>MU123714.1:0-438277 GCA_014904935.1 Melanogaster broomeanus | reverse complement strand
TGCACACAACGGCAATTCAGGGTTGAGCAAGACTCAAGACCCGAATGCCATGAACATGGATGCTGCAAGGAAGGGATGCTTCAACTGTGGTGATCACTTTGTCCAGGACTGCAACAACCCCAAGAACCCCTGCTCGGTCTGCAAATGGCTGGGTGGGAAACACAAGAATGACTGTTCTCAGTCGAAGGACAAAGGGCGCCAAGTACACGCATCCACTTCAGAGCTGGCTCAGGCTCCAACTCAGCAGTTGCAGGTCAATGGACTATGAAGAGGCCAAAGCCTACTTCTTTGACATGCATACTGTGCAGATGAAGGTGCAGGGAAAAGGATTCGCCCCTTGAATGAACTGGGTGTTCAAGGCAGAGATGTAAAACTTTCTTCCTCCTTTCGCAATCGTTTCTCCATTTTGGGACAAGAAGACGAGTCATGGTCTTCTGGTAGTTATTCTCAGGATAAGAGTGCATCCAATGAGCACTCAGGTAGTTATTGTAACTGTTCTATTTGTTTATGCAATAAGCCTTTATGGCCCAAAGGGGGGTCTTCATCTGCAAAAATGGAGCTCAGTAGGTGAGAACCTGTGCTTAATTCTCCTTTTAACAAATCACAAAAAAATAAAGAAGCTATGAAGTCAGATTCTATTTATGAAATCCCAAAGAAAATACTGGTATGGTGCATGAAGCAGAAAAGAGAAACACTGCTTGATATCACAATCCAAACCAAAGAAAAACAAATAAAAACAAAAGCTCTTTTGGATTCTGAAGTCAATGACACTTTTATTGATCAGAAGTGGGCAATGAAAAACAGAGTCCCTTTACGGCGACTAGAATACCCTATTCCCATATTTAATGTAGATGGAACCAAGAATAGAAGTGGTGACATAACCCATGCTACCAAGTTTATTATGGATTTCGAAGGACACACCGAACTAGTGCAGGCTGAAGTAACAGACCTTGGCACAGTCAGTGGATTCACATGGCTCATAAAGCATCATTGATTGGTCCACAGGTAAAGTCACACTCTCTAGGTGTCCTGACACATGTTCATTATACGAAAAAGACAAAAAGAAGATAAACTGGAATCATATAATCCAGGACATAGAGGGCTATCAGCTTCTCAGAGAGATTGTTACCGAGAAACCCAAGGACATCAGGAAAATGTGTTTTGCTATATAGAAGTAGCCTTGTCTCTATAGAACTATAAGAGCATTTAGAGCAATTAGAGAGCTATATAGCTCTTCAGAGTTTAAGACTGACTCTTAAAGATCTTTAATTGCTGGTAAAGTTCTATTGTTGACTACTATTTACTTCACTGCTTATTCAATGTTTATTGATTGTTTGGCTGTTATTTACTACACTTTATGTTGACTACTGTTTACTCCACATTTGATAGTCAAAATACAGACACTGAGTTGACTGGTATATACTACACTTTTGATAATAAAATATACTGACTTTTACTAGTACACCTTTTGTTGGCTACTATTCCACACTTTTGCTAATCAACCACTACACTTTCCTACACTTTTGGTAGTCAACTACCAAAATTGCTAATGGTCCGCACTTTTGCTAATCAACCACTACACTTTCCTACACTTTTTGTAGTCAACTACCAAAAATACTAATGGTCCGCACTTTTGCTAATCAACCACTACACTTTACTACACTTTTGGCAGTCAACTACCAAAATTGCTAATGGTCCGCACTTTTGCTAATCAACCACTACACTTTCCTAGACTTTTGGCAGTCAACTACCAAAAATGCTAATGGTCGGCATTTTGGCTAATCAACCACTACACTTTCCTACACTTTTGCTAATCAACCACTACACTTTCTTACACTTTTACTAATCAACTACCAAAAATAAATTGTAGTCAATGTTTGTATTTTGACTATTAATTATGTACTAAGTTGTAGCCAACAACATATATAGTTGATGTCTACATTTTTGACTACTAAATAAAAGTGTAAGAAAGTGTAGTGGTGGATTAGCAAAAGTGCAGAGCATTAGCATGTTTAGTAATTGATTAGTAAAAGTGTAGGAAAGTGTAGTGGTTGATTAGCAAAAGTGTGGACCATTAGCAATTTTGGTAGTTGACTACCAAAAGTGTAGGAA
Organism: Melanogaster broomeanus; assembly: GCA_014904935.1. Lineage (NCBI taxonomy): Eukaryota > Fungi > Basidiomycota > Agaricomycetes > Boletales > Melanogastraceae > Melanogaster > Melanogaster broomeanus. The sequence continues at coordinate 436,165 of MU123714.1, read as the reverse complement.
AATGTACTGGTTGATTAGCAAAAGTGTAGACCATTAGCAATTTTGGTAGTTGACTACCAAACGTGTAAGAAAGTGTAGTGGTTGATTAGCAAAAGTGCAGACCATTAGCAATTTTGGTAGTTGACTGCCAAAAGTGTAGGAAAGTGTAGTGGTTGATTAGCAAAAGTGTGGACCATTAGCAATTTTGGTAGTTGACTGCCAAAAGTGTAGGAAAGTGTACTGGTTGATTAGCAAAAGTGCGGACCATTAGCATTTTTGGTAGTTGACTGCCAAAAGTGTAGGAAAGTGTACTAGTTGATTAGCAAAAGTGCGGACCATTAGCATTTTTGGTAGTTGACTGCCAAAAGTGTAGGAAAGTGTAGTGGTTGATTAGCAAAATTGCGGACCATTAGCATTTTTGGTAGATGATTAGCAAAAGTGTTGCACTGCCACTGCAAAAATCTCATGGCCACGTCCAAAAATGCCCAAAATGCAATTGTGTGGACGCGTATGCGCACGCCTCTTGCGCACCATGGCAAACACGACCAAACAGACCACTTTGCCTACTATATGGGAGTGGGCTCAACAACAACATTTGGTAGTCGGTCTAGCTAGTCATTAACTAGTAATTGGGATGCTAATGAATGGTCACAGACCCTATACAAATATTATTAATGGCGTGCATTGTTTGGCTGGTGGTTAATAGCTAGATCACTTTGGTCTTGACCTAATTACTTTTGTAATCAGGCAGACTAATGAATGGTCCCCGATGTTATTTACCCCAGGCTGACACGACGCATTCCTGTCTAATGTTTGTTAGGTAGATCACTTTGGCTGTACATGATTGCTGTTAGTCAGTCTAGCTAGTGCTGACGCTAATAGTTGGGATGCTAATGATAGACCTTGTTTACTACACTTTTGACCGCATTTTTGACTACCATTTGATACACTTTCTGTATACTTTGGTTAGTACACTTTCTAAACTTATTTAGTACACTTTTGACCGCATTTTTGACTATTATTTGGTACACTTGTTAGTACACTTTCTAAACTTGTTTGGTACACTTTTGACCGCAATTTTGACTACCGTTGTGTACACTTGGTTAGTACACTTTCTAAACTTGTTTGGTACACTTTTGACCGCAATTTTGACTACCGTTGTGTACACTTGGTTAGTACACTTTCTAAACTTGTTTGGTACACTTTTGACCGCAATTTGACTACCGTTGTGTACACTTGGTTAGTACACTTTTAAACTTGTTTGGTACACTTTTGACCGCAATTTTGACTACCATTGTGTACACTTTTGACTACTTGAATATAAGGATGTGACAATACACTTTTTCTATTTTCATGTGAGGTTTAGGGCAGGCTTGTGCTGGTGCTATGAGTGCTATAGTTGCTATAGTTGCTCCAATGGTTGACCTCTTTACTTTATAGAACTATAGTTACTTTTGTCACTATAGCAAACTATTAGAGAACTTTAAAGTGGGGACTTGTCTCTAAATGCTATGGTAACTATAGATGCTATAATTGAGTTTTATAGAACTATATTTGCTTCTAAAGTAAAGTCACCTTTTCCTGATGGACAAATTACCTGAGGAACTTGTTCCAAAGGCATACCATGAATATTTATCAGTGTTCTCCAAGAAAGCATCAGAACGCATGCCAATACACAAACCATGGGACCATGCTATAGATTTAAAAGAAGGATTCGTTGCCAAGAAAGGACAAATGATCCCCTTATCCTACACAGAGCAACAGGAAGTCAAAGAGTTTATTGATGACCAGTTAGCTAAGGGATATATCAGACCTTTTAAATCTGAGCAAACATCACCAGTTTTCTTTGTACCAAAGAAAGATGGTAAGAAGTGGATGGTGCAAGATTACTGTTATCTAAATGAATGGACAACTAAAAATAACTATCCTTTACCCCTAATTGCGCAACTTGTCGACAAACTAAAAGGGGCAAAGTTATTTATGAAAATGGACTTATGATGGGGATACAATAACATAAGAATCAAGGAAGGGGACGAATGAAAAGCAGCCTTCGTCTGTCACCTTGGCGCTGTCACACACCAAAAGTGTTGGTGATGTGAGCATGAAGAATGGATGAAGAAGATACAATGCAAGCATACGCCAAGTGCAGAAGATGAGAACAGAACATTGTTTTCATGCATCACATTGGACCTATGATGACGAAGAAGACATACGTCAAGTGCAGAAAGACAACTACAAGAATAGTGCAGTCATCCTTTGCACTGGAGGCAAGCGACACGGTCGAAGAAGAAAAGATTTTACCAGTTACAGGTTCAATGTTGCAACCTTACAGCATCCCAGCCAAGATCCTGCTGATCTGATCTTCTCTTCCAAAATAGAAGGATCTTCAATTCACTCAAAGTAGAAGGCAGCAAACTTAAGCACCCATGCCAGCATACACACATGTTTTTCATTTGCTGTTCATTTGCCATCTGACTTCTTTGCCATCACACCTGCCATCACCATTCATTTTCCATCATGCCAATATGTCATTGCCATCAAGCGCTTCCTGGATACACGAGCTCACTCAATCAAATGGTTATGTGCATGCCATCGGCCAGCCACTTGACAACCAGTCAGTGCCAGCATGGCTCATCACATCATTCTCCCCTGCCGTACCATTCCTTGTTCACACAGGGCAAAAACTTATCATTCAGAGCTCAACTGAAATGCGCATCTATTTTGGCTCTATCAAGTCAGTCATGCGGCTTGATCAATGACAGATCGTCCTCCATGTTGTCCCTCTCCATTCTGCTTATGGAGAATTCCTCCCTTCATCCTGCACCATCTACATACCTCGCTCTCTCATCTGGTTGTCCAAATTTCACCAGCTACAATATTCCCTCCTTTCATCATGGCAGCCAGACAACTTGCACAAACTCCCTGATTCAATTCCATCTGAACTCTCTCCCATACCTTCTATTCAGCAGAGACAGGACGAATCCCCTTCCCCAATCACCTTCCTCAATCTCAGCTCCACTCCTTCACTTTGAATAGTGCTCAGTCATTGCACGCTCACAGAGGAGCTAGAACTGTACAAGGGACACCAGAGTTCATGCACAGCAGCGGCAGAAGGGAGCATTTGAGTGAGTTTTGAGAGTGGAGGGTATGGAGAGGGACAGAGCATGGCGGATACAGGTGGATGCATGGGCAGCATGGGGATGGATGTCGAGGATGAGAGTGGATGGGTCTGAGAGGTAAGAAGCGAGGGCCGAGGGTGGGACAGAGGTTCAAGCCAGGGTGCCCATGACAGTATGAGGCTGAGGGGGGACGCTGGCACATGCTGTGTTAGGCAGTGAAACATGTTTGGGGGGAAAAGAGAGGGATGGGATAGGGGGGAGGGAGGGAGAGGGGAGACTGGTGTGCATGGGGTTGTGCTGTGGGAGGTTGATCTGGGTTGGGGTGTGGGATTTCGCCTGGGAGGAGACGAGCGATGAGGAGATCAGTGGATCTGAAGTGGATGGCGATTGCTTCAGTGAAAGAGTCCTGCACGCTCGCTGTGTGCTCTGGTGTTGCTGCTCATTGCCTGACCATCTCACTACCCCAGCGGCACACTCAGGGGTGTGACAGTCTCGTTTGTCAGGACTCAGCATTTTTGCCTGTCATGCTTCTTTGTCGGCATCCCTGGCCTCATGCTCATTATCTGCTGCCTGTGCCTGCTGGCCCTGTGGGCCCAGTGCTCGTCGTGTTCAGGTTTGCAGCGTCAGCGGCTGCTTCACTGGCCATCTGACTTTCTGTCTGGGGTTTTGGGGGTGTGATGCGTGCACAGTGGGTTTGTGGGTGCAGTCCAGAAGGAATGGTGAAGAAAACAGATACCGCCCTTCCGGTTTGTGAAACCAGTTAGGTCTAGTGTTCCAAAGTCCAGTTAAGGACTGCCAAAAAAACCAGCAACTGGACTGAACCGATGTCGGTTGCCACCAATTTGGGCTGGTCTCGGTCTCGGTCTCAGAATTTTTTTGGATTTCTACAACTGGTGGTAAACCGGTTGCGACCAGTCTTTTTCAAGACCACTAGAGTCAAAATTAGTTTATATTCATGTACACTAACTATGATACAAAATACTGGGTTGATGGTCCTGTGAGGTGACCTGTGACAGGTCTGATATATATACACTATTGTAATAATGGGGAGGGACTGAAAACGCACGAGTGGGCCTGACAACAAGTGGGAGGATTGAAAACGAGCCAGGTGCAGCAGCCTGAAATGAGTGAGTGGAGCTGAAAATGAGTGGGAGGGGCTGAAAACACACAAGTGGGCTTGAAAATGAGCAGGTGCAGCTGAAAAGCACAGGTAGGACTGAAGCAAGTGAGTGGGCCTGAAAATGAGCAGGAGGGACTGAAAATGCATGAGTGAGCTGAAAATGTACAGGAGGGACTGAAAACGCATGAGTGGGTGCAAAAACGAGCAGGTGCAGCTGAACAGCATGGGTAGGCCTGAAGTGAGTGAGTGGGGCTAAAAACGAGCAGGAGGGACTGAAAAACGTACGAGTGGGCCTGAAAAGGAGCTGGTGCAGCTGAACAGCACGGGCCTACGGCGGCCTGAAGCGAGTGAGTGAGGCTGAAAACAAGCAGGAGGGACTGAAGATGCACAAGTGGGCCTGGAAAAGAGCGGCACTGCAGGTGCAGCTGAAAAGCACAGGCAGGCCTGTTGATGGGGTGTTTAGGGTGTGGGTGGGGCATTTGGGTGGTGGGTGGGCATGCATCGTCACTGTGGCCATGGCTGCATGTAACAATAATTGTTAGTGATTAAAAATGTTGCCATTTTGCACATTGGGTGCATGATTGTCATAGCTGCAAGAGTAGTCAGGTATTAACAAAAAATGAAAATGAAAAACCTGCTAATTGCTGGGTCTTCGCTATGCATGGGGCATTTGGCGTGCATCGGGTTGTCATTGTCACTGCGGCCATGTGTGGAACGCTTGTTGTGTACATGCATGTCGTCTTGTGGCTCACTGAGTCGTTGTCGTGTGGCAGATGACACTGAATGAACTGGAGGGACTGAATGCAAGTATTTGTGCACGCAAGCACACAAACAAATTGTGTTTGTTTGTACCAGATTCATCCTACACAAATCTATACTATTAATTGATATTTCCTATATAGTTTGGTCAGAACCAGGTCGAAAACCAGTTGCATTTTGTGATGGCCGGGGCAGCAACCGGTTTTGACAGGTCCAGGTCCCAGTTGCACAATATCTGGGAAATAAAAAGACCGGTTTTGGTCTGGTTGTGCCAAAATGGCACTAAAAACTGGACTAGACCGGACTTTTAAACACTAGTTAGGTCAGTAAGAAATAAAAGAAGGGTGCGATATGGATTGACCCCAAAGGGATTCGTTAGAGAAGAACTCTAGAAGGTTAAGATTGTCGGCCCAACAGGAGTAGGCGGTTCATGAGTGCGAAGATATCCGTGGGTTATTTGAAGCGGACTGATGATATCCAGCGTTGCAGGTGGGTAGTAGCAAGTGTAGGAAGGTGTGCAGGATCTGGGAGACAACGAGTAGCCCACTGTTGTACTGATTGCTGTGGCTGAAACTTATATGTGTCCTTCTGAGTATGCGCCAAAAGGTGAGATTTGTAACCTAAGTACAATCTCTTATAGTCTGGGCATACCCGAGACTTTGGTAAGAATAGAAAGGTAAAGCTAATTATAGTCCACATGGAGGTATAATAGACTGGCTGCAGAGTCTGCGCACATACAAGGAGAAAGACTCGAGACTTACCAGTGAGCTGAATTGGACGTGGACAACGGATCGCGGGACGGTTGGGCAACGGATATCTGCAAAAAGAGAGAGACCCACAGACTAAACAAGCGGACCCGCGGTGTGGACTAACTGGTGTATGCATGGACAAGCGCGTGATGGCCACAGGGATATGCAGAGCCTTCGATGATCGTATGGCTGGAGTGGTAGAGGATGGAATATGCGTAGGAAGGCCTATGATGAGCGTCTGCAAGCGTAGGGAACATCAGTTCTCTACATCTGTGGGGGACTTAGCTGCTGACTGTCCCCAGTCAGTCACATGACCAAAGGAAGTGCGTCACGTGCACGGGAATTGCCGTGTGTTCACTGAGGGTTAGGGCAACCATGGTAAAGTTCTTTCTCCCTCCACCCCTTCTTTCAACAATTCTGCCCAAACCCTCTTGACCTTTCAACAACTCTTAACAACTACAATGGCCTCACGTTCCTCTCTACTGGCTGACCTCACCATGACCCCATCCACCATCGATAAAGAAAAGGAAGAACTGCAAGCGGACTTCGACAAGAGCACGGAGAAGCTCATCGATACGGCCAAATGTGTGCCCGACGATAAAGAGGAGTTGGAAGAGGAGAAGCAGATGTGGATGAAGCAGTGGAACAGATTAATGGTGAGCACACGTCGCCACATGAGTCTGAAACGTTGCTGACCCCAACAGGATCATTTTGTTGACGTTACCGGCCATGCCAAGTCGCATGGGATGAAGCTCCAACTGAGCACGGAGGCTGGGGCAGCAATTTCCATGGCTAATGAGGTGTTTGACCAGTGGGCCGCAACTGAGCTGGCACGAACAGAGGTGGCGCGGGTCGCAGAACAGACGAGCACGCGAGCGGATTCGCCAATGCAAGAGGACCTAGTGCCATCCACTGCTCTCTCCAAGTCATCGAGGGGTACGTCAAAAGGCAGCGCCATTATGTATATTGGGAAGGGGCTCAAGGTGAGTGTCAGCCCCCTAGTGTAAGTTGAGTGCTAAGCAAGATCCATAGTGATCCCGCCAGGACCTGCGTGACGAGGAGGCCCAATCCATCTCTGTGGCTGTGGCACAGCCTGATGACAATCACCCTGTCCTGTGCGACAGGTGTGCCAGGTGCAAGGTCAGGTGCTATGGAACCATAGGGAAGACGTGCGATCCCTGCATGTCTGTCAAGCAGGCGTGCAGCAAGGGTAAAGCCAAGGCTGAAATGGCAGGTGAGTAAGCTGACGGTTTAATGAGATGGTGACTAATCATTTGGTGATCCTCAGCTGCGTCTCATACCCCCTGGGCCGCATGCGCAAGTACCAGTGCTCATCAACCCTCCCCTGAATCTGACAGTAGTGTGATCATCGAGGAACCGATGCCCCAGCTGAAGAAGAAGGTGATGGCCGCAGTGCACGAAGCCCGAGGAAATTGGGCAGGACGATGGCCTCGCCAGGGGCTTGCACAGGTGCAAGGCCAAAGTGAGGAAGGCCCAAGCAGCATTGGTGGAGGTCATGGATGAGTTGGAGGGGATGAAGGAAGCCATGGGGTCCCATTGCGCTTAGGTACCTCGCCCGTTATCCTGTAGTATACCTGTCTTTCACGATGTGACAATCCGACATCCATGTCCGTGTCCATGTCCAAATTGAACTCACTGGCACTATGTAAGACAAGAAACAAAGCGGTAAGCATAATACTAACGACGCGAGAGTGAGAGAAAATGAGTTCAATGACCAGTTTGTGGGAGTCCAGCCCGTCTTGTCTTCTTCGAGCTTCTTTTGCCATCTACGCCTGCAGTGATGGCCTTTGAGAGGTTGAGTGGGTATATGAGGAGAGAGTATAGTAAAAATGGGTGTGGTGCCTCTATGTGCGGGCGAAGGTAAAACTGGTATCGGATAGGGGTATTTGGGCACCTGGAAACGATGACAGAATATGACGGAATAAGGATGGTATTTGTTTTTGTGTTTTCTTTGTATGAGAGAGAGAGAGAGAGAGAGAGAGAGAGAGAGAGAAAGAGAGAGGGAGAGATGACTGTTTTTCGGTTATTTGGGTGGACTTTTATCTTTGTTTTTGATGGTTTTTAGCTTTGGAGTGATAGAACATAGAGCACCGGACTAAACCCAGGGTGAAACAGATACGTATCATAAATAGAAAGAGACGGTATATGGGTATATGTGGTTTGCGATGATGCGGGAGACTTTAGTCAGAATCGGAGAAGTCAGGCTCTTCATCGTCGGGCTCTTCAACATCTACTCCTTCCAGCTTATCCAATGCTTCTTCATCAAGACCAGTGATAGATGTTACAGGAATGTGGGTTTGCAATCGTGGATGATATGGGAGCAGTCAGAAGGCTGCGTAGAAGCTTGGAGATTGACCCATCTAACTCTGCCAACAGGTACGAACCACCAGTAGTCTGGCGAAGGACTATCATGGGCCCGTATACCGCAATTTCATCTTTCGGTTCAACTCCTTCTTGACCTGAGAATTTCGAACAAGTACTAGACTCCCAGGTTGGAAGTCGAAGTCCTTAATCCGATTTTTGAAGGTCGCTTCAAATTGTTTGATAGAGGTGAAGCACGCTTTGAGTACCTGATCGCGGATTGTGTCAAGATCCTCCTGTCACTTCTGCAGCTGACGAGCGCGCCATGCGATAAGACCTGTAGTAGAGAAAGGATCTGCTTCTAATAGCGGGACAAGGTAAGTAGCTTCGGATAGGTCAAAAGGAAATAGGGGCTCGACACCATGAACCATGAAGTATGGCGAGAGGCCTGTAGACTTCAGAATGGTCACACGCTCTGCCCAGAAGACTGAGTGCGCGGATCAAAACCAACGTGACTCGTCCCCCTTGCAACTTTTCATGACGGCCTCCTGGACATCGTAGTGGCGTCACTCCACGATGCCATTCGCCTGTGAGTTATAGGGATAGATGCGGATATGATGAATGTTGTAGCGCGAGGCTAGAAGATCTAGAGCTTGGATGAACGCAGGTCCGTTGTCAGTAACAATCTCGCATAGAGGACCCCATCTGCAGAGGATATCCTTGAATATAAACACAGCTAAAGCAGCGCCGGTTTCAGAACAAAGCATATGCCACTCGGGATAAGAGGTGAGCGTGCAGCGAGCTTGTACAATGCACTTGAATCCACCCGCTTTAGGCATCATCATTGTGTCAATATGCGCTTTTTGAAAGAGCCTGCCAACCATAGGAACAGTTGAGGGAATATGAAACTTGTCCGTTCTATGGATCTGACACTCGTGGCATGTCGCAATATACCACTTGACGTCTTCGACCAGCATCGGCCACCAGAAGTGCAGAAGAAGACAAGTATGGACTGTGTAGACACCCTTGTGCCCCAGGTCATCATGAGCCTGCTTAAGGAGGTTGTACCGCTTCTGTTCTAGCGCAACTAGTTGGTGACAGCCATGCGGTTCCTGATGCCAAAGTGAGGCCTCAAGAAGGAAGAAGTGAGAAATGGAGTTGAGAAAGGAAGTATACTCTTTTTCTGTGATGTCGGTGGGTCGCTCGCATGTTTTCGAGGAAGGCACGGATACGTGCGATTAATGCTTCCTTCATCTGTGCCTTGTAGGATCTTGGAATAATGTGACCGTCTGGCACAGTGATAGTCCTGTCAAGGGCATGCATAGCCAAGACGGTGGCAAGGAGTGTCACAGGGTTAGACGAGGTTCCTTGGTGGTAAGCGCTAGCCCCTAGGCAGTCACCTGTGGAGATAGTGGACTGGTCAGCTACCATGGGCCAAGATACCCAGCGGTCATTCATGATAGTGGTAGAGAAAGAGTAGAAGGCATCAAGCCAATCCTCATGATCATCGTCCTCAGGCGGATCGATGTCAGAGTGAGGTTGTCGAGACTCGAGATAGTCCGTCCGCTCCTGTGTGTTTGTCCGTGGGGATGTGCACAAGCTTGAAGGAGAAGAGGAGGATACCAGCAATCCAGCAATTGATGGTCGCATTGGGCTGGAGATCAGGGTTATTGATCATGCCTTTGATATATTTCGCGTCGACTTCCACTGTAAAGTTAGTGACTCCGAAGGTATAAATGCGGACTGTGCATAAAGCACGAAAGAGGCTGTAGAGCTCAAGCTTCACTTGGGAATAGCGGCTCTCGACTTCGTTCAAGGTGATTGAACCGAAGTGGCTTGGATAATGTTTGCCATCCTCGCCCTCTTGAGAAAGAATATAACTGACCGCGATCAATGAAGTGTCCACCGCAAGAATAACCTCCCGCCCGCACTCGTAGTTGATGCGACAGAGTGCGGGGGACTTTATGATTTCGTCCTTAAGACGTTGCATAGCAGATTGCTGGGATTCGCCCCACTCAAAAGGAACATCTTTGCGAGTGAGGCTTACCAGTGGACTTGCAATCTTGGCAAAGTCCTTGATAAAGATGTGCAATATGCCACAGACTCCAAGAAATCCTCGGACATGGGTCAGCATAGAGCATTCCGGCCAGTCTCGGATCTTTTGAATCTTGGAGGGCGTCGGGTACGTGGCCGTCAAAGGTACATTTGTGACCGATGATGACGGCAGATGGGGAGGCTAACATGAATTTCTTCGCTGATACCGTTGCCCCAATGTTCTGTAAGCATTGCAAGATGCGGTTAATAACAAGACAATGATTCCAGATGAAGAGGTGAATCCCCAGGTTCCCGGGGATCGTCTGATAAGAACCATCCGTGGACTGATACCATGTCCGTTCCGATTTGATGGGAACGTCATTGACAAATGGCATAGTGTGGTCTGGGATCTCGTGCTGAAGGATAAAAGAAGTGTCAGCTTGATAGACTTGAACTGCGTTAGCGTGCCCCTGAGGGAGAGTGGTTAAGCAATGGGGACCCAGCAGGGTGCCAAAGGTAGTCAAGTCATGCGAGTCGACGTGCAGAGCCCGCTGGTCATATCCTGAATACAGGTCCATCATGCCATACACCGCGTATCCGGCAAAGGATTCCGCAAGATGCTCGATGAACGGAGGCACCGAAGCATTGCGTATGGTCACCGCATTCAGTGGTTGCAGGTCATGCACCAACTGAAGAGACTTCCTGTCTTTCTTGATGACGCAGAACCAGCGGGATCGGTAGGCCACAGCTGATGGTTCATAAATGCCGGACATGATCTTCTCCTTGATAATTTCAATGACCTGCTTGTGGATCGCGGGTGGAATAGGGATGTTGCGCTGCATCCAAGGCATATGCGGGACGGTCGGTATCTTGACAGGCGGGAAATACCGCTTGTCAAGGCACCCACGCTCAGAAGCTTCCCAAGCGAAGGCGGTCTCATGATTGAGTACCAACCAACGGATGAGTTTGAGCTCTTCTGGCCACAGCCATCTAGCAGGGTTGAGATCAGGAGGGTTAGTTGGTAAGGGCTGAAGCCCAACCAGTGGATCATCAGGTAACTGGCGGATAATCCTGAACTCCTCCGCAAGAGGGGCAGGCACCATGCGGATCTTCTTTGCAACTGGTTTGTAGGCTAGCGCATGACAGATAGGGTCATATTGGTAGATGGAAGAAAGTGCGGCGACCGCAAGAGGATTAAGGACCGATTGCATAGAGGAAAGATAAGGGAATGAAGGGGCACGATTCACATAATGAACAGAATGATGGATGGAAGTACTCACCACAGGTAGTGTTTCAAGGTCCAGTCCTGAGACCAACAAAAAACCGAGGACCGGACCGGACCACAACTGACAGCAACCAAATTTCGGTCTGGGTTGCCTTCAGTTGCCTTCAGTCTCGGTCTTGGTTGCCCACTCTGGGGCAATGTCAAAGACTGCACAAAAACCAGTTGTGACCAGTTTTTCATGAGGACTGTTCTCATATTCTACTACATAGTACAAGCCTGTGTTCCAAAACGAAAAACTACAATAGAAGCTCAATAACTTCGTCAACCTCACTGCTCTTGTCCAGCTCTGCCAATTGCACATCCATCTCATAAAGCTCTTTGAATTCTTCCATAATGACTTCCTCGGACTGCTGAGAGTTTATGGCAGCACGGTCAACAATTGAGTCCCACCATGCATGCTTCATGACTTGTAACTCTTCGAAAGTTTCTGAACCAAGGTGTTACGATCCTATTATTTTCATCTTTTCCCAGTCACGTGATTCACATCTTATCTTATCTACATCATGTGACCTATGCATCTTATCTTGTCACATAACTATGCCTAGAACATTATGACATCATACCTCATGTTTACCTTATGTTACTTCTAGAACATTCCGCTCCACAAGGCTGTAGCCTTCTATGCTTCTCTTCCATTCTTCACAGCCTCGTTACTCCACTATGACATCATGCTTACTTATCACTTTAGGGTAGACTCTCTGTCATTGTATATATACTGGAATATAACGGTCAGAGAACTCCAGTTTAGTTCTCTTGATCTCTCATCTAAAGACTCCACTCTACCTCCCTCATAAGGTGGTAATCGTTTGACTTGCTCCATTATTCCTTGTTAGGTTTTAGTGTTGTGCGCCTAGATCGACTTCATCTCTAGGTTTGCTTCACAAGGCGAGACCGATGGTCAGTAGCAATCTCGGCTCCAGCCGAAAAAAGATGCTTGCATAGAATGGACGACACTGGGATAGCACATATATCCTTGGCAATCCTGGCAAGCGTTGGATAAGTAGAACAATGTTTCTTAGCGTAGAGGTTAGTTAAAGTTACTTTGACGAGAGGGAAAGAAAAAATAATGTGCTTACCGACCACCATGCAACAATATTTAGTGTTTAAAAGTCCAGTTCAGTTCGGTCTTTGTGCTATTTTTGGCAAGACTGGACCAGGACCGGTCTTTGAAAATCCTCAAATCTAAGAAGACCAGACCGAACCATCACGAACCAGTCTTTGTGGCAGGGTGACAAAACAAAACCAGTCCGGACTGGTCTGAACTGATCTTTGATGCTTTGTTGCATAATTATTCTTGTTTTCTAATATTTTCTTAATCATAGTGTTACTAATCATGCCTCACATGTACACCACCACACACCATCAATGATAACAAACAGTAAAATGGATAATGGCAACAATGAGCTCAAACATGATGGCAATACCTCACCAATGGCCCCAACATTGCATGTAGGGCTCACCTAGTAAGTACAAAAAAAATCATATGTTATTAACTATGTACCAATCTCACTCAATTTGGCAGCCACTGAGCCATGGGCCATTGATAAAGGGGTATATTTATTAATTATGTATATTATAGATACTACATAGCAACAAAAACTTGACAATTCTTGCAAGGAACCAGTCTTTAGTCAGTCTTGTGCCAATGAAAAATGTGGGGACCAAGACTGAACCAACAAAGACCAGTCCCAATTGCAGCCAGTTTGTGGCCAAATTTGGTCCTGGTCCAGTTCAGTCCTTGGTCTTTTTTCGGTCCTAGGACTGGACTTTCAAACACTAACGATATTCATGTCTTTTGAAACACCACCTGGCAAGTCATTGAGGTAATGGCGGAGCTCAGCAGACCACCCCAGGTCAGGCTTGCGACTGGCTTGTTCAAGGAGTAGGCGCCAATGGCGATCATATTCTGACTCCAGCGTTTCTGGGGCTGGGTTCCTGGATGCAGACGAAGCGACCGCCGCATTCGTGGTCTTGTCACCATTGGAAGCTTCACCATCTTTCCAGTACTCCTGCACAGTATTCTCAACTGTCTTCAATGCTTCGTCATAGCCAATTCTTGGCATTAGGATTGCCGGCAGCGATCTCCTTCTCTTGCTCTTCAGGACCACCCCATGCCATCTTGATGTAGTCGAGTTTATAGTATGGGTGTAGAACTATGTAAAAAAGTTAGTGAGATTCTGAATGAAAGTAATCATGTACCAAGCACAAGAATGTAGACTGGTTTGTCGTCAAGTCTGTTGTAGTATTTGGCAATCTTGCCAAGACCACTGTGGATCACTCCCTTATAGAGAGCGTACTTTGGATTTTCTCCCTTGCTCTCCCAGGCTGTCTGGAGTTCCTCAAGAGCGGCGATCGCACACCACAGTGTCGGCTGTTTTTCATCTGAGAAATATTGTTGAATGTCATTAGCGTCCTAGCAAAATAGTATTAGTATCACTGGGTTAAAGAATGATGCAGACGTACTGAAATGATTGCGCGTGTGTCGTTGACGCGTTCTCAATCGGCAGGTTTGAATATAAATGCAGTCCATGGCAAGTGATTTGCGACCCTGCCATTCTGATGGATGGTGGTTATTGGGCCAAAAAGCTCGTCTGTGGAGTTGATAAACAGTTTGATGGGCTATCAATGACAAGGTGTCAGCTCGTTTGGTAGCACTGGCAATTCTAATATGGACATACCTGATGGAGCTCAAATGAGTGTCCCAGCATCCCATCTACTATTCCCCATTGTATGTTGCTATGGAGGGGAATGACAAGGGGAGGATCGATGCTGCATTTTGCTTGGAGGGTCTGAAAATATTCAATACGCTGTCCTGAACATTGGATCTGTCCAGTGATTAGAAAAATAGCCTGTCCACCCCCACAGTAGACGTACCTTTATTGTGAGGGTACGGACTGCAGCGATGATGTCCAGGGAATCACCGAGTACCCGATTCCTAGGAAGTGCTGGATCAAACTCCCATATGACAGTTGTAGTTTCGACGTTTGCAATCTTCGTGATTGCCAACATCATGGCAATGATGCCCAAGTTAAGAACGTGCGTGAGGCATGGTAGGCAGTGTTGGAGCGGGTTGAAGGAGTATACATGATGTTTATGGAGAAGGTCATCGACAGTGTCACATGTTGTATCATTGTTGGTAGTGTTGTCAGCTGTTATACAAAACAGCTGCAGAAAATATGATGAGGCATTAAACAAGTAGTTGATGCCAGTCACATACCTTACTTGATCCTGCACCAACTTGAACAATCCAATGCGCTGTGAATCACGCTGAGGATCTATGTGAAAACCAACACAAACCAACAGCCCAGACCCTAGCGGAACTGTCGTTTGAATGGCCAGTGTCTGGTTGTTCGGGGTGGTAAAGATATTCCTGGTCGAGGAGTAGGGTGAGGGATGGGTAGTGGTGAAGTCTTCTTGACTTCAGATGATGACGATGTAAGCGTAGATGGATAGGGGTGAATTCCTCTAAACTTCAGATGACGATGACGTAAGCGTGGAATAGGGGTGAAGTCCTCTTGACTTCAAATGACGAATAGACGAAGCCTACACTGAGGCTAGACTTGAGATTGAACTTGAACTTGAATTGGGAGTGACTATCAGAGAGTGACTGACTATTTACAGGGAAAGTAGGTAGGTTTATATACTACTGGAGACTTTGTACACTCATGCGTACTAATGGCAGCGAAAGAGAGTGATGAGTAATAAAGAGAAGAATATTAGTAAGCAAAATAGGGAAATTAGTCAGCTTGACTGTGCATGACTATGCATGGCTATGCTTCTGAGTAAGCAAAGTGGAGCTCCTGAGTAATCAAGGAGAGGCTGAGTAAGGATGATGTAGTCATGCTGTGTGTGTGTGCTGACGAAGCGGATGAGTAAGAGAGGGGATGGATGATAGAGCATGATGGAGGATGAGTGAGCGGATGATGAAGTGCTGACTGAGCAAGGCAGGGTGGATGACTAAGCAGGCCAAGCTGTGTTGCCATAGACACGATGATGTCATCAGTATCCCAGTAGTGTCCCATGAGCGTCCCATGAACGTCCTATGTCTCCTGTGTGCATGAACTCTGGTGTCCCTTGTACAGTTCCAGCTCCTCTGTAAGCGTGCAATGACTGAGTGCTAATCAAAGCGAGGGAGTGGAACTGAGATTGAGGAAGATGATTGGTGAAGGGGATTCGTCCTGTCTCTGCTGAACAGAAGGTGTGGGAGAGCGTACAGGTTGAATAGAGTCTGAGAGTTCGTGCGAGTTGTCTGGCTGCCATGATGAAAGGAGGGAATATTGCAACTGGCGAAATTTGGACAACCGGATGAGAGAGCGAGCGATGTAGACGGTGCAAGATGGAGGAAGGAATTCTCCATAAGCGGATTGGAGAGGGACAACGTGGAGGACGATCTGTCTTTGATCAAGCTGTAGGACTGACTTGATAGAGCCAAAATAGATGCACGTTTCAGTTGAGCTCTGAATGATAAGTTTTCGCCCTGTGTGAACAGGGAATGGTATGGCAGGGGAAAATGACGTGATAAGCCATGCTGGCGTTGACTGGTTGTCAAGCGGCTGGCCGATGGCATGTGCATAACCATTAGATTGAGCGAACTCGTGTATCCAGGAAGCGCTTGATGGCAATGACATATTGGTGTGATGGGAAATGAATGGTGATGGCAGGTGTGATGGCAGAGAAGTCGGATGGCAAATGAACGGCAAATGAAAAACATGCATCAATGCTGGCATGGGCGCTTAAGGTTTGCCGCCTTCTAGTTTGAGCGAAGCGAAGATCCTTCTATTTTGGAAGAGAAGATCAGATCAGCAGGATCTTGGCCAGGATGCCGTAATGTTGCAACTTTGAACGTGTAACGGGTAAAATCTTTTCTTCTTCGACCGTGTCGCTTGCCTCCAGTGCGAAGGATGACTGCACTGTTCTTGTAGTCGTCTTTCTGCACTTGATCATGTCTTCTTCGTCATCATAGGTCCAGTGCGATGCATGAAAACAATGTTCTGTTCTCATGATCTGCACTTGGCATATGCTTGAGTCGTATCTTCTTCATCCGTTCTTCATGCTTCACATCACCAACACTTTTGGTGTGTGACAGCGCTCACAATTTGGGCCCTAGTGAGGCCGAAAGGTCTCTTTGGTGTCTGGGGAAGACAACAACGAGGGTGTCCCTGAGGTGTTAGTCATAGTATGCCCGGCATGGGACAGTGGTACGAGGAGAATTGCACGAGGGCAGCGAGGAGGGGCACGGGGTAAGATGGGAATGGGAACTATGTTTTCCCCAGTCTGAGGTGTCTTCGTCATTGACGACGATGGGGTTGGTGGCAGAAGACCCTGCCGAGCTTGAGCTCAAGGCGGATTGGGGAGGAGAGGAGGCAGAAGAAGCCTGGCTGTTATGCCTGTCGATTGCATGACGAATAGAGGTCATATCCTGGAGGGTGATCTCAGTAGGGGCGTCGACAAGAGGAGGTCCCACCTGAGAGGAGATTGTGCAATGCATGCCGATGATGCCAGAGTCTACTAGGGTAGGAGATTCAAGGTGACGATGATGTTAGTGTTTGAAAGTCCGGTCCGGTTCGGTTTTCTTGCCTTTTTTGGTGGGACCGGACCAGGGACCAGTTTTTCAAAATGCGAAAATCTTTCAAGACCGGACCAAACCGTCCACAACCGGTTCCTATTGGTCGCTGTTCCCGGTTTGGTCCGGTTTGGTCCAGTTTTTATCTATATTTGGCAATTTTTCTTCTGGTTGACACATTTCATGCAGCCACATTGGAATTTGGAACTCATCCACAGCTGACCAGCATCGCAGCCACGACAACAATGTAACGCCATCCATCCAACATGCCTATATACCAACAACGCCACTGGAAGGTCTCGTCCGTGACCACCTACCTCAACTTGGGTGTCGATTTTGCCATACGCCCATCCACACGATCCATGCAACCACCATGCGCAGCCACGACGACGATAACAGCCCAACATGCTAACGCAGCCACAGATCCGACGACACAAAACGACGATGGCCCAACAAGCACCTAAAGGCTAATGCCCCAGCATGGTAAGTACAAGAAAACGGTTTATTAACATTCATTAACAGTACAACAGGGCACTGTGGCCTCGACAGCGCAATCATGATTCATGACAATGCAACACAGCCGCGCAACGCCCCAGCATGGTAAGTATGACAAAACAGTTTATTAACATTCACAGTACAACAGGGCGCTATGGCCTCGATAGCGCAATCGTGACGACGACACACAGACGCCCCCAGCACGGTAAGTACAACAACCCAGTTTATTAACAGTATCATAGGGCGCTGTGACACAACACAGCCACGGATCCAACGACACAACATGTCCGCACAGTCGCGCACCCTGACCTACACCATAACGACAGGAGCCGCAGCCTCGACAACCCAGTCACGCAATGCAGCCACAGCGCCAACGACGCAACACATCTGCACTGCCAACTGCATACCCCCACCTACACGTCACAACAGCACAGTCGCAAGTTGTTGACGAAGCAGTGCACCCCGCAGCCGTGACTCCAACACGTCCACACAGCCAACCCTGCACCCCGGACCGCTGATGACACAACGTAACCACGACTCCAATGATGCAATGCATCTGCGCAGCCAACCGCGCACCCCCACTTACACACCACAACAGCACAGCTGCGCGCCGTTGATGAAGCAGTAGACAACGACAGCCCAATGTGGCCAACATCGACAAGTTGACAACAGCGGCTGCAACATTGACGACACGACACGCCCAACGTGCCACACTGCGCCATGCCACAACTAGTGATGGACGGGCCTGGCCTGGCCTGAAAGCCCGGGCTTGGGCCTGGCTTCAGAGGGCTCGGGCCTGATTAAATCCCAGGCCCAGCCCGGATGGTGGGCTTGGGCCTGGCCTGGGCCTGGCTTGGGCCTAGGCCCAGGCTTTGATATAGAAAAGGTAGCAAACTTACCTGACACTGCAAGCTGGTATGGCTATTAGTGGGAAAGGTATTGTCGTCCACACGAGTCCTCATAGCTGTAAACATGATTAAAATATAACTTTATTAAATAAATTATGGACAGGCAACTTACTAGTGTTATGGCCAGTACGACCATTTGCTGGGGAGTTGTATTCGTCGTCATCAGTCTCGGCAACTGTCAAAAAAGATAAAGCTGGAGTTAGTGACTGTTATTCAGTGAATAATAATAGAGGTATCAAATGAGCGCACACGAATAAAGTCATACCATCGGGATGGCCTATGGATGACGTCGAGTTATCGTTTGCTCGGCGTAACCTCTTCGTGTCTGCTATTGAGTGAATAATAACAAATAAGTATCAAACAAACATGGGCGAATGAAAACATACCATTGGGATGGCTTATGGATGACGTCGAGATGTCGTTTGCTCAGCGTAGCCTCTTCGCGACTGCTATTGAATGAATATTAACAGATAAGTATCAAACAGATGAGGTGAATAAAAATGTACTGCCTGGATGGCCTGTGGATGACATTGAGTCATTGTTTGCCCAGCGTAACATCTTCGTGACTGTTATTCAATGAATAATAATAGATAAGTATCAAACGAGTGCGGGTGAAGAAAAACGTACCATTGGGATGGTCTATGGAAGCCATTGAGTTGTCATTTGCTCGGTGTAGCCCCTTCGCAACTACTATTCAGGAAATAATAATAGATAAGCATCAAATGAGCACAGGCGAATAAAAACGTACTGTCCAGATGGTCTATGGACAACGTCGAGTCCAAGTTGTCAAAAAATGTACCATGGATGACCTCAAGTCATCATTTCCTCGGTGTAGCCTGTGCGCGACTGTTATTCATTGAATAATAACAGATAAGTATCGGCTGAGCGTGAGTGAACGAAAGCATACCATCGAGATTGCCTGTGGACGACGTCGAGTGGTCGTTTCCTTGGAGGAGCCTCTTCGCAACTGTTATTCGTTGAATAATAAAGGTAAGTACCAATTGAGCATGAGCGAACGAAAACGTACTGTCGAGATTTCTTATGGACGACGTCAAGTCATCGTTTCCTTGACGTAGCGTCCTCGCGACTGTTATTCATTGAATAACAATAGATAAATACCAACTGATCATGAGCGAACGAAAACGTACCTTCGGGATTGCCTATAGACGACGTCAAGTCATCGTTTCCTTGGCGTAGCATCCTCGCGACTGTTATTCATTGAATAATAATCAATAAGTATCAACTGGGCATCAGCGAACAAAAACGTACCACGAGGATTACCTATGGACGACGTCAAGTCATTGTTTCCTTGGCGTAGCCTGTTCATGACTGTTATTCATTGAATAACAATAGATAAGCATCAACTGAGTGTGAGCAGATGAAAACTACCCTGTTTACGGCGCATGGTTTGAGTGACACCCTCATGATCTGCATGATCAGACTCTGGGCTGCTCTCGAGAGCTGCTTGCTGTGCATCACGTTTCAAGGCTGTTGTCGAAGCAGGGACAGGCATGAGCTTTGGTCCTGTAGTGGTTGTATGGTGGCTGCTGAGCTCCGGTGTCACATCGTTGTTCGTGTCCATTAGCTTCGACGATAGAGTCTTGAGTCGACGAGGGCATGAGACAATGGACACTGGCACCTCGTCATCACTGAGAATGGCCAGCGGTGGTGTGAATTGGATTGCCAAACAAAATTAAAGTTACATAGACAGAATTATATAAGGAAAGCCCGGGCTTGGGCCCAAGGCTCGGGCCTCCACCAAACTGAAGCCTGGCCCTGAGCCCTCCGAAGCCCTGAATTGGGCCTGGCTGGGCTGGGCCTACATAGGGCTTGGGCTCGGGGCTTGAGGGCCTCAGGCCCAGCCCGTCCATCACTAGCCACAACAACAACAACAACATCAGCAAACTAGCCATGTCTAGGCCAGATATCCCAGAGTGCCAGTACCTTCCAGAGTTCCAGAGCAGATATTCCAGAGTTCCAGTTATTTCCAGAGTTCCAGATCAGAGATTCCAGAATGTCCATGATTTCCAGAGTTTCATGCCTGCCTTAAAGTTCACACATGAATATAGAATACAACATTCATATATTCAAGACTAATGGAAATGTTAAGAAAAGTGTACCAAACAAGTTTAAAAAGTGTAAACCAAAGTGTACACAAAGTGTACCAAATGGTAGTCAAAAATGCAGTCAAAAGTGTACCAAACAAGTTTAGAAAGTGTACCAACCAAAGTGTACACAAAGTGTACCAAATGGTAGTCAAAAATGCGGTCAAAAGTGTATCAAACAAGTTGAAAAAAGGTACCAACCAAAGTGTACACAATGGTAGTCAAAAATGCGGTCAAAAGTGTACCAAACAAGTTGAGAAAGTGTACCTACAACGTTAGCACACGCGACGCACACATGATGCGTCGATGCGTCATACTCTCCAGCACATAGATCCAATGGGCAACTAATTATTAGTAGTTAGTGTCCATATGCTACATATTTATTTTATGTAAGGGAGAACCATGTGGTAATCTTCCACGCTATAAATTCGGTTGCGCCTTGCTCATCGTTCTCCTTATCGTCCACCATGTCTCCACCCAAAGAGAAGGCCATAGAGCTCCTCCCAGCACCCACTCCAGGACAGATTCGGGCCCCTTCTAGGATGTCTTCGATATCTACAAAGACAGCGGTAATCGCGCTCGCAGCGCTCGCGATCACACTGCTGGCCAGGGGCACCCGTATCTTCTGCAACCATGGTGTATCTGACGACCTCACGAACGCGGACGTTTGCCCTCAGGTATCTGAGCTTCTCCCCCAGAAGAACAGCGCATTGTGGGAGATGCTAAGCACCACGTATGGCACGGAGGCGTTCAAAATGAAAGCTGTTGACTGGCTCTCCGGAGCTGTTCAGGTTCCGTGAGTTCTTGGCTAGAGTGTATTGCATGGAGAGTTCGAGGGCTCACTCATGATCACCTGAAAAGCACCGAATCCTACGACGGAATGGATCCCGTAGGGGTCGATCCACGCTGGGAGAAGTTTACTGTCTTCCACGACTATCTCCTCAACTCGTTCCCCTTGGTGTATGGCCAAAGTTTCTTGTAGCAGAAAGTATGCTGACGTCTCCAAAAGGCACTCAACTCTTGAATTGACCAAGGTCAATACCTATGGATTGATTTTCGTGTGGAAAGGTTCAGACACAACCCTGAAACCATTGCTTTTGGCTGGCCACCAAGGTTCGAGCAAAAGACCCCAACTGCATGCCAGTTTTGCTCAGGCTGTTTTGCAGACGTCGTACCAGTGGAACCCGCCACTTATGATGATTGGACTCACCCTCCTTTCTCGGGCTATTTCGATGGTAACTTTTCGAATCCATTCATGTGCTGCTGTATTACTGACTCCTGCCACAGGGGAACTTATCTGGGGACGAGGTAGTTCAGACGACAAGAGTGGTCTGATTGGCATTCTGTAAGGCTGAGCCATTGTATCCGTTCATATTGGTGACCGTGAACACGACAGGTCTGCCATGGAGACCATGCTGGCAAATGGCTATCAACCCACCCGAACGGTGGTACTGGCCTCAGGATTCGACGAAGAGAGCGGTGGACAGCATGTGAGGTGATCGTCTGGCATCACTGCCATGGTACTGATGGCAGGATTTCACAGGGTGCAGGCACCTTGGCACCAAAGCTTACCGAGATGTTCGGTGAAAACGGATTCGCTATGCTGGTCGACGAAGGCGGTATGGTGGATGGTTCTTCTCTGTGGGAGGCTCTACTGACGCAGCTCTGTAGCGGGTTATGGGGAACAATACGGACAAGTTATTGCTGTTCCCGGAATTGCAGAAAAGGGCTCTGTGAATGTCATGGTTGAAGTCACTTCCCCAGGAGGACACTCCAGCTTGCCTCCATTACATACTGTAGGCGTTTTATTTGCCACACATCTAATGAAATAACTGACGCAGCATGCGATGCAGAGCATTGGGATACTTGCCGAGCTTCTCGTCACGTTCGAAAAAAATCCTTTCGAAGTTCATTTGGTTAGCCTGCTGCGATTTACCATCTAGCTATATTTGACTTTTTTCAGGCACGAGGTTCACCATCCTATAAGACCGTCCAGTGCATGGCGCGTCATGCGCCAGACCTCCCAGCCTCCCTCAAGAAAGACATCTTCCTCGCCGAGTACTCTGACAAGGCCCTTCGCTCTGCGGAGAAACAACTATTCCAGAACCAGATGCTCAAGAGCCTTATCGGTACAACTCAAGCCATTGATATCGTTCAAGGCGGTGTGAAAGTTAACGCACTCCCTGAGCGAGCCTTCGCCGTCGTTAACCACCGCATCTCGACCGAGAGGTGAGCAATTCCCCTAGATCCTAATAGAAGGCACATTTCAACCTGGAGTCGGTTGCTAGTTCTGTGGCTGCAACCCAAGCTCATGATACTGCCTTACTCAAATCTCTTGCACGCGAGTTCAACTTGTCATATACTGCGTTTGGCGCGGACATCAACGATGCCAGTGCCCCAGCTTACGGCACATTAACCCTCTCTACAGCTTTCGACAAAGGGGGGCTCGAGCCTGCACCTATTACACCAACTGATGGAGACGCGGTGCCGTACCAACTGTTGTCGGGAAGTATCAAGGCTGCGTATAATTCTCACAGAGGCATTACTGGGGATGACAACATCATCGTAAGCCCAGGAATCATGTCTGGCAATACCGGTAACTACAACCTCTGTTCCTTGTGACGAGGGGTGGCTGATACGAATATGTCCAGATACCAAATTCTACTGGAATCTCACCCCCCACATCTTCCGCTATGGTCACGCAGGTGGCGCGGGTGGCGGCAAGCTTCTCTCTGGTGTACATACTGTAGATGAGGGTACGTATCTACTTAGGCTCGTGCTGGATTACCTTCTTATTGTGTCCCTCTTTAGCTTGTCCTGCCACCGGCTTCGTTGAGATGATCAGGTTCTTCACGGCTCTGATTCTCAACGTGGATGAGTCCTCCCTTCCATGAGCCATCCATTCACCCGTGAATGAACGTCAAAGGCTTGTCGTGAAAATGGTGTAAAGGTGGTGTGGTGAAACTTGAGAATAGCTCTTTGGATAGATACCACAGGTCTTAAATCTATATAAATTGAATTTGCTTGACATCATATGCCCGACCACCACACGGGCCTGAGTTGTTAGGGTTCGTCATGAGCTGATGCACAGCATCCTGTATAACATGAGATGTCTCAGCTACATAGGTGCTTACATCAACTGTTACATAAACAACAATTAATCTACCCCTAAGCAGATATCAAAGGCAGTCAATATGCAACGTCGATCGTTGTCGACGCGGGGGGACACGAACCACACCGTTTTATCCAATGAAACACAAGCAGCTATATCCGCGTTGCTAAACCGCAAGGTAAAATCATGAAACGCACTGTAAGCCTACAAGCTTACTGTACCTAGGTTCCTATAACTAGCATACTATACCAAACACTATGTTAGGGCATTCAATATTACTGCCTTTTGGTGTAACGGTCTAAGCGGACGGCGGTCTCGACCCTCCTACACGCGCAGGAACCAGCTGCTGCTGCTGAAGATAGGGTACCAGGAGTTATCAGGGGGACTCGGCCGAGATCGTAGCGGAAGCGTACTTGAGGCGTATTGAGGAGCCCTGCAACTTGGATGTCATGGTATTATTGACATGCTTCGTGTCGTTGCGATATTCACCATCTTCCTGCAAACGAACAATGTTTCCACAGCACCAAGGTCTGGCGACTCAGTGATGCAGCATGGCTCGCATACCTGACTCGCGGGCACAGAAGCATCAAAAGACCTAATATATCTCTGCACCCCTGTACTCATAAGTTCAACGGGCACGTCCTGTCTACTAAGCGTCAAAGTGAGGGCGAGCACGCAGGTTGGACTGGTCGCGTGGAACATGTAATATAGCAATTTATAGCCAATGGAATAAGATATTACTGCAGCGAACGATGAGTGGTGAGTGTGTGTCAACGACAAATGATATATGCGAATGGACGGATGTGGATATCCCAAGCCCGGCGGTAGGTGTCTAGTAGATCGGATAGGTTAAAAGTGTGGTTATAGGTACGCTCTCGCTGATCTGCGCCCCATCTAAATCGCAATCGCATGCAGTAAGTAGCTGCGGGACACAAACAAGAGATTGACACTACCTCAATGACCCTCCATCCGCCGGTAATCTCGTCGGACATTTCTTCTGCTACCCGCGTGATAACGGCGGCATAGGCGCACTGTTCGACACGGTTTTCGGCGCCGACGATGACTTCTCCTGAGGCCACATTTCTGAATAGCAACACTTCCTGAGTAGAGAACGTAACGACAAAGACCGGGGTGGAGTCCTCCAAAATCTTGCCATCCGACACCTAAAGTAGAGATATTCAGAATCAAACTACTAAATGCAGTCTTAAGACTTACGTCGACTTGTCGGATATCAAGGACCTTGCTATCGCTCACGAGTCCCTGACGAAGATACTGCTCCATTGTTGCCCACAGCACGTTATAAGTCTGTTCGCGGTCACGACTAATAAGTATTTCACGATGACAAACACAACAGTGCACCCACAGCTTCAGAACACCATCTTGTCAGTGCTTCCCGGTCAGCAGACAAGTATGCATCAACAACTTCGGGAACGATATATTCCCTCAGCTCTCTCTCAAACGCTTCGCGTGAGAAGGCTGGATCAAGAGCTTTCATCATGCGTGTTACTTGCGCAACCTCGTTCTCTTCGAACCACGAGCCAATCGTTGACGTCACCGCCCGTATGGGTGTGACAAGCGGAGATTCCGACTCCTGGTACGCGGTATGGAGATTGTCTAATCGTTGCATGATGGGATTAGTGCTCTTGAAATTTTCCCATGCTTCTTGTCGTCGAGAAGGTTTAACGGAAACGAGGGCTTGCCCAGCCCTGAGTAGATGTTGTCAAAAGGATCACGACAGTATATATATGTTTGCTTACTCAGTGTTCTCTGAAACGATGCGTCTCCCAGAGAGCCCAGCCTTTTCAAGACGTCTTTGACGTCGCTTCCTGCGAGCTTCTTTGTCCTCGAAGCCGGCATGCTTCGCGGAGCCAGAATCGTCAAGTGCATCAACCAGGGTATCTGCAAAGGTCTTGTAAGCCGCTGTATTCCGGATAGGTTCGGTGGTATGGGCGATGGTGGATGAGATGGTATTGGTTGCACGAGATATCTGTGTCACGCCAGTTTGGATGAACTAATCCTGAGGAAAACAGATGATAGTGTACGCACTGCGCGCATAATCTCGCTCTCCTCCATCGTCTTGAGCGCTTCAGAAACGGCATCGCCGACCTTGACACCGGTCTTCTTAAGTTCCTCTGCTGCTGCCCTCAAGCGTGGATTTTCTTTTATACTCGAAGTCAACTACAATATTAAAGCTTTGGAAGGTATTGAGTTGGTCCAAAAGCGAATTTGCGTACCCTGGCACGCTCATAGACCTCCTTAGCACGTCTCATAGCCTCTGAGTCCTGAAATTTGTCGACGTCACCCTGGAGCTGCTTGACATTATCCTGCAATTCTCGGTTCTTGCGGAGTTCCTCGCGAAGGACCTCAACAAAAGTTTGGAAGGGTGATTTTGGTGCATCGTTTTGCGCACGGGACGAGGCATGGAAGGAGCGGGTGGGAGCGGACAGTGTGCGGGGGAGTGCAGGGACCGTGGGTATCCGGAATGGGGGTGGAAATGGAGTTGACGGTGAGCGCGTGGACAGGGAGCGAGCGCGCTGTGCGACGAGGAAACTGCGCAAGTGACGGGGAAGCATTGCAGTCACTGTCGGAGACGACACCAAAAGACCAGAACTAAAACCGCAAAATTATTGATCGGTCACGTGACGAATTCTGAATATCTCGCAGTCTGTTCCGTAACTGGTCCGTACAATATGAGCCTTTCATCGAACATGGAACTTTGACTATGCTGTCGTTATGCAAAATATCAACGATTACACCCAACTTTGTCCGCTCGTCAGAAAAGACTCGACACACTTCCGAGAACCAGCTACTCCCACTTGCCCGAGCGATCCAGACCTTGAATATCAATTCCACCCCGGGCTCTATCCACAGCAGTGGCTATTATCGCACATTCATTCATCAATGTTCTATCTCACACGAAGGTTAGGATCGTATTATCCCACTCAAGCTCAATATCGAAATCCGGTCATTAACGGGAAACCTTGGTAGGGGGCATTTGCAATTGTTGCGGTATACCCATGGTACTACTCATCTTCGCAACGCCCATCTTGCCGCCTCCACCTCGGCCATCTTGTCTCAGGCGTTCTGTAAGGACACCTTCGGACACCGCCAGGAAGGACGGCTCATCCAATTGACTAAGTTCAACATGCATGGCCGGATTTCGGTTCTTTCGCGGAGCCCGTGCCATAGTTCGGAAATCCATGGCGGACCTAGTCGTCATAGTGCAGTCGCTCCCGCATTAGCAGAGCCAAAGCTTAACTATGTGACCTTCGCTGATGAATGTAATAGATGTATAACCTCCTACTCAGGTTTGCGACGACAGTGCGTGGTGTCTGCGCGACGCACTCGTCGCAAAAACTGAGGGATATGCTCTGAAGACACTTGGCATCAAAGAAAGCAAATTTGTATTGGATGATCATGTGGAGTGGAAAGCGATTTCTTGCGTGTGGAGACGGCAGGAGATGCTCTTGCCAGTAATCGCCGGGTTTTGTCGGCTCCCCTTTACGCTGTGGCATGATGGGCAGACCACATCTAATTTGCACCTTATGGAGGCTCACTTAGTAGATTACCCCAACGTCTGGGGACGCTAGAGCTGAGGCTCAAGTCCGCCTTGACAATGAGATTACTGTCCTTCAGTTGCCAATATGTGCTCTCCGTACTCGAAGAAATGCGCTTTCGGCGTTTGCACTGGCAACTGTCTTGCTCAGTGTGGTACATAGATGTGATGAACAGTCCGTCTCAGTTTCGGGCCCGTAAGTAACGGTAAGATAAAGTTCTGTACTACTACACGATGAAACAGTGGATTGGAAAGCCTCTACTTATTCGCCCTCACGACCATCTCCTCCAGACTGATTGCCCGGTACTCATCACCCTCCGGAGCCCACACTGCATCGTCCTGAACATATACCAATATCCCTCCCTTCCCACTCGAACCTGATACCCTGAATAATGGCATCCGCGACTTCTCGTGTGCACGCCCAGTCGGTATGAACAGCAGATTGTGCTCTGCAGCGAACTCTTCGACGATGGAGCGAAAGGTGATTTCTTGCGTGCGAGACGGCAGGACTGTGCTCTTGATCGCTGGCTTTCTTGGCGCGCCAACGACTCCAGTAGCCTGCTCGGCCTTCAGATCAGGTCGCTTCAGTTTCGTGGGCGCATGCGCTCCAAGCTCAATCGCTTCGTTCATCAACTGCAAGCCCCTCGTGAATCCCCTCTGGACACCCTTCAAAGCCAACACATCGTCCGGGAAAACACCTTTCCAAAATGCGTACCACTGAGCGACCTCTTCAAAGCTTACGCGGGGTTGGACAAGCCAAATGTATAGCACGTCGAGCCATTTAGGGAAGAATTCGGTCTCGAGGAGTTGGCTCATGACCGAGCCTCGGAGGAGGGAAGACCAGGGAAGCGCGACCTGTGTGAGTGGTTCCATGTCCTGTGCGCGAGGGTTGACGCGGAATTCGTCCCGGAGGTGAGACGCTAGCTTGGGAACTATGTATTTTAGCAACAACGAATCCCAATTGGCGCTATCGAAAACGTCTCGCCATACAGCGAGATCTTGGATCAAACCGTCTGTCGCTACCCAGCTACGGAGAATAGACTTGATCTTTCTGCGCGCATCGTCTAGGACATCTTCGACGCGTAGACCAAGATGAGGGAGCCAGGGGAATACGAAAGATCGCAGAGGAACGGTGTTGGATTTGGGGTTCCATTCTGAGACAGCTTTGGCGACTTTGGGGAGAATAAGTTGATCTAGTAAGTTATCGCGCACGAACGGGGGGAGGAAGGTGGCCCATGTTTCGTAGAGCTTGATTGCTGCTGAGGGATCTGATGGATCCCAGTCGTTATTGACGGATGTGCGCACTTTGGGGAGCCAGACATTCCAGAGGAGAGATTCAAAAGGTGTCATGGGTTTTTCAATGATCGGGGGTGGGGCGACAGTTCGAGCGCCGTACACGTCAAGTTGCGTTTGTGGGGGTTGTTCGACAAGATTAACTTTCAGGGCTTGTTTCCACGTGCGGAACGTAGAGACGAGAGCGGAGGGGTCGAGAAGAGGGTTCCATTGTGCCACTATGCGTCGGACAATCGGTGCGATGGCTGCAACAACGATCTCGTCTAACCGGTACTTGTCGAATTCCGTGGGGAATTGAACGAGCAGTTTGGAGAACAGTGGCGAGAAGTCATCTAGGGTGGCCTCATATACTGAGGCTAGCTCCCTAGACTTGGTGTTTATCTCGTCCACTACAAGTGTCACTTGCTGAAGTCGCGAAATTACTGTTTCAAGACTAAGGTCAGAGAGTTCGCGAACTCAAATGTACCGAACTACATACGTTCAGCCTCGTCTGCAACCTTCTTCCGGAGTCGAACATCCTCTTGAGTAATAAAACGTTTGCGATCTTCAAGGGCTTTGGCTTCACGTGCAAGACCGTCAAGATCTGTCTTGCAAGCCTCCGCAATTAGTCGCAGGTTATGCCGTACTTCCGGTATTCGAGTGAGGTCCGTTGACGGTGTCCATGATGCCAAGGAAATTTCGGCTAATGATGCCACCTCGCGCGGCTAAGAGAATAGCATCAGCGACAGGATCAACGGAGATGCATTTGAGATACTTACGGTCCGTCCTGTGGCATCAATGATTTGTCCCAGGCTTGGGGCCGGAGGCTCTTGTCCAGCTTCCGCTACGATCTGTTCGTATGTCTTGTGCTCCACTTTTGTCTTGATCTTCCTCGGCTTCTTCCACGCATCCGACCGTTTCTCCTTTGCTTCCTTTGCCTTCCTTGCAGCAGTAGGCATCTCCTCATCATCACTGACAGTCTCTCCCCTCCTTTTCGCCTCCAACTTCGATTGTTCCGTCTTCTCCTTAAACCCCTTATACGCGATACCCACATTCTTTGGCCTCAGCTTGCTCTCGATGGGAATGACAATGCCCTCTCCACTTGCGCCTAGACCAGTGCCTGCTTGCCATCCCATCTTGGCGAGCATCTGGGCACCAATGGTGCCTCCTATCTTATGAAAGTGAGCTTGCTCGTGAGCGGGAAGTGGAGTGCTGCGTTGGGATGTGTCAGAAGAGGTGCCGCGAAGGAAGGCTCGCTGCATGCGTGGGGCGGCACCAAATGTGGTCGGGAGGTCGGACATGGCGGCGGCGCTTGGTGCCAGGTGTATCGGCGAGGGAGCGGCGATGGTCGGTTCGGGTGGTACGGTGTCCATGATGGGAGTGGTCGCGGATGTCGTCGTAGTCGTGGTGTCGGTCGAACTCGACCCTATTATACCTTTAGTGAACCCCATGGCGCCTCCTGGACCTCTGGTGAAGGACGACGATCCAATGCCACCCTTTCCTGAACCTATACCACCTTTAGCAAATGCAGAGAAATGATTGAGCAGTTGCTGTGTGCTTTGAACCTATACCGCCGAACCTTGGTCTAGCAGGCTGGTCCTCTTCGTCGTCCTTTACTTCGCGCACACGCGGGGAAGGTGGTCGAGAAGGCTCAGAGCCGGAGTCGTCCTCTCCCATACTCATTTTCCGATTCCGCTCCCTCTTCTTCTTCGTCCTGGGCCTCTTCCGCTAAACTGTCATCAGCTTCCGCCTCCACGGTCGCCTCCAGATCATCATCCATCTGCTTCTCCAAGTCGACTTTCTTCCCCGACACGAATGCGGGTGCCTTTGTCCAATCGCTTCGCTCGCGCCTTGCACCACCCTTCGTACCGTATCCCTCGTTCATCACTGTCCTCTCCGAATACACCGTAGAGAGCATCCTCCTTCCCATTCTTTCGTCTTCTCTTATGTCGATAAGGGTCCTCAAAAAGTGCACGTTCATCTCTGGTGTCTGGGTCGTTGTCGTTTAATCGAAAGTCAGCTTCCGAACCTTGAGAAGCATCAGAGTCAGAGTCGTCGTCCTCCAGGAATTGGCGTTTTCTGCGACCCATGATTGGTAATAGTGGTGGTGGTAACGGTGGAAGAATGACAGCAGCGGATATCAAGTTATAGCTCAGTTGATAGCAATGTCGTGGTCGGTACTAGGAGCACTTCATACTAGTCCATACAATACCTGTCATGGTCGTAACAATCACTGGCATTTCTACACGTGGTGCAAAATGAAAATAAAAGGTTGGGCCTGGCCGGGAATTGAACCCGGGACCTCCTCGAATTTTAGGTAACCCTAACAAGGAATCATACTACTAGACCACCAGGCCGATGATAATAGCTTTGCTATGTGGAATAATAATATAATCCTGCAGCTACGTATTTGGTCACTGCACTGACGCGTCCCTTCGCGTAAGTAAGTACTTGCCTCCATCGTCGCCACCAACAACACCATGGACGCACAAGCTTCGACGTCGTCAGGCGCAATGGACCAACGAAGAAGGGATGCTTTAAAATCCTACCGCGAGGTTGGTATCATCTCGCCATTGCGGTGCTCGTGTCTCTGACGTTGCCCCTCAGAAAATGCGGACCCATGACAATATTAGCCAGAGTTTGAAGAATCGTCAGTCAATAATGCACGCGTTTCAATAAGCCTTTATGCGAACTCACGAATGCCATGCAGTACGATTTTCATTGAAAGATCTCGAGAAGAATTTTGCACAGACCGAGAATGATATCAAGGCCGTCCAGTCAGTCGGCCAGATCATCGGTGAAGTCATGAAGCAGCTCGACGATGAAAGATGTAGGAGCAGTCCACCCCCTCATCTCATGACGTCTTCTCACTCTCTTCTTTGCAGTCATCGTCAAAGCATCTTCCGGTCCCCGATACGTAGTTTCATACCGCCCTGCACTCTCAGCCGCGAAGCTCAAGTCGGGAACCCGGGTGTCCCTTGACATGACAACCCTTACTATCATGCGCATCCTGCCACGAGAAGTCGACCCCATGGTTTACAAAATGAGCTTGGAAGAACCCGGAGGTGCATCATTTGCAGGTATCGGTGGTCTCGGCGAACAAGTCCGCGAATTGCGTGAGGTGTGTCGTGGAAGTCCTTTGCCTGCAAGGTTTTATTACCGACATATACTTCGTACACTAGATAATTCGAGCTTCCCCTCCTCAATCCTGAGCTCTTCCTCCGTGTAGGTATCAAACCCCCCAAAGGAGTCCTCCTCTATGGACCCCCAGGAACAGGCAAAACCCTTCTTGCCCGCGCCGTAGCAGCCACCCTCCAAACCAACTTCCTCAAAGTTGTCTCGTCAGCCATTGTCGATAAGTACATTGGCGAATCAGCCCGAGTTGTCCGTGAGATGTTCGGATACGCTAGGGACCACGAGCCTTGTGTTATTTTCATGGATGAGATTGATGCAATCGGGGGGAGGAGGTTTTCAGAAGGGACGAGTGCGGACAGAGAGATTCAGAGAACTTTAATGGAGGTCAGCTTTTGGTCTTGCATTGTTACTAGACGGAGCTCAAAACTAAGCACGCTATTTAGCTGCTCAACCAGATGGATGGGTTCGACTCGTTAGGACGGACGAAGCTCATCATGGCCACGAACAGACCTGACACCCTGGACCCCGCCCTCCTGCGACCTGGTCGCCTAGACCGCAAGATTGAAATCCCACTTCCCAACGAACAGGCGCGGTTAGAGATCCTCAAAATTCACGCCCAACCTGTGAACAAGAGTGGGGACATTGACTACGAGGCTATCGTGAAGGTGCGTGCCAATTGTTGTAAACAGGTATCCCGTGCACCAACACTGCGTCGCTTGCAGCTCACAGATGCCTTCAATGGAGCTGACTTGCGGAATGTCGTCACCGAGGCAGGGATGTTCGCCATTCGTGATGACCGGTATGTTCTCGCCGTTCCTCGTCGCCTCCTCCCTCGCCTTACTTGTCGTGACCATACCAGCGAATACATCGTTCAAGAAGATCTCACCAAAGCTGCTCGCAAAGTCAGCGATGCCAAGAAACATGAGAGTACGTCAATCTACGCTCTTTGCATCATTCTAATACCAACTGTCAACTTGCGCTTTCGCTTTCATAGCCAAATTGGAGTATTCTGCATAGACACATACATCCCTGCATTCACACATGTATCATACCGTATTCTACTCTCTCGCTCTCATTCTATGGGTTTGCTTTCAATTTCGTCGCTGGATTGTTGAGATCTGATGAACCTACTGCGATGTGGTCGCCTATCAAGTTATCAAGACACGGATTAGTGGTGAATTCTACACAGCTGTGGTGTCATCGTTCGCTGGTTCCGTCTCGAACATCCTCCCTACATGAGCTTTTACCTCCTACTAGCTCACACCCTACATCATGGTACAGGAAATTGATATTCCGCAAAACATACACAAGAGTCCATTAGCGCCATCCTATGATAATAAACATACACATCCATAAATCACTCATCACCTCACCCTTATTCGGAACCATGCACTAACAGGAAGGGCAAACTAGCGGGTGGGGGATTTGCCTTAAACCTGAAAAGAAAGAAACAGAAAGCACGGGCGACGCGATATCGGGTGAAGAAAATGACGAAGTAACCCGTCAGAAACCGAACAGCCCCTTTTTCTTTTTCTTCTTCTCCTCACCACCAGGCGTCGCAAAGCTATTGACCGACGTCGAGCTAGCAGCATACGGCGAGCTGGAACCGGGCTTCGACAGCTTGCCCATCCGGCTAGACGAACCAGTGTCCTTTGGCACAGCGAGCGTTGGGCGCTGCGGTGGCGGTGGGTCAGGTATGAAGTATTTCTCGTCGTAGTAGTCTTGGTAGGACTGGTGGGCTGCCTTCATAGAAATTCCGTTGGGAACAGCGCGGGATCCCACACCGCCGAGTTCGAGGACTTTGAGGTCGTCGATAAAGTGGCGGGGAGTGATTGTATGCGTCGAACCTGTTCATTCCCCAGTCAAAACAGGAGACAACACTTCGCTGATGCTCAGACTCGAACAGGTGGAAGTGGTACCCACCAATATAAATATCCTTGCTCAAGGATCCACTCAGTGCATAACACTCCCTAATCTCAGAGTACGTCATCCCACCCGCCACGAACGCGATGATACGCTGGCGGTTATCGACAGGCGCGTTCGAGCGTACCGCTTTGTGCCAGCTTGGTTTTGCGCTGCGCAAAGAGGTCGTCGGAGTTGGTGTGGGACGGCTGCTTGCGGAGGCAGGCGATACAGAGGGCGCATCTTTGACATAGGGGAAGAGAGATGTGTCGAGTTTGTTGTTCGCGTGGTCCTGCGATTGGTAGAATTTTTGGGTTAACATGAGAAGGGGAAAGAGAAGGGGAAAGCATGTGTACTTCAATGACTGTGCGGAGCAGTGGTTTGTATCGCGATAGCTCATATTCTTCTTCTTGAGACAGTTTCTGCTTGAGCTTCTTCTTCGTGTCCTTATCCGTAGGGCCCTATATTGTGTTACTCCGTTAGTGAAGACGGACGGCATTGAACTAAAGCCGAGCCCGCTCACTCTGGTTATCCGCGCGCCGAGATGGAGCAATGAATTGACAGCATCCTGTTCCGCCATGCTGAGCCTGGCATGCTGATACAGCCGTCGACGATCTTCGTCTGGAACGCCATCACGATGCATGATGTAGAGAGCAACCATGCGAACTTTGTTGGGGTTGCTGGAAACATATGTGAACGTCCACAAACGCACTCGATCGGAAGCGACCTAGAAGCTTACATGATATCCCTGGAATCTAGAAGTGGTACCATCTCCTCAACGAGCGTCTTCGGTGATTTTCCCTCAGCGGTTAATCCAGTCGCGCAGCACTAAATGGAACCATTTACACAACGCAAAGCTACAGAAAGGAGGAGACACACTTGTTCAACATTTCCAACCAGTGGAAGCTTGTCTTTTTCGAAGATGTTCATGCACTCTTGAGCCATGTTGAGGTGTAAGGAGAACTGTCGCAACTCCATCAATTTGCGCATCTCAATAGCGAGACGATCACATACCTTCTCCCGCTGTTCTTGATATTGAGGTAGGTTTGCCAACATATCCTTCATATCATTCAAACTGGCAGCACCCTCTCTGTGGAAACGTCAATAGTTGGCACTAGCAGGCATATATATATTCAACCGAAGCGCACCCCTTGAACCCAGCATTCTCTTCCATGAATTTATTAAAGTCTGCCATCAGCTTATCAATAGCTTCTCGCATATGCATGTGTCGAACAGTCGTCCATGCGCTATCCGCGTCAGAGAGTGTGGCTGTCTTGTCTTCATATGTGCCGAGGGAAGACTGGAATTTGTATCTAGCAACATAACAGTAAGTGTCAGTCGAAAGCCCCCGAAGGGTACCGACGTACGTATATTTTGTTCCGTCCTCTATTGGCAGCAAGTCGTTGCACATCGCTTGGTACGTGAACTCGTGAATGAGAGGTGCGACCACGTCCATCGCCCGATCAGTTATAATAAGTGTAGCCCTCGGTCGTGGGGGATCCGAAGGTTTCTTATTCGCATCCCAACAATAAGACGCTGCCATCTGCCCCAACCACGACGGGATTTACTCACAGGATAATCAGGATTGACACGCTTATGTTCGTCCAAATTGCGCTGCACCATACCCGCTAATAGCTTTGTGACGAACTCCGTATCTGCAACCTCGTAAGCACGTGCTACCTCACCACGTGCAAGGTTGGTCCGCCATCGACTGCTTCCTTCAACTGGTGGTGGTGCCCGGGTCTGCGCATTGGGTTGGAGTGGACCTAACGGGAGGTGGTGACTCGGCAAGTAGTATCGGATGTATGGGAATTCGTTCAGGGTGATGCATAAATTGGTTATCTGTGCGTACCATCAGTCTGGCACGTACATTGAAGCAAGCGAAAGCGTCACGACGGAACGTACAATCTTGCTGGTGAATTGGAGCTCCTCCTCTAGACGGGACCGCGCTGTCTTAAACGCAGCATCGTTCCGGGGCGGACTGTAGATGTTGAAGAAAAGACTGGGTGAATTAAGAGAGAAAGCCTGTGCTTCCACGGCTGAACAAAGGCATGAAATCAACATCACGCCTCACCAGGTTTGAGTTTGACGCGTTGCTTACCCCAGAAGTTAACAAAGAGCTCTTGCAGACCCCGAAGGAATGGCTCAGCAGGGGAGGATGTCAGACGTTCGAACAAAGGTTCGGAGAGGCCTGTGCATGACTCCGGTTAACAGCAAGTGGATCTTCCAACACAACGCGCGAACGCACCCTCGATAAAGAACAAGTGAGCGCCAAGGTACTGCTGTGGATCATTAGAAAAATCCTTGATGATTCTATCGACATTCTGCGTCGTGGGCATGAGCATATACACCGCCTCGAATTGCTGAGGCTCTCGGTAACTCGATATTGATTCAATGACTGCGACAAGCGCGTCAGAAACTCCCGGACTTTCGTCGAGATCGGCGGGTTGCTCACGGGTGACATTTTCCTCCAAGATATCGAATTGCTTCAGCACTGATCCTAGTAGCTTCTGAGAGTAGTCGTCGACAACTAGGATTTTCCATCTTCCTTGTGGATTCACAGATCTGATCGCCTGAAGGAATTCTGGATGTATTTCGTTAGTATATCGGCACTAGCAAGGACAGTGGACAAGCAATCATACTCGAGCGAACAGTGGTGATGAGCGAGGACATGGTATGGCCGAATGCTCTTTAGTCGAGCCCAAAAGGACAGACTTGGACACTCAGGCTCGGCTATCGCCGTCAGTTATTATTCAAATATTCACTAACCACAGCACTCACTATGTACTTACACCACACAAATATGTCAAGAATGTTCTTCAGATATTCGTGTTGTGAGAATCGTTGGGTACAAAAAAAAAATAAACGGCGGAAAATAGGGGAACCGACATCCGTAAAAACCAGAAGATCTGTCCGCGAGTAACATAAGGACATCCACATTTCCGCGTAGGTCTAAAGACTAGTACTACGGTAGAGGCGTAGCTGGTAGTAACCAAAAAATCACATGAACAGCGAGGTAACTGCAGCGAATACCGCAGAAACGACGACAGACATAGGAATAACAGTGTCCAGTGAAGCACCGCCAGTGTTGCTGGTGGAACTTGAACCACCCGAGCCACTAGGGACTGATGGGTCTCCGCTAGAGGTGTTGGAATAGGGGAATGACGTGTTTAGGTTGCTTTCGCGATACAGGTTCGTAGCAGGGATCCCATTGCAATGACCGATAGAGTCAAGCTGCCATGTTCATGTCTAGTGAGACACCTTCGACTACGCCAGAGTCGCAGAACTCACCGTGAGCGCGGGGTTGAAACTCATAGCAGCAGGGAGTGTATATCCAATAGCAAGATCGACTGTTTGCGCATACAAGTCGTGTTCCAGAACGACGAAACCAGTATTGAGGGTCGTCGCGTTACTAAGGATGGACTGGAAAGTTGCATAGGATTGAGCTCCAGTCACGATGCCACCGGGAACCTTCCAATCTGCAGTTCCATGGTAAGCAAAGTTTAAAGACAAGATAAGAGTCCTTTGTTTACCGTTGGTATCAAAAACGATGCCGGACGGTGTGCGGGTCCAAATGACAGGAACCATACCCATGGCCAAAGAGATAGCGCGGACACGGTCGTCAATATCACCATAAGGGGGGCGCATTAAAGTTGGGGTGACACCAAGAACCTGCTTGATAGCCTTGCGTGTGTATCCTAGTTCAGCGACGACTTGTTCGGTGGTAAGCATGGTAAGGGGCTAAATAAATAAAAATTAGACGCGTTCCAGGGACTTCGAGACGCGAAATAACAAACTCGGTGTGACCAAGTATGAACAGCAATCTCGTGGCCAGCCATATACTCCTCTACAAGGACGCTAGGTCGCTCGATAACACGAGAGCCGATCACGAAGAAGGTAGAGGTGAGATTCTTGGAGGAAAGGAACTCAAGTAATTCTCTGCAACCTGGTCAAAACGATGGAAAGCCGCGTCCCAAATGTATTACTCACTGGGCTGAAAAGGAACCTCGTCAGAAAATAATTCTTCTGGAAGGTCAGTTTACTCACTATAGAAAGCAGGACCGTCGTCGAAGCTGACACCCCAAGTCAACTTGTCTGGGCAAGCGGTGATATCGGTATCACGGGTGTACCCGCCGCAAGTCCACCACCCACGGTTGGCAGCATCGGCGGCCGCGGCGGGATCCCCAACACACGTTCCATCAGCAGTAGGAGTGAAGTTCGGGACATTAAATCCATTCAGTTCCTCCATCCACTCAGAGACTTCCGCGGTATCTAAAGGCTATGATAAACGAGAGTGAAACCATTTAGGTAAGGGAAATCTCAACATACTTGTGGGAGCAATCTGATCCTGAGGGGGCCAATCCGAACTCACGAAAACAACTGGGAGGAGACTTAGAAGGAACAAAAAAATATATGGAAGACAAATTTACAAGGAGATGGCAATGTTGGGGCTCCAGCGATAGGAGGTGTAGCTCCGGCAGCGTAGGTAGCAGTAACAGGCAGCGTTGAGGGGGTAGCCATGCCCGAGGTGATCTGACTCAATGGAGGGATGGTGGTGCCAACTGGGGTAGTGGGGACTGGAGAGGCAGAACCCGTTGAAGACGAATTTGTTGATGCGGAGGTGAGTGGGGCACTCGACTGAGTAGTTGGAGCTGACGACGAGGGAGAAGACGACGGCGTGGACGCAGAGTTTTGCCTTCTTGCAAGACGTGCATGGTGTTCGTTAGCGTTGACGGCGCTGAGGAGAGACAAAAGAGCGACGAGAGCTTGAAGCTGCATGGTAGAAGGGCAGTCCAACTAAAACACAAAAACGAGTGACGTGCTGGACGGCAGAAAATGCAGGCTTGGAAAGAGATGAGAAAACAAAAAAAAATGAAACCAACACCATGTAAACTGACAGTTTCCGAATTTGGCAACGAACACATTACTATAATGGGAAAGGCACGCGTTGTCTAAGTTGTCTTGGCAGTCTGCTGTTATCACCACATCATTTCCTTTTTCGTACGTATACGTATATGTACAGTATGTAGTATTCACCCTACAGCACATTGTGAAGTTGAAAAATATACATACGCTACGACGAGCGATGCCACGAAACAGCAACAATCCACAACAAATGTGTTATGCAACATATATACATCCCTCCTCTCCTACCCCCGAACTAAACGATCCAGCGATGAACAGAACGTGGTGACACACCATATAACATCGAGGTACTACCAGACCTAGTAGATCACCTAGAAGATGCCAGCGATGCAGTGTCTGACGCCACATGAACATTGTTGCCAGCAAAGCGCAAGGTCAACACACGGTCGTCAGAGACAATCAAAATTTCGTCTCGACCGCTTGGTGGGTACCTAGGGTACTGAGGATAACCCATCGGTGGAGGTGATCCGTACCCCACGTCCATACATAGACGGTGGTACCTGTTGATATGCATTGTATCCCTGTTGCCCATAATATGCATTGTGGTGGGCGTTCACCGCGTGTGTCGCAGATGTCGGCGTATCTGCAAACAATAGGCGGAGATTGTTCCTTGGATAACTTGTGACATGAGACCGGTTTCTACGTGCCGTATTTCCACAAACGTAGGCTCAAATGCCAGAACGTATGGGAACCGTAACGCTAATTGGTCCGAGTGAGCACTGCCGGCTGTACATTAAGATGCCTTAAACTCACCGAAACCGGTCGGAGACCCTTCCCAGTGAACCATGAAATTTGGTCGCGACCTCCAACCATTCTTATTCACGTAAAATGCAAATTCTGAATGGAGGTGTGAGAATGGATGGGCATCCTTGAAGCTTTTTTCTCACCATCATAAGCACAGGAGGAATTCATTTTCAATGCGATAAATAGCCATCGGGTCGCAAGTTCTCCCGCTTTCTCACAAATTCAAGCGAACCATCAGCGGGATCCAACAAGCCTTGGGTATCCAAGCTTTCGAGGTCAACGATCTCAAAGCCCTTCGAACAACCCACGCAGAGCTTCGTCTTCAGGAAGTGTATCGAGCTTGATTCGACGGGAATGTAGAACTCCTGATGTATGTGTCAACAGAGAATGCAGAGCGAGAGGGTTAGCACATACTCTGAAGAGTTTCAGGGTGTCATTGCCACCTTGCAGGAGCTTGCGGAAGGTCGGCTTGCTCCTCCCACGTATATTTTGGTCAATAGGCTCGAGGGTCTTGATAGTACTTGATAACGGACTCGACTTCACGACACAAACAAGCGTTTTTCCGAGGCAGATGCCCGCTTTGAAAAAGGAAGTGTGCGAGGAAATTCGTTTTGCACGCTTCAGACCAGCCATCGGGTCCATAGAGTCGAGGGCATCCAGCGGGAAAGTGATAACTTGGCGCTCTAACCAAGATATGTATCAGTTATGGGAGACAGTTGTGGGAGACCATACATCCAGATGTGTCTTACCAGAGAGTACGATAAGAAGCTGGAATTCTTCAAGAACATCGACTTGCGAGACGTCCAGTAATGCTAGCACTTTGACTGGATCCCTGTTTTGTTCTCGCAAGTCCGAAAGGTAGACACCGTCGTCTGTCCCATAGGCTATTCGTCTCCCGTGTGCTGAGCCAACGTCAGTGAAGCTCCCAAAACCTATAGAATCCAAACTCCAACTCACCGAACGGTGCAGCACAGTTCACCTTATTTGATCCCAAGAAGAAGGCTTCACAAACAGTCGCTGTGTCAAAGACCATACTCCGTTCCCTCAGCATCTCTTGATGTTTCATGATAGTGTCCACCCATTTCCGATGGCTCACGAAAGTACTCGCCCAAAGGGTTATTTGGTAGAACTTCCTCCCGAGGTGAACAAAGGTGACCGCAAAATCGCCTTTGCCGTCGACTTTTATGGGGATATGAAGTGGGTATGGTGCGCCGCGGGTCAAGGCTTTTTTTGTGAGCTCTTTGCTTTGGGCAGAAATGAAGAGAAGTTCCAATGGTATTGGCTGTACAGCGGAATGGTCTATGTGTCAGCAACGGAAAGCAGTCGCATAACAGGGAAGAAATGACTTACACGTCGGTAGACTTTGTACTGTTCATGCTTACTCTTCTGCTTGACCATCAGAAGCGCGTGATCAAAGAGATATACCAGCAAGTCTCCGCTATCTCCTTGGGTACCCCCACGTTTGTTCAGAGTGCCCTTGTAAACGAGCTCCCGGGAAGGATCTTGCAATTTCAGGTCCTAATAACAAACGCCCCGGACACTTAGCATCGAACCACACTCAACCAGATTCCATATTAACGCAGACACCCACCACTTGCTCTCCGGGCCTATACACCAGCTGCTGGTCAAGCTGCAGCAAGTTGAACCGATTCTCGGTTTTCCCTGTCTCAACGTTCACCTTGCCAAGGAAGTCCCTCACTATAACAACGGCCTGGGCGAGCGCCTGCTTATCCGGATTCTCCTCAGGCGTGTGTTTGAGGACAGCTTCCAGTAGCAGTGGATATCGCGCAAGACGGGTGGTTGGTTTGGTAAGGTAGCCGTTCAACTCGAGTTTTCGAGACTCAGGAAGTCGTTCTGTAGTCTAAGTGGAAGGAACATGCCCATGTCAGTAGCCTTCACTCAACACAGGATGTCAAGACCGCGCACCTCAACGAACGCCGCGAAGGCCGGATTTGAGCTCTTCTCCTTTTCAAACTCATATTTCCCATAAAGCTGATGAGCGCCGTACGATACGAAGGGACCGAAATGTGGGACTGCATCAAGCAAGATGTCACCGATGCGCTCGACGACGGCGTAGGACTTTTGGCGCTTATTGAGCGCATCGCGGAGGCGTGTGTTGACAGCGATGATCTCATGGATATTCCAGAAGACTTGTTGGATGAAATCGGTACGGCGGTCGGCAGGGACAATGTCACTGTCTTTGAGATTGTTCATCCAGACCTGAGAGAAAGAACAGGTTAAAATGAAGAGATCGGAAAGACACAGGAAGGACACGAACATCTCGGAGGTACTCCATATCCCGCACGAAGTCACGTTCCGTGTAAATCACTTCGTTTATCGCCTCTTGTCGCCTTTTCTCTGCGTCCGAAACACTGTTCACCACTTCTTGTGGCACAGAGTGTATCCACAGCGTCCCAGGTTCCTATGAGTTGACCGCGTCAATGACATATCACCGTCGTCGATCATGACACCTACCACAAAATCGCCTAAGCTCTCCCGCGAGAGCTGCTTCTTAAGACCGGGCTGAGGCTTCATATTCAGCCTCGATTGCTGCTCTAACCGTCTCGGACACGCTATGCTGTAGCATAGCTGATCCCTCGAGCACGTCGGCGAATAGCAGTCGGTCAACAGAGTGAAGACACCGGATGGAAGCGTAAACTCTTCAGCAGACTCTGATCCCTGCCGCTCTCTTGGTTCGCCCACCCCAGTCACTGGTGACGACTCTTTCTCGTGGGAGTCGTTCGAACCATGTCCATTCATCGACGCTCCTCGTGATTCCTGAGTCTGCCCTTGCATGTTGCCCTCCCCGTCGTCGTTGTCAGGTTCCTCAGTCACCTGCTCAATAGTTGGCAGATCCCCGCTCACAAACGGACTCAGTTTTGTCCTAAACTGATAAAGTTCTGCCGCACTATCCCGCAGCCGATGGTCATACGTGACATCATGGAAAAACTTCTGTGCGTCCAGTGCTCGCCCCAAGAGCAGCGCCAAATTTCGGTCTGTTGTTTTGATGATGTACGCGATCTTGTCCACCGCCTCACGTCCGTCAAACGCGTCTGTGTAGGTAAGCCCGTCTTTAACGCGGTCTGCGATAGCGACGCGTTCCTTAAAAGCTTCCGCTACTCGGGAGAGCAGAGCAGGGTAGACTATGGGCGAGTGAGTCCGTACTGCCAGCGCTTTAGTAGAGGTCGTCGGGGAGTTCTGACCCCCTTGTAGAGATTGTGGGATCGGTTGGCGCGATCGGGCATCCACCACAGTACGCATCGAATTTGACGCTGCAGACATCGACATCGACATCGACCTGTCTTGTATGGGGCGGTCGCGGCGGGGGGGAGGCAGTGTTCGTGCAGAATCTGATGACCGTCGCACGGTAGTTGCTACGCCGGTCAAGTGGTCAACGAGGGTAGATGATGAAGGAGAAGTATTGATGAGGGAAGCACGTGTGCCAGCCATGACCGTAGTATCAAGCTGGAGATGATATGGGCGAGAGGGTTGTGGCCCACTATAGTCAGACTTGATAGAGAGCGGACTCGGTTGACGATGTTGGAGCTGCTGCGCGTGGTGTGCTTGAGGGAACACCATTCCTAGAGGGCATGCACAGAATTAGCACATGGTGCAGCACGCCCACTAGATAAGGAACATTGCAACCCACGTGTGTGTTCTGGAGTTTGCGCCCATGGCAACTCGCTCGATGCCTCGTAAGAGTCATCTTGGGTCTGGTCATCGGTCCCAAAATCGATGGATAGACGCCCAATATCCGGGTCGATAACTTCTAGACGTGGAACATCCTCTGGCGGACGAGAAGGACCGCCATTCTGGGGGTCGGAGACACGAGGGTTGTTGGAATACACCTGGGCCTGATAAGCTTGGGCCGGCGTAAGACCAGTTCTGGTAAGTGCCTCGAGGCCAGCATCTGGGGGATCTTCTGGTCTTGGAGCAATGATGCCTGCGGCATGGTGACCACTGACGAATGATGGGGCGCGGCCGTGAGGCGCGGGTGGTGCAAGCGCGTGTGGTCGATGGGGGAACTGGGGTTGGTGCTGGTAGTGGGAAGATGGGGGAAGATGGGGCTGAGAGGTGGGAGAGTGGAAAGATTGTCTATAAGGAGGTTGCTGGGGAGGATTGTAGTAGTTCTGCTGGGGAGCGAAGGAGGAAGGGTGGGAAGTGCGCCTGTCGATGGACTGTTGGTAGTAATTATGAGAAGACAACTGGGGATGATGTACAGGCGGATTGTACGGCGGATTGTGACCCGGTGGGCGTAATGCTGAGCTACGGGGTGGTGGTGGTGTGTCGCGGGTGCACGGCCAAAGATTAACTCGTAGGCTTCATTGCGCTTGTCCGGTTGTCGTGGACCAGCTGGTCGGTCCATCGAGAGTGGTGAAGAGTAAAACCACTGGTCGAATACTGCGGACGTTGGATGGTGCGGGTCAGAGATCAAAGTCGTCGTCCTATGTACTTGCAAGTTGCAGTACACTTCGTCTTTTGTATGTCCGGGTGCCAATGGGTGAGATCTGAAAAGTCGCTGCGGCACTGCCCAGTTTAGGAAATGCGCCGCCTAGCTGCTGGTAGCCAGAAGTACTTGTCGATATCTCAGCTATATATCGATAAACGAAA
Source organism: Melanogaster broomeanus (assembly GCA_014904935.1). Lineage (NCBI taxonomy): Eukaryota > Fungi > Basidiomycota > Agaricomycetes > Boletales > Melanogastraceae > Melanogaster > Melanogaster broomeanus. The sequence goes on along the minus strand of MU123714.1, from coordinate 392,469 downwards.
TCAAAGCAGCAAGATGGCGAAGCGACAAAGGAGATGGTAGGTCGAATGTTTGCTGCACAACTAGTCTAGCCATGCCACCCTATGCTACATGCTCCTCATGCTATATACACATCTAACTAACGTAATGCCCATGTAAGAGCCATATACCATACCGTGCTCTATTACCATCCGGGATACACGTTTCGCTTGAATTTCAACGTGCAAGGGCCCTGCTATCTCATATGTCACTAAGACGCAATTTTGGTGCTGCGCTCGTGGGCGAGACCCACCACCGTTCGAACAATGTGGTCGGAGGTAGCCTGAAAGGTAACACGTTATCCGACTGCTTGACGTATATCAAAATGGCTAGTGACGGATGTAGCACGTTGACGTCGAAGAGTACTTGAATGCTAGGATCAGGCCAGGGACAGTTCTGGTCAGTATTGCCATTAGCAAGCACGACAACATCCTCCCAGTTTTCGTACCAACATAGAGAATTGCTCGACTTGAATCGCGCATATGTTGTCATGTAGAGCAGCGGCTGCCATACAAAATATGTTTGAGATGGGCGTTGTCTCTATACATTAGTATGCAGGCAGCAAATAGTATTCTGATATCCGGATATATAAAATAGCAAACCTTGAGTGTCTATGTTCTCAACATACCTACGACCGATTGCATCCGCCGTACCCGAGCCTCCCCATCCGCGCTCCCTCACGCTCTCCCACAACATCGCCCATAGCGACAGCCGCACGCTCGCGTACGCTCTGTGCGCTGTCCAATGCAGGTCGCACGTCCAATGCGAAAACAGGTTCGCCGTCTGGTGTGGGCGGAGCGGAATAGTAGTCGATAACATATCGCACTTCTTCTCCTGTCCGCGGTCTGCGTATTATCCAGTCATGCCGATCAAATGGTGGTTCGGTACTGCATATCCGTGAGTCCCTAGCTCAGCAACTGAAGAAGAGGATAAAATTTGGGTCGAACTTACTTGAATCGTGACGGAAGCAGCCATCCTGCAAACATCCAAAATCTGGCCTTAGGAGACATCTCACCAGGGCGCCCCTTGAATTTCGCAAGATGCGGCTCCTCATCACCAGGCCTGATAGTTATCAAATATTTTTCGAATCAGTCACTTTCTCCTTAGAGACCCGAAACAAAGTCTTACCGAGCAACGCGCTTCTCCCACTTCAGTACTTCACCCCAAGCACGCTCGTTCAAGAAATTATGGATCTCAACCATTGTCTCCACACTGTCTACGGGCGTTTCCCATCCCTTTCTTACCAATGCATTATAGAACTGTTGAGGGGAGGGATATTCCCATGTTTCTTTCGTCCCAGACGCGACAGCGACACACCGAGGGATAGATGAGAGGGTGCGTTCTGTCGGAAGCTGGACAGAGTTATCCAAAGGTGTCTGCGGAAGAGAAGGCATTTGGTTGAGTGGGTTCAGTTTCGCTGATGTGTGGTCAATGGGACAGCCGCTGGGCTTTGACGAGGAGGGTTGGATTGGACAGCGCGAGCTGGGCGAAGGGAGGCAGATTTGAGTGGACTGAAGGGGAACCCGCTGGCGACGACATCACTGAAGCCGGCGCAGCGCCTGTTGACGGCGAAGACGAAGATTGTGATTGACCCATGTCAATGCGAGTTACTGTGTAAGCCTAACTTATGAAGTACATAGACCATTGAAAATGTTTTGATCCGGAAAATGCCGATACGTACCAACGCCGAAGCTATGCTCCCGCTTCGCTGAGCACAAGTACATATTACAGTACTATGTCATTCTCAAACTACGCGGCAGAGACGAAACAGGTCAGTATCACATTCCGCGTTTTCAAGAATTGTCTATAAGAGTCGCAAAGGCCTAACCACCAGCCACGATGGGGTATTACAAACTGGAGAACAGAAACCTGAGAACGGGTCAGGGGGGTGAGTACAACGGTGGGGTACTGGTACAATTCCCCAAATGTCCAAAATGTTCGTACTGGGTGTACTGTTATAATATCTCGATTAGAACTGGAATGATCGTACGCAGATGGTGGGGTGTGTGATAGTAGACACAAAAAGGAGTCGAGAGACACGTAGATACCAACAAATTTTGGAAATACCACGAACGTAACCCATAATCGTCACAAGGCATACATAGTGGATCGTGTGGCACGTTTCACTTGGATTTTGCGATTTCTCGGGCGGCCCTGATCAAGGGGGACAATGAACGGAGAGGTTCGCACGATTTGAAGAACGGGTGCTGGGTGGGTGGAGATCAATCTGGGGCGAGAGCGTGATGAATACAAAGATATGAACTTACTTCGAGTAGCTGCGAAGCAGTAGGCCGCTTCTCTGCGTCCACCTCCAAAGTCTTCGCCAAGTAGTCCTTGAAGACCACAGACAATTCACCTGGGTTTGCGATCGTAGGTGTACCGTTCGTTGCGATGAGGTATAGCGCTTTAAGTGGGGGTAGATTGAGGTATGGAGGTTCACCCTCGATCATCTCTGTGAGGTCGTAATGAGGAATCTTTATGGTGCGCTCTGAATCAGGAAACTTGCCTATGGACATGATACCAAGACTCCAGATGTCTATTTTTGGACCGTACGCTTTGTGAGTGACCACTTCCGGCGCCATCCAGGCAGGTGTACCGACCATGGTCGTGCGTTTCGAGTTGTTGGGATCTGATATTTGGGCACAGAAACCAAAATCGGCTGAACGAAATAAGTGAATGCGCCCTTACGCCAGGTGCAAACAAGACATACTCAATTTGATGTCCCCATTCATGCTCAGCAGTACATTGTCGCTCTTGATATCTCGATGAATGACACCTTGTTTATGGAGATGTTCGAGACCTCGTGCGGCTTCCCTTGATACAGCGGCTATTTGACCTTCCGTCATCAAATTGGCTGTAACGACATCTGTCAATGAGCCCCCTTCCATGTACTCCATTACTACCCAGAGGTCGTTCTTATACAAGAATGAATCAATGTAATTGACGATATTGGGGTGTCGAGACGCCCGCATGACGAGAATTTCATTGATGATAAGATCTTTCTTGGGTTGCTTGTCGAGATCCATCTGTTTGATAGCCACCGAGAGGTTGGTTCCGACTTGATAGGCAGTATACACACCGCCGGAGGCTCTGTGATTCCATATCGTCGGTATATCGCCCATGAACCAGGCTATAAGGAAACGAACAACTCACCCCTGGCCAATCTTGATCAAGTTTCGGTAGAGCTTAGTCGGGTCAGCATCCGTACATATTTGCTGCAGCCGCTTGATGATGTCCGAATTGTCCTTCTTCACCCTCCTCTGGGAAGTCGCGACGCCGGCTGTCTTCGCCAAGCTGGCAGCAGCAGGGCTAGGCTGTTGTGCTCGCTGAACGATCCCCGGATCTCTGTCTCTTGGAGGTTGATTGCCTTTAAATGTCGGATCAGATATAGACAACTCATTTGAAGGCTTAGAAGGTGGCTTAGGAGCACCAGTCTGGGTAGGTCCAGGAGTATTAGAGGCCCCGATGTTCGGAGAAGGTTTTGCTCGGGTGTGGTTTGCGTGACCCAAATCTTTAGATCTAGTCGTCCGGTGAGGGGTAAGTTGAGATGTAGAGCGATCGAGCGCAGGCATGGCTGCGGTAGGCGGGGCGGGTGCGGGGCGGTACGAGCCTGGTGAGGGAGTAGATCGTCGTGAGGGAGCTACAGGCAATGGCATTGATTTCTGGGGCGGTGGAGGAGCAGGGCGCTGGATCACAAAATGAGCACAAGAGCGGGTTACATGGTACTGATTCACGTACCGCATTGTGCAAACTAGTATCGGCGGGCGCTTTTTGCGCACCGAGGTAGGGTGTAGTCTCTACGGCACCCATCTTGTCCCAAATATCACCGTGGCCTTCCTGGTAGAATTTGACTGCGTGCATTACAGCTTGTGGGTTCTTCTCCTGCTCGGTTTTAGAGATCCCACTCTCCTGCAAGAGCTGCTGCCACTCCTTGGCAGACCTGTGAATTCACCAGTGGCAGAACTGAAGCCTACGTGAGTGAGGTGGACAGGATCGTAGGGAGTGCTGATCTCTGGCCGATTTGAGGTATTGAGGAAATCGGACATGAAACCCAACATGCCCTTCTTTGATTTGGTTACCGTGCCACTGCGTAACCTAGTACCGGAAGAGTTGTTGAATAGGGTGGCACCCCCTTGAGCGCTAGAACTTGCATAATTAGATGGGTGGGAGGGCACAGACTCTAATGGATCTGCAGTGAAAGGTTGCTCGGCCATGGCAACGCTAGCGGGCACGGATAGCCGACTGGTTGCGGTGACGGAGTGGGTGGGGAAGATGTCATCGAGAGTTGCAGTATTGGCTCGAGAAGGGCGGGGAGGGGGAGAAGACATGCCACTAGGTTTTGAAGATGGAGTATTGACGGGAGGGAGGATTGTGATAGGTGGAGTGGTTGCTCCGACAGGGTCGTGGTCGACACGAGCGGGAGGTGGTATTGAGGATGGAGGGCTGCGCTTACGCCCACGCGGCGGCGGTTTCTGAAGAGAGTTACGTACTCCAGGTGGAGCAGCAGAATCTGAGCCTGTTGAAGCGTCTAAGGGTGTCTTGGGCCTGAAAGATACAGGTGGTGGGGGTGGCCCTCTAGTTGGTTGGAAAGTTGAAGGATGCTGGTAGTTGGTAAAGACTGGGTTAAGATTTGCGTCTCTGAGAAGGTCTGCGTACTCCTGGACTGATTCGCGAGAAGGACGATGGAATTCAACGGTGATTTTTGAATTGCGTTTGTTAGTATGAGGATGAAAAGACCTGTGATTGATGACTCCTTGTGGCGAAGTCATCTCTGATGTGACAAAACGGAGCAAAGCAGCACTTCTTGCCACTGTTCTTGGGGAATCTGGAAGTAGTCGAGGAATGAATCGACGGCAGGTTGTCGAGTTATCCCGGAACAGTGTGATATAGACGCACGTCAACTTGAACTGACACAAAGATTGTTGCCACCCGCGTGAGTCTCCAATCTTAGACTAAAGTGAACCGAATTCGACCGACTCAGACGCGGGACGTTCTACTAGGACATTCCTGTAGACATAGCGTACCTATTAATGGCGAGAGCTGTGCATTCCCTCGTGCTTCGCTGATGTTTGGTTATGCGAGCAGTTCCTTCTGCATGAGCAGCAAACTGCCTGGTACATGACAGTTTACTAGTATGTGGGATGGCGGAAGGGAGTCGAGGGATGTGCATGTAACTTAGACTGACTGGACTGGATATTCTCGAGTATGAACTGTACTTACATAAACGTGATGCAATTTGCATCGATGGATGAGTCGATGATTGGTGGGTTACCTGGGTCACGTTGGGTATCCATATTTCTACTCTTCTCATGATAGAGAACTGCAGCATGCACGTAAGTTAAGAGGATCAATGTATGATGCGTCACAACTAACAGTACTGTGCTAGCTCTGGTGGTAATTCACGTTCATGTGAACTCTCTGGAGCGTGTTAACATTGCCAAGCGCTTGCCCCTTGGGCTTTTAAGACCCTCGGGTTGCAGGTCCTTCCCTGACCTGACTTGATACCCTTGTCGACGAAAGAAGCGCCTGCTCGCCGCATCTTTCTTATGCTCTCTGTCCCACTTTCTTCTCCGGCGGCTGCAGACGCTGTGGTCAACCAACTAGTCTGGAAGGTGGGTACTTGAATCGTAACTCTAGTGCAGACCTTACAGTACCTGCCTCATCTGACTTGGGCCACAGTATTGTTCATGTAAGTTTTCATGGTGAACAGCATCTAATCATAGGCTAAATCCGAGGTTAAGTCATTGGGCCCACACTTTTAGTGAGCAGAGCAGACGCTCAGGAATGTTGTACCTGATGTCCGGCCAGATTTACGATTACTTCCTCACCGCCAGTGCAGAGGTCGATCACGTCTGGAATCGATCACCAGCCATCGTGACGCTCCTGTACTATGTATCTCGGTATACGCCATTTCTCGACACGGCGGTCGTAGGGCTTTATTGTATGTACTTCTGCTCATGGAAAGACTCCACAGGTCTGATGGTTTCTCAGGGACCTTTATGTCGAATCCGAGCCCGGAGGTCTGCTACGCATGGATATCGGCCCAGAGTTGTAAGTTCCAGACACTTTGCAGACCACTCCACCATTATCTGAATTTCTCATTAGATGCAGCAGTACTTGGTATGGGGGCATCAGAATGCAAGTACAAGCTTTCGACCGTCTCTAGAATGCCACTAACAACGACTGATTCAGTCATATTTTTGTTCAGGACGTGGGCAGTCTGGGAACGAAGACGATCAATAGGAATAATACTTTTCCTGATATCTTCAACGTTAGGGGTGGGGATGTATGGTACAGTGCAATATGCAAGATCATTAACTTGTGGGTTTACCTAATTCGTGAGAGTATCATCGTTTTAAAGAGTCTCCATACAAGTCCTGACAGGATCGACGTCGGCGGATGCATACTGTACAGCACATCCAAAACCCAACTCATCAGCTGGAGCTTCCTTCTGTTCGCTGATTTCTGTACGCGTCTTCCTCTCACGTACGCTGTGGCCTCACATTGAATGATGTCACTAGCTCTACTAGTGCTGATGGTTATCAAGATGTGGCACAACTGTGAGTTCTACGGTCTCACATAATGAAATCTAACTCTTCGTTAGACAGGCACACGCCGCAAATGCCGGAGATAGCTAGAATCATCCTGAGGTATGGTATGTATGCATTGTCCAACTTGTAGAGTCGATCGAAACTTAGCGCATACTAGGTCTCCTCTATTTCGTGGTCTTGCTATGTAAGATGTTTAGATAGTGGTCTCGTGATGATTGGTGTTGTTCATACCTTTCTCAGGCCTCTCGGTCGCCAATCTCGTCATGGCAGGTCAAGTTCCACCTGTAAAGAGTGCTTATCTGTGAAGTGGACCACTGATTCCTTACCACCTGGCAGGGCCATGCGGAGAGTCTCATGATGGTCAACATGTAAGTCCTTGCCTCTTCGCTTGTTCTGTACTAAGTGATGTTTCTCGATCTTCCAGACCCACACGATGCCTTCATTCCATCTTCGCATCGCGTATGTTTCTGCACATACGAGAAGCGGGGTCGAACAGTATCATTGTCGGGGAAGAAGCCATCACGCTTCAGACATTGAAGACGATTGCATTCGCTCCTGCCGCTGCTCGGCAGGGACCGGACGAGTTTGACATGACGACGCTCTCGCCGACACAGGACGCCCGATCCCTAGCAGTTGGAGAGCGAGAGGATGCATGAATGCTCTCCTCGAAGGCAGTATTGGTGGTTTCATGATCCGCTACAAGCTTTCTGTGATGACCAGCGAATGTCCCTGCCACAGCACTTAGTTAGTAGGTTAGAGTAGCAATGCGTTATCTCATTTCAGAATCAAATACTCTCAGGAGTGAAGCATGCAGCTTCTAACAGGCTGCCGTCCCACGTCACGCCACTTTGCGAGTTATCCTCACAATTTTCTGGTTATTGTCGAGTTGAAGCTCCCGTGTGCCAACCCACAGCAAGTGGTGAATGGTGAGCTGGTATGGAATCCATTGTTCGGTGACTCTGGCGTTTTGCTTAGACGTGCTCCTTGAAAGTGGGAGAGTGAAAGACAGTCGTTGGCAACGTTGGAGTCCCAGTGTGGTAATACCACTAGCAGTCGAAAGCCGAGACACCTCATCTCAAAAAGCTGCTGCTGCACCGTCGCATTCTAAAACCTGATGACTTTGGCCGGGATGGTGTATTCCCTAATTCACTGGTATGGGGTACCATGTTCGTTGTCCCACTGGCCATGCCGCGGCTCCTTGGCTGGCGTGAGCCGTCGGACAGCCATGCACCTGCAAATAACAAGCTATCATCATTGCACAATGCAGGAGCAGAGTGAGATCGGTCAAAGATGAGCGAGTGAGGTTTATTTGGCTAACTACGCTTAGAAAGCTCAAGTATGTGTTGCCACCACTAGCACTTGTTCCGAGTGGGGCGACCAGGGGTCTCGCCTAGTAGGGGCTATTTTCCGTCAGTGGCAACTCCAAATCGGGCTGGCCCACGAACTTGAGGACCTTTGTCAATGAAGGGCGCGCGTCACACCATTCGACGACAACGCAACGACCTGAGTTTACCAAAGCTTCAAGAGCTGTTTTGACGGACGTGTTTACGCCTAGCCTGCAAGATCTGCTAGGGAAAGGCATGGGGAGCACAGGGGCAATTGGGGGAGTGGCATGCCGCAGTCAGCTCACTCGGACTAATTCGTTTTGGGTAAGGGGAAATGAATGTATGATATACAATAGGACAGTAGATTAGAGCGAAAATGTCCACATGTATACAACATGATGGGGCAGGATTAGAAGAAGGAACATGACCACGAAAACGTAACAAACGGGGTCAAGAAACCAATCAGACACTGTGAGCACGAGAGCAAACAGAGAAGAAGGGGGTGCAGTGCACGCACTGTGTCAGTCCTGCTCAAGGTAGGCAATTTGAAGGTACTTCACGCTCTCGTGAACGTAGAAGTACAAGTCAGGTGTGCTAACATCAATGCTGAACTCCTTGAAGAGGTGGAACAGGACACAGCCGTCGGTGCGTGATGCCGTCCACACAGTAACCTTGGCGGTGATTGAGAGGAGAGCCCTCAGAGGGTACATAATTATGTGGCAGCGCGAGCACGACTGGGCCTCCCATAACTGGCAAAAATATGTCAAAGAGCACATAGCCTGAGCGTTGGAAGTGAAGCAACGATGACTCGTAGCTGTGTCGCTCCAGGGTCTATCTTCACAAGTTGCACTGCTCTGCAGTGCTTGCGTCAGAAATCTCCAGTGTTCTTCTTCGCTGTGTGAGGCCTTCAGCAGTGGACATTCAGGGTGTGACAACATCGCTGGCAGGACTTGAAATTCTCCTTGACAGTCCTGTTCATCAGTTTTGGCTCGATCTCCTCCAGTTTCCTAAGTAGTGCCTGGATTTATCTAACAGTACGAGTGATGAGGGCATTTGAGATGTGAGGTGTAAAATGCGACGAGACCCACTCAAATAGACCGAACCCCTTGGGTGGACTTCCGACTTCCAACAAGGCACCCCTTGGGAGCTTCTCAGCTTGCCCGTGGCGAGGTGGACCGGGATGACCAATGTTCCGACAAACCCACTCTGGTCGAGACCGGGTTAAAATTTGCGCCTCTGGGGCTGAGAAGGTCTGCGTACTCCTGGATTGACTCGCGAGAAGGACGATGGAATTCAACAGTGATTTTTGAATTGCGTTTGTCGGTATGAGGATGAAAAGACCTGTGATTGATGTCCTCCTTGTGGCGAAGTCGTGTTGGATGCGACAAAACTGAGCAAACAGCATTTCTTGGGGAATCTGGGAGCCATCGAGGGTTGAATCGACCACGAGTTCTCGAGTTATCCCGGAATAACAAGGACCAAGGTGATGTACGTCAACTTGAACTGACGCGAAGATTGTTGCTACCCGCACGAGTCTCCATGACTCTCCAAAGACAAGTGAACCGAATTCGACTCACCCAGATACGGAACATCTCTGAACGGGTTGGACAAGCGGGTCTACAGTACAGGACTCAGGAGATGCGTGTAAACTGCTGACTACTATAACCAGATTGATCATCAGATCTGGGCACACTCGGACTTCATATGCGACAAGCACTGTCAAAGCAGTACTTAGTACTTCTTGTGGAAATCTGGATGGATCAGGGTTCAGGACTCGACTCCATGGTACTACTTAGTATGTACCTATTAATGGCGTCGGTGTCATTGTGCGAGAGCTGCTCGTGCTTCGCTGACGTTTGTATCTATGCGAGTATGTAGTTCCTTCTGCATGCACGAGCAGGAACTGCCTGGGTACATGACGGTTTACTGGTACGTGGGATGGCGGGGGGTGTGCATATAGCTTAGCTAGACTGACTGCCGATGGACCAGATGTTCTCGCGAGTCGCGAGCTCGAGTTTCAGTTATAAACTGTACTTACATAAACATGATGCATTGATGGAATCAGATGGATGATATTGATGGTTTCCACTCTATGTATTGGTCTTTTCATGACTATACAGTGCGCAAGTTACGAGGATCCAATGTATGATGTGTCGCGACTAACTCAGGCTGTACAATGCTAACTTATGTATAGCTCCAGTGGTGGTAACTTTACTAGTACCCCCATGTTCATGTGATCCCTGTGGAGCGTGTTAACATTGTTAAGCGCCTACCTGTCGGATTTTTACTAAGAACCTAGGGTCACAGGTTCTTCCCCGACTTGATATCTTTGTCGACGAAAAGAGGTCCGCTCGCCGCATCTTTCTTATGCTCTCAGTCCCGCTTTCTTCTCCAGCCGCTGCAGACGCTGTGGTTAACCAACTAGTCTGGAAGGTGAGTCGTGACTCTAGTACAGACCTTGTCTGCCTAATCTAACGTGGGTCACAGTACTGTTCAGGTAAAAATTTCATGCTGAATAGCATCTACCCATAGGCTGATCCCAGGTTAAGTCATTGGGCCCACACTTTTAGTGAGAAGAGCAAACGCTTAGAAATGCTGTACCTGATGATCGTCAGATTTACGATTACTTCCTCACCGCCAGTGCAGAGGTTAATCACATCTGGAATCGATCACCGGCCATCGTGACTTTCCTGTACTATGTATCTCGGTATACACCATTTCTCGACACGGCGGTCGTAGTGATTTATCGTGGGTACTTCTGCTCCATAGAAAGACTCCACAGATCTGATGGTTTCTTAGGGACCTTTGTGTCAAATCCAAGCCTGGAGGTCTGCTACGCATGGATGTCAGCCGAGTGTTGTAAGTTCTAGACACTTGGCAGAGCACTCAACCAATGTCTGAATTTCTCATTAGATGCAGCAGTACTTGGTATGGGGGCATCAGAATGCAAGTACAGGCTTTCGACCGTCTCTAGAATGCCACTGACAAGGATTCTTTCAGTCGTGTTTTTGTTCAGGACGTGGGCAGTCTGGGAACGAAGACGGTCAATAGGAATATTACTCTTCCTGATATCTTCAACGTTAGGGGCGGGGATGTATGGTACAGTGCAATATGTGAGATCATTAACTTGTAGGTCCACCTAATTCGTGGGAGTAACATCGTTTTAAAGAGTCTCCATACAAGTCCTGACAGGAATTGACGTCGGCGGATGCATACTGTACAGCACATCCAAAGCCCAGCTCATCAGCTGGGGCTGTCTTCTATTCGCTGATTTCTGTGCGCGTCTTCCTCTCACGTAGGCTGTGGTTTCGCATTGAATGATATCGCCAGCTCTATTAGCGTTGATGGTTATCAAGATGTGGCATGACTGTGAGTTCTACTGGTCTCACATGATGAAATCTAACTCTTCGTTAAGACCGGCATATACCGCAAATGCCAGGGATAGCTAGGATCATCCTGGGGTATGGTATGTATGCGTTGTTCAACTTGTAGAGGCGATCGAAGCTTAGCGCATGCCAGGCCTCCTCTATTTCGTGGTCTTGCTATGTGAGATGTTCGGATAATAGTCTCACGATGATCAGTGTTGCTCATACCTTTCTCAGGCCTCTCGGTCGCCAATCTCGTCGTGGCAGGTCAGGATACACCGGTAAAGAGTGCTTATCTGTGAAGTGAGCCATTGGGTCCTTACCACTTGGCAGGGCCGTGCGGAGACCCTCATGATGGTCAACATGTAAATCCTTGCCTCTTCGCTTGTTCTGTACTAAGTGATGTTTCTCATCTTCCAGACCCACACGATGCCTTCATTCCATCTTCGCATCGCGTATGTTTCTGCACATACGAGAAGCGGGGTCGAACAGTATCATTGCTGGGGAAGAAGCCATCACGCTTCAGACATTGAAGACGATTGTATTCGCTCCTGCCGCTGCTCGGCAGGGACCGGACGAGTTTGACATGACTACGCTCCCACCGACGCAGGACGTCGGATCCCTAACAATTGGAGAGCGAGAGGACGCATGATCATGACCGCTCTGCTCCAAAGCAGTGTTGGATGGTTTCATGATCCGCTACGAGTTTTCTGTGATGACCAGCGGATGCCCTTGCCACGACAGTTAAGTTAGAAGGAGTCTGGGTAGCAATGCGTTACTTCATTTCAGAATCAAAATACTCTCAGGAGTGCTGCCCTTTGACGTCACGACGCTTTACCAGTGTCAAATTTCTGGTCAATGTCGAGTTGACGTTCCCCCCCAGCAAGTGGTGAGTGGTGGGTGGTAGGGAATCAATTGTTTGGCGAGTCTGGCGTTTCGCTCAGAAGTTCTCCTTGCAAATCAACTCTAAAGTGGATTTGTGAAAGAGGAACGACAGTCGTTGGCAACGTTGGAGTACCAGTGTGGTAATACCACCTCACCCCAACACTTGATGATTTTTGCTGGGATGCTGTATTCCCTAATTCCCCGACACGGTGCACGATGTTCGTTGTCCCACTGATCTTGCTCCTTGATTGGTGACGTCGTTGGCCATGGAGATGCGCCTGCGGATAACAGGTTACAGTACATACTACATATGTACGCATCATTGCACGGTGCAGCACTGGCAGAGTTGAACTTGTCCCACAACGCGATCGGCACGTGACTTGCAAACCTGTTTTTTCCCATCCTAATTATAAGTACTAAGTAGTACTCCTGTCAAGGTCGTGCTGCAGTTACACTCTAGTTTCTGAGGACCTGAATCATGGTACTGGACAATGATATGTTGAACCCAGTTGACCATGAGGTCATCGATGTTGACAACTTGGATGTCCTCTGCACAGGCTTACGACGCCGCATCGAACGTCCACCATCCCCGCGAAGTCCCAAGCAGCGCAACCGAAAACGACCACGAACACCAGATGTAGTCGTGCTGAGCGACTCAGATATTGAAGTCGCGTCAGTCGCGTCGTCCTCTCGAACGACCCTCCCACCAAATAACCCGTGAGTGTGCCAGCAGTGGGGCTCGGCCTTAATAAGGCTTCATTCACTCTTCGAAGCAATCAGACTGACAAGACAACGCGACAACAGAACTTCTCGAACTTGGTCCCCTCTTTCAATAATGGATCAACGCACAGAGCTACAGATAATCACTCAAGAGGTCTGTCTCACAATTGAATACTGCAGCTGGAGGCCTGATGCCTGATCGAAGGAATTGGGCACGCGGAAGAAGAAGCGTGCGACTGAGGCTTTAGTGACAGCTCTCAATATGGCTGGTAGACTACCCATGAAGCGTAAAGAACGTCATACGGAGGCACATGCTATTCCAGAAGTAATCGAGCTGTCGTCCGACAGCGAACCAGAGGTTTCGTCCATGAAGGTGCGTCACATAACCGTCCCTATGAGAGGGGTATACGGAGAATGTTTCAGAGGCGAAAAGTTGCCGACCCCGATGAACCACACTCTGATGTACTTACTGATCACTCCGATGGAGACGACGACGACTGTACAAACTTACTATCGTCCCTGGATATTTCCAACGAGGCAAATGTATGTATGCTATGTTGTGATCCTCAAGTCAAAGTCACTGATGACTGCATTGCACTACAGTGGGTTCCACCTGCAAGTAAAAAGGCAGAAGACTTGACACCGATACATAGTCCAGATCTCGACTCCCCTAAATCACAGCCTCTGCCACCTTACCCTATACCTAAACCAAAGCCTCCCGTAGACTACAGCTCCCTTCCATTAGACTGGTATTCACTGGGTCAATGGGGAATGGTAAGCACTGTAATCGTTCCCGGTTCCTATTTTCTATCTTATATGCTATCACAAGATCGCCAGAAATTATGGTATAACTCGATTTCCAAAGCGATTTTATCATGCACGACAGGAAAATTTGTTTTCTTGCGGTCCCAAACGTTCACCAAAACTTTACTATGACCGCGGTTACAACAAACTCGCGCTCACTGCAAAGTATCCCCACCTTGCTTCGGGATGTAAGCCTCCATTCGTAATAGATCCTAGTATGCACAACCGACCTTGCCCGCTTAGCAATTAACAGAATCATCCAGGCGCCAGGTAAAGTCGTACTTTGCGCCGCAGTATCCGCTGGTTCTGCAGACTATTCCGATGATGACGATGATGGTCAGTGTAGCATCAGAGATCGGGGAATTGCTTAGCTTACATGCATACATTATCCGTTATCCACATTAACATGAAAGATCAGCCTCCACCCCCGCCAGAGAACAAGGCAGGCTCGCTAGTCGTGTACGATCGAGGTCGAGGTGAGATCTTTGTCACACTGCACAGCGCACTTGAATGATTTCCCGAATCTATTAGTACACGTTCCACAGGCACACTGTCGTATTCGCATGTCATCTCGTGGTGAGTAGCTGGGCTCACTGGCTTCTCGAAGCTGCCCTGAAGACTGCTGGACTTTCATAGGACCAGCCCTGAAGTACTACTCTGTAAATGATGTCGCTTTCAGCCCTTTCAAGTGCGTCGCATGATAATTGGCCCCCTGTTAGTGCCTTACGGCGTTCATATAGCTCGGCGCAATTTCTGTCAGCGGGACACGACTTTATCGTTCGATTGTGGGAGATCCCCGACGAGGACGATGACGATGGCCAGGGTCTACATGTGATACATGACAGTAAGTCTAATGCGATATGTCCCTTCTTATTCTCACGTTCTGCTGCCGTCAACGCAGTCTCGTTTGATGACGTCGTGCATGATCTGGTTTACACACCTGACAGCTCCACGCTGGCTATTACCTGTCTAAATGGGTAAGTACCACCACATACTTTGGCCACTGTCGGACGTCATCTCCCTCTTACAGCACGGTTTCTCTCTTCGATTCCCATAATCTCTTTGAGAACGTGATGGAAGCACCTAATGCAAGGGCAAAGTTTCACGTCGCGCCAAAAGGCACGCATCACGCTACTGGCAACACAGTTTGGGGTGACGGGCCCTCAAAGCACTTTCTGTTCACGTCGTCCGAGCCTCCGCATGATGGTGACATTGGCAAAGGGTATCATCGTGCCTTCGACGTACGCAAAGGCGTGCAAATAATCGAGTTTGACTCCACGGAAGCTGGCGACGCCGCTGCCGTTAGTCCAGACGGGACGACCCTTGTTTTGTTCACGACAGGCGTGGGCGATTCGCACTCCATCCGCCTTTACGATGTACGCCGCAGAATGAAGTACGCGTACGAGACGGGGGCGCTCGAAAAGTTCCGTATACGGCCGTCATTTGGCTCAAATTCGGAGTTACGAGAGGCACAGGAAGTGAACCGTGTTTCGTTTTCGTCCGACGGGCGTCTGCTTGCTGTACCACGGAGTGACAACATGCTGCATATTTATGATGTTCGTGCGTTGTCGAGAGGGCCGCTTTGCCGGTTCGTGCATCATGATTCAGATACTGTCGGATGCGTGGGGTATGGAGTTGTGGAAGCCAAATGGATCGAAGGCAGGACACGGATCGGCATCGTGAGTGGGGGCGATGACGGTTGGTCACTTTATCTACCTGCATCCCGTCGCACATGTCGGCAGCTTACTTGATCTGACTAGGCTGCGTACGGTTATGGGAACCAGCGCTAGGTAGCCAGGACGAGGTACAGGGTGCAGTTATCGGAAGGACCGACTTCGACGTTGGCCACTTTTCGGTTGGGGATCACCAACGAGGCGAAAAGCCGTTGGTCATGTGCGTCGTCTCATTCTCACTACACGATTGCTGTGGTCTTACTGTTACTCAGTGGCGATTCTGGGGGTGCAATGCACACATATGATTTCATGAATGAGAGTGGAGTTCCTATATGGGATCCAGTAGACCGAGGGGACTGAATAACTTTGCAACGCCACAGTTCTTTTTATCCCCATATTCAACTTGTATTATGTAGCACATCTACTAGTTCAGACCTGACAATGGAAGTATGGATGCGAAGAAATGGAGAGAAGCCAAAGTACTAGTGTTGTTGCGATACATACTACAGTTGAACATTGTGGCTTGTGGATTTCTGAGGACGGTGTGTTGGTGAGATGTCTGGCCAGTGTTTGGACAAATAAACCAGTCTGAGGTCGTGACTTGCGTCCGACCGCGATGCACCCGAAATCACAAAAAATTTAGACCACTGGTGAGCGAGCACAGACAAGGAGGTCCGTGCGTCGTAAGGCAACACAAAGGTCGGACTTTGAAGGCATAGGGCGGTTCAACAAAACCACATCACGTCGAGATGAACCACCCCCATCTGTTTTCCTTTCATCCACAATCCATCTCAGAGCCCAACAGTTTCTCTGACTGATGTCTGACAACGAGGGATCGCCTAAAAAGAGTGGCTATCGTCTTGAATATGCGAGTTCTGCCCGTGCAAAATGTAAAGGTGTGTTGGACTTCCTGGTGCATCACAGTCGTGTTGGATGCTTATCTATTCTTCCATGAAGGCCCAAAGCCTTGTGCAGGTAAGAAAATACTCTCTGCGAGTGTGGACTCGAGCTGAATTATGTTTCTAGGTACTTCCATAGCCAAGGGCGCCCTGCGACTAGGGTCGGTGACTGATTTCAGAGGCAACACCACCTAGTACGTGACAAACGCTGCCCGCCATGTGCAAGAGTCCTCAAGACATATGATATTTACATTCGTTTCACAGTGTCTGGCGTCACTGGGGATGCACCACCGAGAAGGTTTTGTCAAACATGAAGGCTCAGTTCACTACTGCCGACGAGCTCGACGGGTTTGAGGACCTTAACGATGAAGATAAAGACCGCTTGCGACGTGCCTTCGATGAGGGGAAAGTCGCAGACGAAGACATCCCCGAGAGTGCACGAAAGCCGGCCGGTGACGATGCTGAGGAGGGGGACAAAACAAAGAAGAAGCGCGCTCCTGCCAAGAAGAAGGCCGAAGCTGAGGCGGACGATGAGGAAAAGCCAAAGAAGAAACGTGCCACCAAAGCTAAGAAGGCTGACGAAGAGGCCAACGGCGACGAGGAGCCTAAGGAGAAACCCAAAAAAGCGCCTGCGAGGAAACCTCGCACAAAGGTCCGCGCTGTCGCTCAGGCTTAAAATGTTGTCTTCAACTTTCTTGCAGAAACCTGCTGCTTCTTCTGAGATGGAGGATGGCGCTGAGTCCGAGGAGAAACCAAAGAAGAAAACTGCACCCGCGAAGAAAGCTGTCGCCCCGAAGAAAGCCCCTGCACGGAAGAAGGTTACTAAGAAAAAGGTTGGAGCACATATTATCATGGAAACAAAGGACTCTCGAGCTTATTCTCGTATCACCAGGACGAGTCCGAAATCTCAGATGAGGACTTCGCCCAGGCCATCGCCGAAGTGGAACACGATGATGAGGATGAGCCAGAAGATGAGCCCACCACCAGTAAGAGAAAGGTAGGCGAGCTGTATCCTTCCTGCCGCTGTGATCTGAGTTCTGTTTTCGTAGCGTCCTACATCTTCTAAGCCGGCGTCCTCTTCCAAAAAGCCTAGAGCCGCGTCCTCACGAGCAAA
The DNA here is from genome assembly GCA_014904935.1 of Melanogaster broomeanus. Classification (NCBI taxonomy): domain Eukaryota; kingdom Fungi; phylum Basidiomycota; class Agaricomycetes; order Boletales; family Melanogastraceae; genus Melanogaster; species Melanogaster broomeanus. Next base: position 375,117 of record MU123714.1, on the reverse strand, counting down.
GAAGTCCAAGGTAGTTGTCGAAGAGGAAGATGAGGAAGATGAGTGAAGAGTGAACTCGTCGTATTGGGTACAAATCTCTTTATTATGTTGTCTGTTTCCGCGTTGTTCCTTTTCTTCACTTTATCTCTCTGTGCGTCCTAAGTCTTGTATTCGAGTAATACTTATTGTACCGCCGTGGTCCTGCAAAAACCCTCAATTGTACATACTGGCACCCACCAACTTTGTGTCAAAGCAACTGCGGATCCAGTGGGCCGCAACTTCCTGGGTACTCGGAGTAACTAATGGCGGTCCTCCACCCATCTGGAAGGCGATGTTAACATTAGGACAAGACGTGACCAAAGTTCAACACTCTTGGTACATCTTACTGTAAAGTCTCCATAGACTCTCCGACTGCAATTCAAACAGTCTCACAAGTGTCACATTCGTTGTTGCTGGATAGCAAGACGAGACAAGGGCATTACACCGGAACATGAAAACAAGCTCGTCTGGAGCATCGCTTGGATATGTGAACATTGCTTAGCCTTGGATGCCTTCGGTGTCTTCCCCAGCTAACAGACTTTGGACAACTAGATCAAGGTTCCTCGTCTCCAGAATCTTCTTGAGCCGTTCCACCATTTCCATGCGCGTTCCCCCGGAATGTATCGACGAATTGATTGACGCGTGAGCCGCAAGGTTGCGCGAGAGCGCTGCCTGGGAAAGCACAGAACAAATGGTAGAGTCGGTGATCATCGGCGGGGCGGGGTGCAGTAAGTACTGCTTGTCGAGGTCTGATGACCGCGTCTGTCAGGACGTAACGGGATCGACAAAGCGGTGAACAGCCCACTGTCAATGTACTCCTCGCAAACTCTAGGGATCTCGACGTCAAAAACGCACTCGTCCTCCTGGATAGCTGCTGCCAGCCTGCGGAGTCCGGGCATCAAGATACCTGTACCAAAGACAGAGAGGTATTGCAAGTTTTTAAACAAGATGAGAGCAGGTATCGCATCATCGTCGATCTTGTGGTTGTCAGATAAGTCAAGGTGTCGCAACTTCTGCTTGAGGCTGACAAGGTGGAATACCCTAACAGCGGTTGTGAACTCAGCAAATCAGCAGGGAGATTCAAGCCAACCCTTCGTTTCCAATGCCAGTATTTGCAAGGACAACTTTCTCGATATGCTGAAGTGGCTGGATATGGACGAGATCGAAGTCATCCCGGAACTGTCCTCCGGCAAAGGAAAGAGTATGGAGGTTCTTGAACCATCCCGGCCAGCTTAATACTACACAAAGCCGTGACTTTGCACCCCGAATACTAAGAAGACATCTTACCACATAAAAGATTGCCGGAAGGCATGTTTAACCCATTTTCGTCACGCATGGTAGGACCAAGATCCATGCGATGAAGTTCTGCTCCCCGAAGCGCTGTCAAAGCGCGTTCGTTCAGAAGCCCTAGACCAGCGAGAACGTTAAGATGTCTTGAGCATACAAGCCGAAAATTGGGGCTTATACCCCTCTCTCCGAGCAAATCACAGAGAGTCTGATGTTCTGTGGGGAGGTCATTGGTGCTCTCCTCATGAATGGTTTCCGCAGCCTGTCCGAAACCCAAGCCAGGAAGGGCATCCTCGAGACGCAGGAGCAGCGTCCGAGTAAGCACCCTCTCCTCGATGTCGCCCCCGAGAATAGGAGCTAGTCCCAGAAACATGAGCGCATCAGTGACACAGGGAAAAAGCGCAGAATAAAGCAAAGCAATCAGTCCGAGCCGGGAACAAAGTCAGGTTACCTGGTAGTTTGGGACGCGCTTCATCCGAAACTTTGTTGAGCCTATTAGTTTGCTGACCCTGGAACGACAAGCCCGAAGGCTGGTCGCCGTGCAAACCATAGGAGAGCGGCCTCCACTCCCTGGAGGGGCTCTCACACGAGCCGTATTCTTTCGCCGATCCCGTATACCGAGCACGCTTCCGAGCTGGGCCACTGCCGTCCAAAGAAGACGGGAAACGGACGAAGAGATTCCAATCATCGTCCGAGTCTTGCGGTCGGAGTCGCCTAGCAGTCGCACGTTTGAGAGGAACGCGTCGCCATGCAAGGCCTGCTAATCCCCGTCGGACAACCGGGGCTTCGGGAAGATCGTCTGAGACGTGGTTCCGGCTACTATAGGCGATGGCAGGTTCCACGCTGGGACTGCTAGTTCCCGGCATCCACGCGTCGATTAAGCCATGGACCCCAGTTTGCTGAGGACCTCTTTGGGTGGTGGCATTCCTGTTAATTTCCGGAAGAATGCAAACAGGGAGAGATCGATATCCGACAAGGCCATTGTATGGGGTTGGAGAGCTTGTCGCAAGGTCGCCAGATACGCCGAGGCCGACAGATTCGGGCAGTAGAGTGGATTCTCCTCGTCAATGAGAGGAAATTGAATGGATGTCATGACAAGAAAACGACTCCAAGAAATTTTACTACAAGTCAGAGACGAGAGACGAGAAAGAACACTACTAATAGTAATAGGGACTTTGACAAACGCGATCGAGCTTACAGTCTACCACGTGACCGTGTTTCAGAGATATGTGGACAAATGTAACAAGTCACCAAGTAGCATGTAGTGGGTGGCTTGCAAAAGGTTGGGGAAGACTTGTGCTGCGAATGAATGCACACGCTCTATGATACCCTACCCCTAATTCGTCTATTAAAGCTTCGACTTCATGTTCGATCCTTGAGCATCACGCGCGTTGAGTGCAGGCTTGGAACCAGCAAACAGCTCATAGAGCTCCTCGGCCGCTTTCCCGATCTCCTCGGTAAACTCTGCGTTAGGCATCTCTGCACGAGAGGTTATAGAGAATTGGAGGTAATCTGTGGTTGAAGAATATTATCATTTGTCCCACGATGAAAACGCAACATAACAGAAAAATGGAGAAGAGAGGAGGAAAATTCGAAGCTAATATGACCAGAGGACTTACCATCAAACCCAGTCATATAGGCCACTCCGAACCCATCTGGGACGACTTCTCCCCATCCATACAACTCCGAAATGGCGACTGAAAATCGCGCTCGTCGAGAGGGTCCAATGTGAGGAGCGGGTGTAGAGCGGGTCTGTGAACAGTGCGGGAAGAGGAGAGGAAGGCGGGTTGGAGAGGCGAAGACCTGGTGTGTGGAGGTGCAAGGGAGAGACCGAGTCGGTCAGGGTGGCCGATACATTCGAGATACGAAGAAGGGATTGAAGGAACGTACCTAACATATGTCTATCCACACCCGAACCCATCCCGGCCTCCCTCGCAAGATGTGAATGCTTCTTAACAGCGTCTCTGAAAAGCATCATTCTCTCCTCCTTCGTGGCTGTATCACCAATCATCGGTCATTTCTCCAGTCAGTCCCGTCGTGCTGCGGCACAATATCATCTTTGAAACGTTGCAACTCACCAGATGGATTCAACATAGCACGCACGAACGCAACAGATTCATCACTGACCACTCTGATGGTCTCCGTCCGTCCCTTATAAAACATTCTCGTCGTAGCAGCCTCGTACGTACCAGCAGGCCATAGCGTAACCTTCGTATTCTCACCACTAAACCGTTGCGAAAGCCGTGCATAAGCAAGCTGTACAATCATCTGTGTCCACCCATCAGGCCCCACTCCGAACGTCTTGATCGCAGCTTTACCGTAGCTTGTCCTGAGGAAGGAAAGAGACTGCGAGGAAGCGAGAGCGTGCAGGGATTTTTGGGCTGTTGTTATCGCTTCGGAGATCTGAGGAATCCCTGAGAGGTCGAAATCTAGGGGTTCCGGAGTGGGGACGGGTGCGGATGTCAGTGATAGTTGGAAATCTGACTTGGGATCCGTTAGGTAGTCCAACACCTCGTCACACAGACGCGCAGTGGGCGTCCCATCCATTACACTATGTTCTCCCATCAACCCTGCGACACCGTTATCGAAGACGACGAATTCGACGGGTTTGTCAACGAAGCGCGAGGACAGGGCTCGTGCAACGTGAGTTGGACTTGGGGATGACTTGATGCACGGTGGAGGTGAAATCAAAATGTCCGGAAGGAGGTGGTGAATGCAGACAAGGTAAGGACGAGGGAGCGACGGATGACAAAAAGTCATCAGCCAAACTTAAGGATGGCGAAGAAAGAACTCTCACAGCCAAAGTGCCATGCCACAAACCCCTCGAAACATCCACGTCATTCTCAGGTGGTGGTGTTGAGTCGTCCAAGGATAGCAGGAATGCTGATGAATGGATCGCGCGGAGGTGTGACGCGTTCAGAGGAGTCGAAGATAGAAGTGCGAAATCCTACAGTGATATCGAATTCTGATCAGCGTCTGCTCTCACTACACTCCATCGACTCTTCATGGAGAAGGAAGAACAACCCGCGGATTGAAAGGAAGCGGGGAATGGGATTGTGATGTACGAGGGGGAAAAAGAATGGAATGCACACACCTTTGCCCATACGTCCCTATTGCTAGCTGTCAAAGCTCCAATTGCTGGGTATTCCTCGGTGCTGTGGTCGTAGATGTGTTGGAACTGTCTGCGGTACACCACGTGAGAGAAGTTGCTTTAGTATCATCCTTAGAAGGTTGATCAAATGTCCGAAAGACAGCAAATAGATATGCAATGGTTACGTCATGACGCGCAGATGTGCAGTGAAGGAGGCGAAAAAGGATAGTGGCGAGGCAAGGACGGAAACCCCACCTACCTAATCAGAACATCCATACCCACCACCTTACCGTCAACTTCGGTTTTCACCTTCCAGAAGCGATTCTTGCGCACGGCAATGATGTGGCCGAGATCAGCCTCAGGTTTGGGGCTACCAGCGTAAGAAATGCTCCAGTCGACGCCTTGTGGGCCTGGGACGCGGCAGCAATCGAACATCCAACTAGACCGAGAGTAGGTAAAATGGGGGAGAAAAGGAGAGGGGAGAGGCAGTTCACACGCACCGATATGTATCCATGCATAATTGGGTATCCTTGATCCCATCGGGGGATATTTGGCCTGAACGAAGCTTCTGCCTAAATAACATTGCACCGCGAGCGATTCCAGCTGCGCGAGCGGCGGGAGACTGAGGGAGATGAGTAGGTTGGGGCTCAAAACCGTCTATAAATGCGGATGAAATCATCAGAAGGAGAGAGCAAGAATGTGGACAGCGTACAGTAGTACGACACATTGACCACGACCTAGAGAATCGCTAAGAGATGCGCGGAAAGTTAAGAGGGAGAGGGGTGGACCGACCGAGTCCCTGTAAGCGAGATAGCCCAAGTCATCCCACCACTCCTCGAGCCAATGGTCTCTCTCCGTCTTCCGCTGCTCTAGCTTTTCCTGTAGGACCCAGCCCACGCCTCCCTCCTTCCCGAACTCATCAATCTTTTGACACGTTGATGCAAATTCATCTTGGGAGCGAGCAAGTGGGCGCAGGGACTTCTTGAGCCTCTGAAGTGTATCAGGGAGTGGTGGAACTGGCAAAGCAGGGAGAGAAGTGGACTGGTGTGCGAAGTTCGGGATGGGTGGGGCGAGTGATTTCCAGCCTGGTGGACGCGTTGTGGGGACGAATGATGAATGGGACATCAGACGACGAAAGGGAGCCCGAGGAACGAGAGTTATTATCGCACTCATCGCAAGGTCGAGAGTACTACCACAAAGACAAGCTATTTCAATTACCCCAGCAAACAATCACATTGAACATTCCGGTAACGTCATAACCGTAACTCGGGACCAGTAACCGAACTTCCACCCACCCCCACGCAGCCAATCAACAATGTCCCGCGACAAGGCCTGGCTGGATGGCGCACATCCTCTCTGGTCTAGATCACATAAGTTAACTTCTGACAACGTCCCACATGCATACTATCATGAGATTGAGTCCCACACTACCAGCCGATAAAACTGGCACAAACTGCTGCCAACATCTACCATACTACCGCTGATTTTCACTGGGTCTGAACTGTTAATGTATTTAAATGGATGCCGGACGCATACCGGAAATCGAGAGGACAAGTCAGCGAACTGGCAATATTTTAAGCATTTCCACGGCAGGAAACCTAGACTAGTGCGACGGATATGGGGGTACAATAGTTATGTCCAGTAATTATAATGTACTGATAACAGTTACCGACAAAGTGTGCATTGGGAATCGTGCATCGTGTCACGGAGCATCCTCACTCGATCGTCTGCAGGGACTTGCTCCATTCAACGACCTTGGGATGAGCTTGCACCTAGTGGGGGGCGGGAGGTCACTGACGGCGACTGAAATATTGTGCTCCGCTTACCTTGCTCGGGTCAAAGTGGAGGACTTGGAGTCCATCCAGAGAGGTTGCACGAGATAAAGCTACATATGCCTGGCCTAGAAAAAACAAGGTGGGAGAAGAGGTGGGAGGTGGAGGGAGGTGGACCGACCTTTCTCGAATACCCTCCCTAGGTCGACTTTAACGCGCTCCAGAGTCTGTCCCTGAGACTTGTGAATACTCATCGCCCATGCAAGGATTAAAGGAAGCTGACATTCAACGGTCAATGATTAACAATAAAGAAAAGCAGCTGCTGAAAAAATCAGTCACCTGTAATCTTGAGACCTGCACTTCGCCATTCGGAAGTTCGACCTTCCAGACCTCACGCGTCATGACAGCCTCTCGTCTCATCCTATTAGGCAACAAGAACTCGACGACAGGTACCAACATATCATTTGTGGTGGTAGCCTTCCTTTTCTCCGGTGGCTTCGGTCGCCCGTTACCGTCAACGTCGTCATAGTCCTTGCCATACACTGCGGGGTTTACAAACCGCAGCACCTTACCCATACTTCCGTTCACAAGCGACTCGTCCATGTTCTTGATGAGCATCACCTGCGCCCCGACGCGCAGAGTGAGCTTCTTAGGCGCCATGAAGTTGGAAAGCATCTTTTCTTTCTGGATAGGGTCAGCGATTGTTCCTGTATCGGTCGCAATGTAATCCTTCTCTTCTGCGTCGAGGATTGTCATGCGGCCGTGGTTAGAACACTCGACGTCCTCTCGGCGGGGAAACCTAAGCGACGAGATGAATGGGTCACATACATAACAAGCGAACGAACCCACAGCTCTGTTGGCCCTAGTCCGTCCTCATACTCGATCTCCCGGGACAGTGACTTGAACTTTGATATGGAGCGTTGCGACAGTCTCCCGAATCTCATCTCGTTGAGCATATCGACAAATTCTACACCCGGGTTAATCGTGCATGAGCACCATGCGTCAACGAACGCCACTGACCTTGATCTTTTTGTCGAAAAACTTTGGTAAGATTGAACGTGTGTTTGATCGTTTCGTTCCACAAATCCGCCTCAAACGCAAATTTGACCTTGGCCGTGCCCTTCGTCACAGGAGGAAGTTGGAAGAAATCACCGGTAACTACGACCTGATCCTTCATCAGAGAATGCCGAACTGAGTGAAAGAGCAAGGGACGGAACCTGGATTCCTCCGAAAGGTTGGATGGACTTTCGAAGTAGGCTGCCTACCCTCGCCAGCTTGTCAAACAAATCGCCATCCACCATAGAAACTGAGGTCTGTGAGATAACGATCCTCTACCACAACGTAGAGTGGGTTTACCTTCATCGATAATGAGCACTTTGGTGCGAGCCCAACGTCCGGAAGCTTTCTTGTTCTTTCGGATCTTTACAGCGAGATCGTCAGCGGAGCCCTCCCCGATGCCTATGCCTGCGAACGAATGAATGGTCACGCCACCAATATTGCACGCAGCGATCCCTGTATACACGATTCAACCTTAGAACAGCCAGATGGCACGCCAAATTGGGTATATGCGCGCTTACCAGTGGAAGCAGTGATAGCAACTGCGTCTGGAGATTTGACATGTTTCTTCCGAAGAACGCGGATGACCTCTCGCAAAAGAACTGATTTTCCGGTACCTGGACAATCGAAGGTGTATATATGGGTAAATATCCAAGCAAGTTCATACGTACCAGCACTACCCGTGTAGAATACACTCTTTTCGTCCTCGACAAGTCGAAGGATCTGAGTCTGTTCCTGACTTAGAAAAATCCCTGCTGATTTAGTTGAGGCGTTGGCTGGAGTAGTCGCGGGGACGGTGATAGACCGAGATTTGGTTGTTAATCTAGAGACCGACGATACGGGTGTGCTTGTTGTAAAGTCAGACGAGCTAGTGTACACGTCTTTTTCCCAGTGGGGAGGCAATACACGTTTCTTCGCAGCTGGCTCGTTAGAAGGAGTAGGGAGGGGACGTTTGCTACCACTGGCTATGTCCGGGTTGGTAAGGTTGGTACAGCTTGGCATCGAATTAGAAACGACATTGGAGTTCTGTCGTCTATCAAGACCAGCTTGAATATCTTTGATCCGTTGCGCCCTGGAATCGAGGAGCTTCTTGGGAGGCTCGGCCGGTGGCGGCGGCCACGATATCTGCTCATCATCAGTTTTTGAGCTCGTCGACCAGTCTCGCTTGACTGTTCGAAGTCCCGATAACGATGTCTTGGAGTTGGACATGTCCAACGAGCGAGGGACCGAGTATAATGACCAGAAAATTGGGGGAAATTGACCAGTGTCTTCTTATGGCGGATGGGAAGAAGTAACGCAGCAAAGCAAGATGGCTCAGATTCAAAACCTGAAGGAAGAACGCGAACAGACGCGAATGTCAGTGTGCCATGACGCGGTCACGTGACTCCGACATCCACAGTAATAAGTTAATCTGTTATATGGCAGAGGCAGTCATAGATCGTGCCATGTCTGATGCTGAACGAGGTGCTATTCAACGGGTGAGGTGTTGGGACTTGGAGTGTACCTCGCCTGATGTGTGATAAATGCAGGATGACAACAAGCGTGGGCTGGCAAGTGAGTGCGACATTATTGAATGTTGTTCAGACATTTGTGTTACAATGCACGTTCAATGGATTGGGATGTCGGCAATCCATGCTGCAAGGCAAGCACGACTCCGTATCACTCGCTTGATAACTTGAACTTGAATGAATCTTAGCTCATGTGCATGAGCACTCTTACACAAATAAAGTTCAATACCGAGTTGATACCGAGGGTGATCTACTCTTCGAATGGTGAACGGCTTGGGACACATGATGGTCACAACGGAACCATGTGAGTGATAGACATCGAGTAGCTCTAGCATCGAGGGACTGATCCCGCCATTGATCGTATAATGCATGTATGGCAACGGTTCATACAGAGAGCGTCATTGTGTAATGTAGTAAACCTGAAGCTGGATCTACATCAGAGGATGAAAATTTATAGGGCAGAAAATAACCGTGTCAGATTTTCTAAAGAATAAAATCAACACTTCTCAACTGCCCATTTCCTCGATGATTAGTCGAGAAAATGACCTTCAGTCTTGGCCGTTCACCAGAACCGGTACAGGGTAGAAGCATTAAAAGCGCTGTCCGGGCAGAAAGAGGCCATTTGAATCGACTGATGCAGGAGTGAAGTAGTGGTTTTTATACTCGAGGACCAAATAGACACAAACATGGACCTCCTAACGTTGGTCGCGTAACACGTTCCCTGTCACTGTCTAGTAGTGTCTACGCTTTCACCGAATGACTTGTTCTCTTTCCCATGTCGAATTTAAAGACGGTTGTTGATCGTCTCAGGAGCGAAAGGGTCAAGGAACGTCAGGAAGGAATCACATTACTTCGTTCAACTTTCGCGCGCGAGGATGCGGTTTATAGCATCAAAGACGGTCGAGGTTGGCTTGTCCTGTACCAGGCCCTCTTCACCACAGTCAAGCTTGAGAAGGTTGATACTGTCAAGAAGTCCTCGAAGGCAGGGACAGCCGGTGCTGCTGCTCAGCGCAGGCTAACAGAGGCTGCAGCCTCTGTACGCTGGCTGGTCGAGAAGAGCGTCCATTGTCTCAGCAAGAAGACGTTGACGCCTCTCCTTGATCATCTCACGCAGATGCTGGTGCATCGTGGCCAGATGTTCACACCAGTAGCATTGGACTATATCAAAACAATCAAAACCCTTCTCTCTTGGACACCTCATATGGACCACCTCAATGTAGATATTTGGGTCAAGCTGGTAGAGATTTGCTTCAACGTTATCCTTGGCGATCCCATAGACAACGAGCTAGTACAAACGAAGGAAGATATGTCAATCTCCGCTCTAGCTGACGAATTCGATGTATCAAAGCGATCCGGCTTCTCTCAGAGGATGACAACGTCCATTCTACCAGTCGGTCCATCCAAGCGCGCAAGAGGTTGAGGGGACATAGTGCTACTCCAGCGCCTGGTACTACGAGTGACAACCCGTCTCGTCGACGCGTATCCTGTCACGCCGTCTCCCTCGAGCAGATCGAGTGTTCATCCCTCCTAGCGCTCTTGTTCCGCCACCCCACCGCGCCATTCCTGGCAGAAGTCGAGAGACCAGATCCTGACGATCCAGATAGCTACCCTAAGAATTCCATCTTGGTTCCCATCGCACCCTCATTATTTTGGCGCATGAAACGTTTCCTGGACAGTTACCCCACCGACACATCCCTACACCACGACTATCTCATTGCTCTGCAACCATTCCTCTCGCAAGTGTCCCTCAACTGCAAGGAGGAGGTTGACAATCTGGCACGCTCTACTTGGGATACATTAGTGGGTCTGTGGGGAACCAAGAACAAGCGCAGCAAGGAAAGCCTGGTTGGCATTCTCAGGACCTTGTTTCCCTTCCTCACAGCGACACACGACGCGCCAACCAACGGCTGGGCAGATGGGCTTCAGAAGCTTTGGACCCTTCTCAACGGAGAGGCGGAGAGTCGATGGGGTATCGACGCTCTGTCCATCGATTCGCTCAGACTGCAGATTTCTGTTGACAAGGCCAACGAACAAGAGATATTCGTTGCACAAACATTCCGGGCTGGGTGGAACTTTGACGCAACTCAAGCCTTGGCTTGGGCTTTGCTGGAGCTGCAAGCTGACTGCGCCGAGAAGGTAATGCGCTCATTTCGTTCTCGAAAGCTCTTACTAACATTATGCAGTTGTTTGAGCACACCGAGTCTGTGCACACTGGTGCCCCAGAAGGGAGCGCCTTCAAAGGGAAGCGGGCAAAACGAGAGGACCCGATATCATCGCTCCTGTACTCCATACGAACAACATCCACTGTGAACGTGAGGACCTATCACCTGCAGATCCTCCTTTTCTTCATCGATCGACACTGGTGTCGGCTCCATAATGCCCTTCAAAACGAAGTTATCAGCACACTCGTGCAATTCGTTTCAGTTGACGAAGTATCCATCCAGTCGTGGGCCTTCCTCTGTCTTGCAGCGATAGCTCGTTGCGATGGGGTTCAAGACTCCTCGTCAGCCTCTTCTTTCGATGACGCCTCCACAAAAGAATCTGACAGACGCGGACCTGCCACATGGGATCCCATTTGGACACACGCCATGCGTCGAGCTAACGCCCTGTAGTATGCCGAGCAGCATGCCACACTGCGCACACTCTCATCGGTTATTCGAAGCACCTCCTCACAGCTCAGCGTGCCCTCGTTGAAATTGAGACGCTCGTCAAAGATCTCGATCTTCAGGGTCCGAGCTTCCCGTATGATGCCGTTTGCATCTTTTTGGCCCAGTGCTTGACAGTGGCCAGCCAAGATGTCAGGCTATATCGCATGCATCTAGAGGAGAAAGTACTCAGCTGGCTCCTGGACAATTGGCGAGTGGGCACGGCAGCAAAAGATGTTAGTGGACGGTCTCTCATGCCGCCACACACTATCAATGACTTCCTCAACTTGCTGGAAAGCGTGTGCGGGTGTGCACAGCACAGCAATCCGGTCTGTCGTATGTTGCTTCCAGACTGCGGGATTGTCGAGGTCATGGAGGAGCAGCGCAAGACAAAGGTCATCCGGGATTATTTACTACATGCTCGACTTCCTGTGCTCCGTCGAGACGAAGGTTCGTCGGCAGACGCCAATGTACCACAGGAGATGCTTCCATCTACGACCAGAGTGGACCAAGAACTCCTGCCTCCCCGCGGCCGCGAACGAAGAGTTTCGGCATTCTTACTAAAGGCTATGGAGTCTCTCGTGTCGGAATGGGGGACGATGCAAGAAATCAATGCGCACCCAACTGCTGAAAAGGTCCGACAGTCTTTCGACGCTGCCATCACTGCCCTCATCTTTGAGTCGGTTCTCGCCATCAATGGAACACATCGGAATAGACGTGTCATCCAGTCAGCTGGAAAGGTAGTCATGCTTCTCGCTCCTTTCTTGACCGATGCCAAATGGACACCAGAGGAGAGACTTTTGATACTGAAGGCCTTTGAGCCACTTGTTCTTGACGGCGACCGAAACGATGTCGAAGATGAGTGGGAGACGTTAATCGGACCAGGTCTGGAGTCTGGCATCAAAACACCTGTCCTTCGCAGCGTAAACTTAAATATCTTGCATCACGACCGTTCGCACCTGCAGCGCCGGCGTATACAGCATCTTCTGTGGGAAAACGCGGATGTACGTTCCTTTCGTTATTTGTCGGAGTTTCCCTGCTCATCGGGCGATCCTCCACAGGTCCAGGATGCCTTCACCGCAATTTCAAAAAACCTTAGGCAGCTACTCAGCACCCTTACTGAGCAGACGACGACAAATAAGGAGGATCTCAGTCCAATGGAACATGATGGGTTTGGTCCGATCAGAACGACTCAGGCTTCCGCACCCAAGGAAGAGAGCATGTCGGCACTAGACCTTGCACCCGCTACACGTGGCTTAGTGGGGGTTTGCATCGTTTTCCTGGCTTCAGTTCCTGTCTTACAATCCCCGACCGGGGAAGCGACACGCGACAAGGACTTCGTGAAATTGGTGACGGAATGCCCGGAGGAGAAGTTGTTGTTACTCGGACCCCCGCTGTTAACCGTCGTGCGTAAAAGGCTGTTCAGTCTCAGCGTCAATGTCTTGGACAACTTACTGGTCAAATGTGCGGAACTCCTTCGGAGGTACTCTCACGCAATCAACGATCAATTCCATTTCTTGGTTGTCGACCTGCTTAAGTCTACTTCGCATATCTGGATGGAGAAAGTGGCTGCCACATCCACGATTGGTGGTCACGTGCAGGACCTTTGTGGATGGATCTCAAGTATGATGGAGGCAGCGCAGATGAAGAAGAAAGCAACGTGTTGGAAGATACGTGACTTGGTCGCTCGCTTCATAGCGAGATACCTCGCAGAAGATCCTTCGCAGACATTTTGGCCGACCGACTACTACGATGATGAAATCGGGCGACCTGTGAATACCCTGTTGGCTTTAAATCTTGATGAAGATATCCGTGTTCGCTTCCGCTCTGCGTTTCTAAGCGCCAGCCTATTCTCTCTGGACCATGAAGAATTCATCCGAGAGTACGAGGATGTGGACGGGTTCTATCAAAAGGTTCGCGATTCATTGACTAGGGACCTCTCGAAGTATGTGGCTCTGTTCAGATGGGTGAAATTTGCGCTAACGGGAGCGCCAGGTATGAGCACATGCTCACGAGGACGCTCTGTTTGGGAAACATCATGATTGCCAGCTCATATGTGAGACGAGGGCCTTACTGGCACTTATTAGAAGCAGTTTTCCACAGTCCTCTATACTCCCGCCACATCCAAGCAGTACTTCGTGGCGTCTCAGAGCGACTTGGACTGCCCAACCCCAGCGTCCTCTTTGAAGCTTATGCATCTCAAATTGCTCTATCGATTCGACAGAATTTTCTCGACGTTCTGCGACTGCCTCCGAATTTACTTGGCTATGCGAACCGAAGGGAGTGCGCGGAGGCAGCATTTCGCCTCTTTACGCCTGCGAACCTGATAGTAGGAGGGGATGGTGAAGAAGCAGTAGCCCACGGTCAAAATCTGTTCGCTAACCATTGCTCGGCTATCCAGAAGACTCTTGCAGATGGGCATCGTGCTTGCATTGGAGACCTTATAGGATTGCAGCTCGTCTCTCTTGTTGATACCACCCAAGTTGATGGCCCAACACTCACGACTCGTCTGGAGGAGCTTTTCCAGTCGAAAAGTATTGACCTGCGTCCTCTTGGAGGTTTCCTGCAATGTGTACGGCAGAACGCAGCGAGCGTCGCAGCTTCTGTCATTCGTGCTCTTGGTGATCAGGATTTCTCCGACAGTGGTGCTATCGCTCAAGCTCTACGCGCTCGTGGCTTGAAGGAAGCAGCTCGGACGTTTACATCACTGAATAGATATCGTCGCTTAAGCGATTTTAGATTCCATCCTCCGAATTTGCCCCGTTTTGGCACCAGCACTGTCTTGCGATCTTTGCAGTGGTGCACTTCAATGGCAACATCGGAACATGTCACCGCGATCGTGTACCACGTCCTTCATCAGGTCTTTGCGGAGTTACACTCTACACCGTTTGTCAACGAACAGATTCGCTTGCTCAACGCCATCAGTCTTTTGGTGTCGGTTCTGAGCGAGGCCTTCAAGGACCCCACCCTGCTGAATACGTTTATCCAAAAATCTTGCTCCTTGCTGGCGCAGGCAGATCTCACCCAAGCCGCACAGTCCTTTTTGGAATGGGGCTTTTCCGCTTATGGACGGGAGACACAACCCGATCCACGATTCCCCGACGTCTTGATTCGTGTTTGCGCGTTGTTGGATGATCATCACTCTGCCCCCAATGATGCGAGCAAAATGACACGAGGTCTAGAACTTTCGCGCTGGATCGACAACCAAGCACTTGCACTTTGCCAGAATGCGAAGATCAAACCACAAGTCCTGAAAGCCTTGCCTGCATGGTCACATCAACCATCACCGGAGCTCCTTTTAGTCATCGACAATATCACTTCCGAAAGCTTGTCTGCCACTCTCAGTGACCATCGTATAGCATCCAACAAGTTTCGGCTTGTACGAAGGTTGCTGGTGTTGGCTGAGCAAGATGCATATAGCAGGTCACAGTTTGCTATGACAGATTTCTGGCGTCTCAAGGACTACATTCCCTCGAAGTCCCATCTACAACGTGATGATATCGACGCCTTCGCTTCGCTGCTCGTTGCTAACACAGGAGATATCTACGGATTTGGCAGTGAACATCCCTTCCCTCAGACACTGCGGGCTAGACACCGGAGGAATGTGCGTCGACAGGAGGAGACACAAACTGACGCCTCACCGCAACGTGCCATCATACAAACTTTACTCGCAATGCTTGACGGCAACAAGCCATCGGAGGTGAACCTAGTGTATCTTACTCTCAAATCTCTGATCTCCGCGTCATCTGAGGAGACCCTTGGTTTCCAATTTTGGTCTGCCGAGTATCAAGCACCACTTGAATACTTCCAGCGCTTCCCTGTTGTTCTTGCAGTGCGTTCCGCACGCAACATCGACGAGCTCGACTTGACGTCCCACTCACATGCTGATTTCGGTCGATGGATTTGTTCACTTTCAACACTCCTGAGCGACATACTGAGCTCTTCCGACAGTTTCTACGCGCAACTCACCACCCTCATCGCGAATAATGTACAATTCGCAGAAGAAATCCTTCCCGTCCTTGTCCACACACTACTTCTAAGGGAGCTCTCTCAAGGCACTCCTTTGGGTGTCACTGTCACCGCGAGGAAACAGCTCTCAGACTATCTCACAGCCGTGTTGGAGTCTGAGGACACGAGTCGGTCTTGTATGCGCGCCATAGTCGATGTTGTTCTCCACCTGCGCAACTTTCGCCCTGTCGATTCTGGTGACTGGCTAGCCCATGATAAATGGTTGGATATGGACTTCCGCCTTCTGGCTAAGAGTGCAGTCGGTTGCGGATCGTACACAACTGCACTCTTGTTCCTGGAGCTTGCGTTCGAGTACGGGCAACTGAACAAGGAGTCCCCGGATGGCATTGAACATTTGTTGTTCGAGATCTATGGCCATATTGACGAGCCTGATGGTTTTTACGGGATCAAGACCACAGATCTCCAACATTTCTTGATCAAGCGTTTCCATCACGAAAACCAGTGGGATAAGGCGTTCCGCTTTCACGGCGCTGCTATCGAGGCTGGTAGTCGCGAGTCGATAGACGCAGACGGTCTTCTTCAGTCGTTCCACGCTTTTGGGTTTGACAGTCTCGCCATCGGCACTCTCCAAGGCTCACAGAGAGGCATCGACTCTGAGAGAGTTTCTTTGACCATGTCCTATCAATTCGGGTGGCGCACAGAGACCTGGGACTTGCCCGACACTGGAGATATTCAAGACTCCAACATTGCCCTCTACCGCGCTCTCCGTGCCGTGTATCGTGAAAGAGATCCCCAGGCAATCGACGGCACTATCCGATCCGCCCTCTGTGAGACGATGGACCGCATGCGAGTTCTCGGTAACGAAGACATCACCGAGATCCGAGAGATTGCACGAAATATCATGTGTCTCAATCAGCTTACAAAGTGGAGACATGGCCCTGTCCAAGAACACCTCAAGCGCAAGTCTGCAGATATCCGGTCGATGTCACATCTCGTGGACATCGATCCCGACTTTGAGTAAGTGTTGGAAACGCTGTTATTGGTCACATTCTCATTGTTACATCCAGATTCACCGATCTGGAACGGATACTAGCGACCAGGGTATCCCTGATACGCTCTGTTAGGCGAAAGGAAGAACGTGAACGGATAGGCGACATGATCACACCGTTCAACCGTAGTCTGTTGGAACTGGAGAAACGCTGCCTGGTTCGACTTTCTGTGGCTGCTCGAAAATCGCACAAGCTCCAAGTAGCGCTGAACTCCATTGTGAAAGCTCAACGTTTGGAAGGTATCTCCACTCACGAAGTATCACAAGAATTCGCGAACGTCCTTTGGCTTCAAAAGGAGCAAAAACTGGCTGTGCAGTTCCTGAAGGATCTTTTGCTTCGTCAAAGCGAAACCCCTTCAGTTGGCCCCGAACTAGCCATCGAACAAGCACTATCCATGGTGCGCTTGGTGGGTGCTCAGTCATTGTCACCATTTATGACTGTCTTCTCATGATTATTTGAACTCAACAGGGAACTTGGATTTCAGAAGCGTGCTTGGAGAAACCGCTGGATATCAAGCAGAAGTACTTCGATGCCGCGACTGCGATAGCGATCGATGTAGAAAAACAAACCTCTACGCGCGGGAACGCATGTGCCAGCGTCTTCCACAAGTGCGCTCTCTTCGCCGAGCACCAGTACCATGCCATCCTCAAATCACCAGACGCTGTGAGATGGAAGACCTACGTTGATCGGAAGACTCAAGAAATCAAGCAAAGGGAAAGTCAGCTTCTCAGAACGCCACCAGGGACACGTGATTACTATGGCCTCGTTGAGGACCAAACCAAGGCCAGGGCCCTCCTAACGGAAGACGAAGAGGCTTACAAGCGACATAATGGCGCCTTGGTTACCTTCCTCGACCTGGCCATCACCACGTACGCACGATGTCTTGCTGTATCCGACCTCTTCGACGACGATGTGCCCATCCGCTTCTGCTCTCTCTGGTTCGCAAATTTTGAGGACCAGAGATTGCAAGATAGGCTGAAGAAGGCGGTCAGTCGCATACCCTCCAGGAAATTCGTTTTCCTTTCTCACCAACTCTCCGCCCGGATCTCTAAGCCTCCACAAGGCGATACATCTGCCAGCCAGCAAACCCTTCAGGCGCTTGTTATTCGCATGTGCCAAGAGCACCCATTCCACAGCCTATACCAAGTATACTGCATACGTCCTGACCGTTTCTCGCAGTCAGCTTCCAACAGAAGGACATCTGCTCGCCATGAGGCAGAGTCCTCGTTGCAAGCTCAGGTCGATCGCTGCAGCGCTGCGTCCGATATCTTCGATAGGCTGCTCAGCGATCCTGTTCATTCCACTCGTGTCAGAGCGATCGAGCAGGTCTGCGACGCTTCCATCGAGTGGGCTAAGTACCCTGCCAAGGATAATCGTGCTGTCAAGAGAGTCAAGGGTGTGCTGCAGGTACCGGACAACCTGAGCATTCGGAGACTTCGGGACGTACACGTGCCAGTTGTGACCTCACATCCACCTATTGATCATACCTTAAAGTATGAGCATTGCGTCTGGATCAGCCATTATGACCCTACTTTCATAATAGCGGGAGGAGTCAACCATCCGAAGATAAGCACGTGTTACGGCTCCAACGGCGAAAAATTCAAGCAGTTGGTGAGTAAACAGAAATCGTGGCTTTGGCGCCCATAACGCTGAGTGATTCAGTTCAAAGGGGGAAACGATGACCTGCGGCAAGACGCAGTCATGGAGCAAGTCTTCGACCTAGTCAATGTCGTGCTTCGGTATGATAGGGAGACTAAGAAGCGGACCCTGAAAGTCCGCGGGTACACTGTCTTACCTCTCGCAACTCAAGCTGGTGTTCTGGAGTTCGTCGAGAACACAGTTCCGCTCCAACAGTGGCTGGGGATAGCACATCCGAGGTGGGCCATCTGACTGTCAGTTTGTACCGGGCTGATACAATCATTCACCCCCAAGGTATCGCCCAAACGATCCCAAACATAACGACATAACCAGTATCCTCAAACAGACGCGAGAACAACATCAAGGAAAGGCGGAAGCCATGGTTGCTCAGTTCAAGGACATTTGCAGCAAAACTGAACCGGTCATGAGGCACTATTTCACCGAAAAGCACAAGACGCCGATCGCGTGGTTCGCGATGCGCCTGCATTATATCCGCAGCGTTGCTACCACATCCATTGTCGGCCACGTCTTGGGCCTGGGGGATCGACATGTATCAAACATTCTGATGGACAACGGGTCTGGAGAGGTCGTACACATTGACCTGGGAATCGCCTTCGACCAGGTAAAAGCCTTCTGCGGTGATTGATCTGGTCAATAACAATCTTTCTGACTATTACTAGGGAAAGCTTCTACGAGTTCCCGAACGTGTCCCGTTCCGAATGACGCGTGATATGGTGGATGGAATGGGCTACTCGGGTACCCAGGCGTATTTCAGCGCTGCGCGGAGGAAACTCTGCGCGTCCTCCGCGAGCGGTCCGATGTGATCATGACGGTACTCGAGGTCTTCAAGCATGATCCCCTCCACTCCTGGTTTGTGTTCCCCTCGACTGTCCCATCGACTTATAAAGCTGACGTCGCATGCGTGGCCCAGGACTGCGAGTGAACTCAAGATCAGGAAGATCCAAGACAGCACGAACGAGCCGGCAGGACGCATCTCCAGGGAGTCCTCTCGGTTTGATGCGCTCGGTAACGATCCCGCAAGCGCGCCGGTCAACGAAGCAGCCGACCGTGCGCTCAACTCTGTGGCCCGGAAATTGGACAAGTCGCTTAGCGTCGAGTATACCGTTAACGAACTCATCGCTGAGGCGACGGATACCGTCAACCTTGCGACGATTTATCATGGTACGTCGGTAAAAGCAAGTCCTGTTCTATCCGTTCTGATGGAATGGTGTGTTAGGTTGGAGTCCTGATTACTAGGATTTCTCAATCTTCTTCGTACTTCTTGACACCACACATCTACTGCACACACTTGTATCGCTAGCCATTCAATTCATTGCTGCTGTCTATTGGGTCATTGGCCACACCGTCCAGGAGCACAAGAGATACCGACTCATGCCTACTTGATTAAAAGGATATGGCGGAACAGGTTATCACATTCCGCATTTCAAGAATAGTCTATAATAGTCACAAACGCCTAACTAGCAGCCACGATGAGGTATTACAGGCTCGAGAATATATCGAGAAACAGAAAAACCCGAGACCGGGTCGATAGGAATGCAACGGGATGGCTACGAATACAACTCCGGGGTATCCACAGGTTCGTACCAGGTGTACTGGGTGTGATATCTCGAGTAGAACCGAAATGATATCGAAATGACCGTATGCAGATGGTGGGAGAGGGTGTGATGGTAGATGCAAAAAAAAAGGAGTCTGAGACGTAGTAGATGTCAACGATTTGGACAATAGGACGAACGTAACCTATAATTGTAACAAGGCATGCATAGTGGGATCGTGTCGTGTTTTTCACTTGGATTTTGCGATTTCTCGGGCGGCCTTGATCAAGGGAGACAATGTACGGAGAGGTTCGCACAATTTGAAGAACGGATGCTGAGGGCGTGGAAATCAAATTGAGGCTAGATCGTGACGAGCACAGAGAACATACTTCGAGTAGCTGCGAGGCAGTGGGCCGCTGCTCTGCGTCCACCTCTAAAGTCTTCGCCAAGTAGTCCTTGAAGACCGCAGACAGCGCATCTGGGCTTGCGATCGTAGGTGTACCGTTCGTTGCGATGAGGTATAGGGCTTTCAGAGGGTTTTGGTTCAGGTATGGAGGTTCACCCTCTATCATCTCTGAGGTAGTGATGAGGAATCTCTCTGGTACGTTCTGAATCAGGAAACTTGCCTATGGCCATGATACCAAGACTCCAGATGTCTACTTTTGGACCATACTCTTTGCGAGTAACCACTTCCGGCGCCATCCAGTAAGGAGTACCGACCATAGTCGTGCGTTTCGAGTTGTTGGGGTCTGATATCTGGGCACAGAAACCGAAATCGGCTGAATGAAAAAAACGTGAATGAGCCCGTATGCCGGATGCAGATGTAAACAAGACATACTCAATTTGATATCCCCGGTCATGCTCAGCAGTACATTGTCGCTCTTGATGTCTCGATGAATGACACCATGTCTATGGAGGTGTTCGAGACCTTGTGCAGTTTCCCTTGATACCGCGGCTATTTGTCCCTCCGTCATCAAGTTGGCTGTAACGACATCCGTCAATGAGCCTCCTTCCATGTACTCCATTACCACCCAGAGGTCGTTCTTATGCAAGAATGAATCAATGTAATTGACGATATTGGGGTGTCGAGACGCCCGCATGACGAGAATTTCATTGATGATAAGGTCTTTCTTAGGCTGCTTGTCGAGATCCATCTGTTTGATGGCCACCGAGAGGTTGGTTCCCACTTGATAGGCGGTATACACACCGCCAGAGGCTCTGTGATTCCATATCGTCGGTATGCCGTTTATGAGCCAGGCTGCAATGAAGCGAACGACTCACCCCTGGCCAATCTTGACCAAGTTTCGATAGAGTTTAGTCGGGTCTGCATCCGTACATATTTGCTGCAGCCGCTTAATAATGTCTTCGGAACCGTCCTTGTCCTTCTTCTCCCTCCGACGGGGAGTCGCGACGCCGGCTGTCTTCGCCAAGCTGGCAGCTGCAGGACTGGGCTGTTGTGCTTGCTGAACCGCCCTCGGATCTCTGTCTCTTGAAGGTTGATTGCCTTTAAGTGTCAGATCAGATTGAGACGATCCAGACGACGGCTTGGGCCCACCAGTCTGGGTAGGTCCAGGAGCATTAGAGGCCCCGATGCTCGGAGAACGTTTTGATCGAGTGGTGTTAGCGCGGCCCAAATCTTGAGGTTTGCTTGTCCTGTTAGGGATACGCTGAGATGTAGAGCGATCGAGGGCAGGCATGGCTGTGGTGGGCGGAGCTGGTGCGGGGCGGTACGAGCCTGGTGAGGGAGCAGATGGTGAGGGAGCTACCGGCGATGGCATTAATTTCTTGGGCGCAGGAGGGGCAGGGCGCTGTAGAAGGAACCGAGAACGACATGAGACCAATATGGGGTTTCATATAGCTAATTCGCGTACCGGGTTCTGCAATCCAGCATCGGCGAGCACCTTCTGTGCACCGAAGGTAGGGCGTAGTCTCGACGGCACCCATCTTGTCCCAGACATCGCCGTGGCCCTCCTGATAGAATTTGACGATGTCCATTACAGCTTGCGGGTTCTTCTCCTGCTCGGATCGGGAGATCCCGCTCTCCTGCAAGAGCTGTTGCCACTCCTTGGGCAGACCTGTGAATTCACCAGTGGAAGAATTGAAGCCTACATGAGTGAGATGGACGGGATCGTAGGGAGTGCTGATCTCTGGCCTCTTTGAGGTATTGAGGAAGCCCATCAAACTGAACATGCTCTTCTTCGATTTGGTTACCGTGTCGCTGCGTGACCTAGTACCGGAAGAGTTGTTGGATGGGGTGGTACTCCCTTGAGCGCTAGAAACGGCATCATTTGATGGGAGAGAGGGTACAGAGTCTGACGGATCGGCAGTGAAGGATTGCTCAGCCATGGCAACGCTGGCGGGTACGGATAGGCGTCTGGTTGCGATGACGGAGGGGTGGGTGGGAAAGATGTCATTGAGAGTTGCGGTATTTGCGCGAGAAGGGCGGGGAGGGGGGGAGGACATGCCACTGGGTTTTGAGGATAGGGTGTTGATGGGAGTCCCCATCGGTGAAGTGAGAGGTGAAGGCGGAGAAGAGGTTGCTGCAAAGGGGTCGTGTTCGACACGAGTGGGCAGTGGCGTTGAGGATGGAAGACTGTGCTTACGGGCACGTGGTGGTGGTTTCTGGAGAGAGTTGCGTACTCGAGGTGGAGTGGCAGAACCTGAGCCTTGTGAAGGGTCTATGGGTGTCCTGGACCTGAAAGATACTGGGGGCGGGGGGGCCCGTCTAGCTGGTTGGAGAGCTGGAAGGATCCTGGTAGAAGGGAGGGGCTGGGTAAAGACTTGCGTCACTGAGAAGGTCGGTGTACTCCTGGATTGACTCGCGAGAAGGACGATGGAATTCTACAGTGATTTTTGAGTTGCGCTTGTTGGTTGATGGAGTATGATGATGAAACGGCTTGTGACTGATTGGTGCTTGTGGCGACGAAGTCATCGTGGATGTGAAAAAACTGAACAAGGCAGCTCTTCTTGGGGAATCGGGATGCCGTTCGAGAGAATGATATAGATTGTACGATATCCGGGGCTTGTGGGACTGTCTCGCGATGGCAGTAGTAGAAGGCTACTGGATGAATGTCGGAGCTAAGTCTGTTACGACTAGGAATGGCTTATGCCAGTGGGCCAGCAACTGCGGCCAGCAAAGTAGCTGGTTACGGTTGCTTGGAAAGAAAAAGGGTGGAAAAAAAATAAAAACAGGCCGAGGGGGTCGAGTGGAAGAGTGGAAGAGAGTGCTAGTCTAGACTCTAGAGTGGTCGCCGTTGATGCGTATCAAGCTGCTGGTTGAATGGGATCTTCGCGATTAATATTCGCACAACGGCCAGTCAATGCAACACGTAGTGTCTGGTTGAACGGGATCGTTGACGTTTAGAACAAAGAAGAAAGACGGTGCAGAGTTCCAACTTGAACTACTACTGGTAGTACTTGTACGAGTCTACTGCGACTCACGCGAAATAGCGAATATGAGAAACAGCCTTGCACAGGGATCGCCTTACTAGTACTAGTACTACCATTTCCTCGCAGTCTTGCATGCACCAGTAATCAATTAATCACCGTTGTGCGTGTTATCCTGTGACTACCCCGTAAAGAATGTTCCACCGCACGATCGATGTCGAGGGCGTAAACCCCGATGAAGGCACCCCAGAGCTGTGTGCTACCGTCCAACACGTTCGTCAGGGCACAACGTTGATAATGGCACAACATCGTTTATGACCCTCCCACGTGCAGTGTCTGTTCTGTACACCGCGTCGCCGTCACCTCACTCTTCTCTCATTGCGTCCGATGTATCGACGCTCCTAGGTCTAACACGGCCTACTAGTACTGCAGTAGGATCCTCCCTACATGATGATGTCTTGGCGAAATCGCGCCCAGCTAAGATCGGTCGCCCTCAAAATGACGGTGCCCCTATCTTCGCGTCCGCGTCACCAAATAATCACCTCTCACAGGCGCAGGTTTTGCCTCTTCATCACGCAGTCACCATGCTCTTGAGCTCTTCTGCTTTCTTTTTCCTATCGTCTTCTAGGGCGCACTGAACGACTGTCTTATAATGAGTGGCGACGGTCACTGTCACGGCACCCCACCGGAGAAAAGTTCCGCACTACAAGAGACGCATGAAAAGCCCACAGAGGAGCAGCAGCCGTGCAAGGATGAACAGTCCTACCCACCGAGACCCCTGCGGAGGAAGAAAAGCTCATTTGACTTGCGGGACGTCTTTCAGCAACATCAGGAGGACCTTGAGCAGAAGGAGGGCGCCCAACAAGTAACCACGTCCCCGAACAAGTCTGGGATCCCTCGACGCTCTCCTTCTCCACCGATGAGCCACCAGCGTGGCAGTGCGACCTCTTAACGGGTTGACATGAACTGGTGCGTTCGCGATAGGGCTCCATTCACATCGCCATCCTCACCGTTTGCATAGACAATAACGGACACGCATCGGTATCCTTACGACCACCCCACCGGACTAAAGCCCCTATCTTTAGCAAAACTTGTACTAGTATTCGGGCTTCTGAAGTATTTATCATAACAGTCCCCCTTCTCGATGATCGTTATATGCGTGCATCTGTGTACTTCGCTTCGCATGCCATCAGTATTTCCCCTTCTCGTCGCTTTGTTTTTCCTCCAAGTTCTGACATTGAAATCCACATACTATCCTGCTCTATGCTAGTGATGCCACTCCAGGCGCTCAGGGCGGCCCTACCCGTCCTTTTTCGATGAGATGCCGGCTACCGTAGATCAAAATAATGGTTCTCCGGGGTTCCTAACTTGTGGACTCCCTGGGCCAAACAACATGTCCCCACATCACTGTTGGGATTTGCCAGTCAAACTCAGGTTAGGCTAACACTAGTATTTCTTGGGCTAGTCCGGCGAACGCAGATGAGTCCCTGCGGTTTCTGGCGGGCTACATACTGTACTCTCAGACTCCGAGTTGTCCAGGTCCCAATGCAGTCCAGAATCCAATTGGGGAGTCTCGACACTAACAGAATTATTTCCTCCGAACGTTACCTCGGACATGTCCGTTGAAAAGACGGATGCAGAACCGCCGCTTGGACGTTACAGTGCCGTACGCACTCACCCACCAAGTGGAGCGGTTACCTGCTGCGCAGCCTGCGCCGAGCTGGTTGTGGGGGAGCTGCCAGACGTGAGATAATGGCAGTAATATGGACGATCAATTATGGGAGCAACCTTGCGCATTTGCGACGTGGATCTTTGCTCGTTTCGTTGGTTCATACCTGTAGACCGCTCTCAGGCTTTTTTCCATCCAATTGATCTGAGCCAAAAACAGAGACCTGGCATCGCGTCGGGACCATTCTCGCCCACCAGTCGCGTCGGCTGGAGCATCGGGCCCGGATGGCACTAGAACGTCTAGCTCCGTGCCGGTGGAGTAGGGCTGGACTATGTAATATGCTCCACTAGGTGTGTAAGTACAGCTGATCTCTCTTGGCGGCTGTTCGTTTCACATAATTACAGTCCCTGACCCGGCGCTTCACAATCCTCGCATGACTGACATAAAAGATACCCACAATTCCCGAGACATGTCGACGCGTCCTCCCAAAACTGAATTTCCTTCCCTTCAGTGACCATCATGTCCTCCTCCCAATCTCCACTCTTCCTCGGATTCGACCTATCTACACAACAACTCAAAGCCATCGTCATCTCCGAGGATTCGTCCGTCGTCCACGAGTCTGCAGTCCACTTCGATAGCGACCTTCCCGGCTATGGGACGAGTAATGGTGCCATTCGGGGGCCTGACGACGGCGAGGTCACGTCGCCCATTCGAATGTGGCTTGAGGCTATCGACCTAGTGATGCAGCGAGTCAAGTCCGCTGGCGTTGACTTGAGTGCGATCGCCGGGATCTCTGGGGCTGGCCAGGTGCGTGCTCGTCTAGGCTCGTCCGCACGAGGTCTCCGCTCTCGCGCTGGAGCCCCAATGATTAGGAACAGGTCGACTGATTCTACCCCAACTATAGCAACACGGTTCAGTGTATTGGTCCGAGGATGCGGAGAAAGCGTTGGCGTCCATGGATCCGAAGAGGTCTCTTGCGGAACTTGGCCATCTCGCACCACATGCGTTTGCTTTGCCCAACGCGCCGATCTGGCAAGACTCGTCCACCACGAAGGACTGTCGGGACCTCGAAGCGGCTGCCGGTAGTCCCCAGGCTTTGGCGGACCTCACAGGTTCTAGGGCATATGAACGCTTCACGGGTCCTCAGATCGCTCGGGTGAGTGGCGGGCATTTCTGATCCGTGATACGTGTACTTATAGCCACTCCTTAGATTCGTCGGTTAAAACCCGATGCATACCGTCGTTCTGCGCGCATCTCTCTAGTGTCTTCGTTTCTACCCTCTCTGTTCCTTGGATCCATCGCTCCGATCGAAATCTCTGACGCGAGTGGTATGAATCTTATGAATGTTCTAACATGTGCATGGGAGGATTCGTTACTGGAGGCGTGCGGTGGACCGGAGCTCCGTGCCAAGCTCGGTCCTGAGCCTGTACCCGGTGGGACTGTTCTCGGGAAGATTTCAAACTGGTGGGTGGAGAGATTGGGGTTTAGTCCTGGTGAGGTTCTTTCATATGAGGAGACATTGGACCTGGGCTAACACATGGGCGTAGACTGTATCATCGCCCCGTTCACCGGAGACAACCCCGCAACTGTGGTCGCCCTATCTGCACCCGGTGACGCTCTCCTCTCGCTCGGAACATCCACGACCCTTTTACTCTCTATCCCCCCCGCGGATACCCCACCCAAGCGCTTCACGACGTCCCACCTCCTCGCCCACCCCACAACCGGCGACGCCCAAATAGCGATGCTCTGCTACAAAAACGGGGCTCTCGCTAGAGAGCAAATCCGTGACAGAGACGCCAACCACGACTGGGAGAAATACAACCAGCTCGTGGAGAGCACGCTTGTGGGGAATAACGGCTACATGGGCTACTACTTCCCTCTTCCTGAGATCATTCCTCCTGGTGTTCTGGGCGAGTTTTTGTTCTCGACGAAAGACGGCCGTCCAACGCGCGTGGAGGCTATACCCTCCGAGGCACACCCTCGTGCGATCCTCGAGTCCCAATTCCTGTCCATCAAATCCCGCATAGCTGCTATCCTGCCACCCAACTCTCCCCCTCTCCAGAGGCTGATCGTCACCGGGGGGTCCTCGGCCAACCAGACCATCCGACAACTCGCAGCCGATCTATTCGGTATGCGCGTGTACATCGCAGAGTCGAAGGAGGCTGCTGGGACGGGCGGTGCCGTCCTCGCCAAGTTTGCATGGTGGAAGCAACAGGATGATGCGGGTGCTGGGACGTTTGAGGAGATGAGCTATGGTGACGTCGAGCGGATGAGGCTGGTTGCTGAGCCCAAGGCTGAGGTGACGAAGATGTATGAGGGTCTCCTGGAGGCTTATCGGGCGTGCGAGGAGGCAGTGGTCGCTTTGTGTCAAAAGGAGTGATTTGGTTGTCGCTGTTTCTCGGGAAACGTCTAGTGTAACATCTTATAGAGCATACTTTTTTTTCTTTTTCTTTTTATCTGCGCATTTGCGGGGCATTGTTAAGTAACTTATATCTAGATCTAGGGTATATTTTACGTAGAGGCTTTATGGAGTGTTGACGTCAGGAACGAGCTGGAAGGCCGACTGTTGTCTCCGTCCATGAACGCGAGTTAGACTATTGACGGCTGCTATATGAGGTATCTTCGTCTCATTTCACCAGGGAGATGCAGAGAGCATTCTTTCAACAATATTATTCATCGCCCACTATTACTGGTATGATTCCTCTCTGTACCGTTAATTCCGAGACGTGGTCACTGATGCGTACGGGAACCCCAAGTCGCGTTTTAGTATCATGCAAAGTCCGGATCCACTCCCAAATACGAAGCGACTGCTCTCTGAGGAACCAGGTTCCTCAGGATTAACAAAGCGGGCCAAGCATGAACCAGACCATTCAGAGGCTGAGGAAACGCAAGGACAACCCGAGGCTCTCGACCCGGTTCAAGTCGGAGAGGAGGGACACGCACCAGAGTCCAGTGGAGAAAAGCGGCCTGGAAAGCGGGACGCAGCTGGCTGGCCAAAGTCGCGGAAAGGAAAGGAGAAAGAGGGAAAACACGCTGGACGGCGAAGGGGTACGCGTACCGAGGGGCCCGGGGAGCCTGCTACGATTCACGAAGCAGAAGGAGAAGGAGGGAGAAGAAGAGGGACCAAAGGCCCTGAGGTTGCCAAAGCGCATGACTGCGCTCCTCCTGGGTTTTTGTGGGACTGGGTGCAATGGAATGCAAATGTGCGTGTGTATAATAGGTTTTCCTGGAAAAGCCTTATGACGATCCTGGATCGTGCTTACATTTTGTCTCGCGTGTTCACCAGCCAACCTCGGGAGGACAACGTCAGGACGATCGAGGGCGTGCTGTTTGATGCGTTAGTTCGCGCAGGCGCTGTGTCCCGGGACAACGCCGACGATCCCACAAAGGTCCTCCCTTCTCGGTACCCGTTGGTTGTTAAACTAAGTGCTGTGTACAGGTAAATCTAGGACGCGCTGCTCGTACGGACGCGGGCGTCCACGCCGCAGGCAACGTAGTTTCGATGAAGCTGATCGTACACATTCCTGGCATCAAAGACTGGGTTGCTCGCATCAATGAAGAGCTCCCTCCAGAGATACGTGTGTGGGGGAAGGCGAGTACGCTTCCCGGTTTTATTTGATGTGTACACTGACATAGCGGACGAAGGCTCGGGTTCAAAAGGGTTCAACGCACGATTGTATGTTTCGTCCACCTCCTTCAGACCCTCTATATTAAATACTCATGGGCGCCAACAGATCTTGCGATAGTCGCAAGTATACTTATTTCTTCCCCTCGTATCTGTTAATCCCGCCCAAACCGACCTCGGCATTTGCCCGTGCTCAACAGGCGGGTGCCGCTCCAGACTCATCGTCTAGTGACACTCCTCGACATCCTTTCTGGGAATCTCCAGGTGCAGACACATCCAGCACCGAAGAAGATTTTGCCCGGAAGCGTCACTGGAGGGCTAGTCCAGCAGACATTGACAGGCTGCGAGCGACAGTGAAGAAGTTCGAGGGCACACATAACTTCCACAACTTCACCGTCGGCCGAGACTTCACCGATCGCGCTAACCAACGCAGCATGATAAAAATACAGGTAGTATTCCCTTTGGAGAAATTTCCGAGTCTCTCAACTCCACTCACTACTTTGAAAGGTCGCGGAACCTGCTGTTTACGGCGACATGGAATGGATCAGTGTCCTCTTCCACGGACAAAGCTTTATGCTGCACCAGGTATGCCTCGTGTTCTCGGCGACTTTGACACCCCACACTCATCGTACTCCAAGATCGTAAGTTCAGGCGCAACTCAACCGCGAGTAGACTCTGATCCTATGTCGGAAAGCGTAAAATGATGTCCGCTCTTGTCCTGACCTGTCGCACTGGAACACCCAGTGAAATAATTGACGAAGTAAGTCCCTCGTCACGTCCCAAGGCGCACTCTCTAACAAAAACTCCAAGCTATACGGTCCCCGAATGGTCCTCGTTCCCAAAATGCCCGCCTTAGGCTTGCTCCTTGAATACCCCATCTTCGACTCATACAACCGGAGAGTGGCGACGATCAACGAGCGCGAAAAATACGATGCATCCCATGCCGACTTCCGCCCCGCTATCGACTTTGAGCAATACCGAGAGACGATCGACGCTTTCAAGCAGAAATTCATCTACACTGACATGCGTGCGGCGGAGGATCGGTATGGAATGTATGTGTCTGTTTCTTTCTTTCTTTCTTTCAGGAGTGGAAGGACATCTGTTGATGGTGTATAATTACGTAGATTCGACGCCTGGGTTCGATACGTGGACGGCTACGAAGGAGACGATTTGCTGTACTTGAACCCGAGAGGCATTATTCCTGGGGCTGCTGTTATCAAGAGGAACGAAAGGAGGAGAGCGAAGCCCTTCAAGGAGATCAGACGTTTTGACAGCACCAACGTCAAGGATCTCAAAGACACCCAGCCACTCGAGGAAGAGGTCGAATCGGACGAAGAAAGTCTCAGCAAACCTGCTCTGGAAGATATGGAGGGCTAGTGCATACATAGAACCAGCACCTGCGCCCAAACTATTTGATACAATATTATCAAAGCTACATGAAGCAGACCATGGTCATGACTGGAACTTGCGCATTGTTTGAATCTCGTCGAGGAGCGTTTGCAGCTTGTCGTCGTCGATTTTGACGAGGCTAACAATGTGGCCGGATGAGTCCTTGCTGGGTTGTTGGGGTGTCCGACTTACCTCGGGACGACACTCTTGGCTTCTTCCGCGGTACCGGGGCATAAGTTCGCGATCTGAGCGGTCTCAAACTGTGTGAGAGCTGGCTCTCGGCGAAGAGTTCTAAGTATTTAATCCATCAGTACGACACCACTACTGGAATCACTATGGCCAATGACCACGTACTCTCGGACGGCACTTGCAGAGTCGGTGGTGTTGAATTTTGCGAAGGTTTTGACGTACTCCAATGTTTTGTTGTAGACTCTGCGGGGTGGAGACATCCATGAATAATCGGGCACAACGCGTAAAGTAGCAGGAAAGAAAGACGCACGCGGTGTCGGGGGCATCCTTGTCCCTGTTCTCTAGCAGGTACTTGACCTCTGAGATGAGCAAGCAACCAGCATTGTTGAACTCTACCACGATGATGAGTGAATATGGGACGATGTAACCATTTCCCGGACGCACCTGCTCCAAGTTTCAACGCAGACGCATCCTCCTCTTCTGCATGAGTTCTATGGCGCAAACGCGAGGTCATAATTGAAGGTAGGCAGTGGCTGTGCAATCTGTTGTTTGGCAAAAGCTTCAGAAATAAACAACGTCGGTTTTTGTATGACCGCCTATCCAAGTTCAAGAAAGAGGTTTATTATATGTTTACAAACATTTTTATATGATATGTCTAATTGTAATGATGACAGTTCAGTGAGTGGTACTAGCGACGAAATCGACAGCATTGCAAGCAGACTTAGAGTAAGCACAAACACTATGACACAAGATCACTATTCCTAAGAGCCATATCAATACACGGCTTTGCATACAGAAGGGCAGCAGTATCTTACCTAAGTCCATTATGTCGCTAACGCCACAGCTGTTACACCCTTGGCTGCGTTCACAGCGCTCCCACCGTCCTTCTCCTCAAGCGAAAGGATGGCAACTTTGTCAACCAAAATCGCGTCAGCGATCACATCCCCACGTAATCTCTCCTTGTCCTTGTCGGCTCTGTCGTGTTGAGCTGGATTCCGATTATGCAAAGCAGGGCTAGACTTCCAAGCACCTTTGGGGCTCAAGTGTTCAATACCGCCCTTCGCGGGCGGTGGTTCAGGCAAAGCCTCTGATTCCTCCGGCTTGTGGGCGAGGCTAGCAGGGTGTGAGTTGGAATGGTTCACAAAAGCAGCACCTGATGTGTTGTTTGCGAGGAGGGAGCGGGTAGATGACGAGTTGGTCCACACTCCCGCTACTGGCATGCGCTTCTCAGACGCAGGGTTAATCGAAGTGAGGGGTGGAAAGTCCGTCAATTGAAGCGGAAGTGGAGCTTGCTGTCCCCGTTGACCGTTGTTCCGGGCAGGTGACATATTGCGAGAGTTCGTAGAAAGATCATGATGGCGATTAGTAGCGTGCAAGGTGGGCTGTGGCTTTAGACCAACAGCCCAGTCAGGTCTTGCGGGAAGTGGATGCTGGGACGAGGTGGTTGACGTGAACGTTCTTCGTGATGACGAAGACGTGGAAGATGACTAGAATGGAAGAGTCATGTTTGCATGAGTCACTTTCTCAAACAACACGCGAGACAAGAGGGAAGATGGGATGACGGAAGCGTAAGGGATGACTCACGGCTGAAGATGACGCCTCGTCACCAGCTAGTGTTCTGCTACCAGGACTTGCACCCGAATTTCCAGGATGTCTTCTTACCGTTGAACTTAAACGTGGTCCCACGACTTCGCCACCTCCGCCAGACCTGCCGCCACCGCCGTTCATTCCAAACCCACCCATGCTCACGCCAGGGCCATAGCTCCAAGCACTCCGAGCGGGAGGAGCGCTTCTAGGCTTGGGTCCCATCGTTGGGGATTGTTGACCGATAACACCGGGATACGGCCGGTTAGTTGAGTACGCCTCATTCCCACCGTTGTATTCAGGTGAGTAATGCGCGTGGTTTGGGGCCGGGGAAGGCGATGACTGCATATGGTGCATTGGAGGGGGAGAAGTATAGTAAGCGGGCATCGGGTAGGGACCATAGGCTGGGGCTGGGGGCGTGAAAGTCGAGTATTGGGAAGCGGGAGGAGCTATCGGAGGGCTGGGTGTGGAGTGGGACTGGTGTGGAGCAGGACGGTGAGCAGGTGCTTGATGTTGCTGGGTAGGCGGCCATGCATAAGGAACATAGACACCCTGGTGAAGAGGATGTTGTTGAGACGCATAAACATCTGCCTGATTAGAGGGAGTAGCGGGATCTGCGTTGTGCATGGGAGTCTGGGGCTGGGGATAGGGATAAGGTGCGTAGTAAGGGTACGGCGGGATGTAGTTCGGTGGAGGGACTGGTTGCGGGTATGCATATAGGTATGGGTTGCCATAGCCGGGAGCCTGAACTGGAGGTTGTGATAGATCATAGGGCGAGGCAGCCGGCGAGGGCTCGTACAAGGTTGGGTATTTAAATGAAGATGGTGATGGAGCTCTTGATCCACGAGAACTATTTGACCCGTTGAAAGTAGGCGCATTTGACCGGAGACTCCTGGAAGAGGAGCCATTGGACCAACGGCTATCCTTCTTATCTCGCACGACCGGTCCTGACCACTCGCTCTCGGTCGTAGGTGAGCTTACTGAATCGTCCAGGTCGCCCGTGCTGCTGGTTCCGCCTGCACTAGTCACTGAGCCCGACGTGAGACTGACAGTAGACGAGCTAGCACTAAGGTCCTTTTCCTTTCCTTTCTCCTTCTCTTCAAAATCCATGAATATCCTAGAACGAGCTTCATTGTAAGCAGCTTCACGTTCTGCGATCGTCTTAAGCTTCTTGCTGCTTCCAGTCGCGTTGCTGCGCCCACCCAAGCTGCCAGCCTCAGATGGCTCCACATCCGATAGCTCGGCATCTTCACAGGTCACAGACCCGGCCTGTGAATGAGGTTTGGAACGTTGACGGTCGAGGATAGATCGACGCATGATTTTAATAGTGGGTTGAGTAGGTGACTGGGCAGGGACGAGCTCTGCAATACGGCGAGCAGGTCTGGGACGGACAGTAAATGAGTCTTGCGAGATTTTCAGACGGGGCCGAGGAGTACTTACATCCTGCTCTCCAGTGTGGGTAGAACACTGATGACTTTCGTATTAGGGTCCGTCTCGGGAGCGAGCTTGTAGTAGGCAGAGCATCTATGCACGAGGAGCCTTTGATAAGAGGTGTTTGGGGTCAGATCAATACGAGGCCTATGCAATCAAGATCGTCAGTAAATCAAGGTGTTACGTCCTGAGATCGCCCTCTTTCATAAAATTAAAAGGGAAGAGAAAGGATGACATCTCCGTGCGAGAACGGCAGCGGCGGCCGCGAGAAGTTGCAACCAAACAACGAACCTACGATCATTGATTAAACTCTCCATCTGCTCTCCGAGCTTCAGGACATATATCCTATCTTTACTTTTGAGAGCCTCGACAATTTGGGGGTCCACGTCAGCGAGAGCGCCGGCATTGGCGCTGCTGATGCTCTCAGACTCGGTCAAGGGCTCTGAATCAGAACGAGATGGCGACTGGGCGCTCGCCGGTTCGAGGAGGATTGAGGATTGAGGGGCTGAAAATGCTGCCAGATGGGGTTCGGTATGCCAATTGTTTGGTGTGGCGGCCATTTCGTGAGATGATGGGGGAGGCGTTGATGAAGAGATGCGAGTGGAGGATGAAAGACTCATGATAAAGGGCGGTGTAGGTAAGCCTAAGTACAGGAAATGTTCAGCATTAGCACTCGAATGCAAAAACAGTCAAGGGAAGACGATAGATGAGGGAAATTACACAGAAGTAAAATGTTTGAGATTGGTGGGCGACTCACCGCGCAGACGTCGAGCGAGCGAGTAAAAAGACTCCCACCAAACGTTAACCGGCTTGTGGGCGTCGGGTACAGCGACAGCGAGGAACTAACGACCGTCTAAGGGAAAAGTCACGATATGGGATGTAGATACATCCGTAGGTCTAGGGGATAGTAGTTGCGGGTAACTTCACAGTCCTTTGCCAATTCCACACCTTCACCTTCGTGGGAACAACGATTGGCGCTCGCGTGGCTCACACTGGCACCCGACACAGCAGCTCATTGTCATGTCTGACTATCCATTCCCTCTATCTCTACAAGAGTAGTGATATATATTTAATATAAACCTATGGATGCTGGTGGACATCAATTCAGTGAGCTAACCCCATCGTTGTAGGGTAAACTGCTTGGTATATGTTGAATCCCAGGCTGTGCCAATAGCCGTTAGATGCCTATGGCCTTGACAGCACAGTTCACAGAGTTACGTACCAGAACACGAACACGCAGCATCCATACACGGTCAACACCAACGCACAGTTGTGCAGCGTTCGGCTTACTGTGGGATCATCCTTGGAGAGCTGCATATGGACGCTCAGTACTTGTTAACACTGCGTGAGAACGTCCATTTCTCACCTTCCAGAAGAAAAGCCCGGGAAGGATAAAAGATATCGTCGTAGACCCGGTGGAGCCAACGAATGAGAGAACTTCCCGTATCGGCAAATCAGTGAACGACTATAGCGATCATCTCGGAGCTTACTCACCCATCTGCAAATCGTCTACATTATAAGCGATGGCAAAGCCAAAGGAGACGATGACTGTGGTGAGGACTGCGTGCTTGAAGGTTGACATCTCGCCGACTGCGTGGTCGTCTACGTCTTCCTCGTCGTCTCCTGCGGGTGGCTTCGTGACTGCCCCTCTATGGAATATCTTGTCCAAGCAGTTACGGCATGGTTGAACTTGCAAGGGATAGGAGAACATGATAAGAATGACGATGGCGAACTGGCCAACAGCGATGAACAACGACGTGGCAGGGTACATCGCAATGATATTCGGGCCGACCTGAACAAGTACAACAATGAGCAATGAAAAGCAGCAACAGAAACACAATAATTACATTAGATCCAAAGGTCAGGTAGCCAAACACCGCAATGATTTCATAGGTCAGGACGGCCGAACCAATGGATGTACCGATGACCGTGTTAAGGCGTTCCTGTGAGTTAGTCCGGAGCTCATTGAAGATCGGGAATATCTAGAACGTGTGCTCAGTAGCTTTTTATCATCCACGAAACGCGTTGCTCACGTTCTGTGAACATGTGAATGCAAACACTTGCACAGGGAATGTCGTCACAAAACTTGGGGTAAAGTGTATCAGATGAATCTCGCCCGGTGGTGTTGTGCCCTCAAGCGGTCTAAAGTAGCATGTGATGACGATGACGACGAGGAATACTGTCGATGCGAATGTTTCGTCAGAAATAACACCAGCAACCAGCCAAACCAGGGCCCTCACCGACAGAAATCATTGCAATATAACTGGTATGTCTAAGACTGTCTAGTCTCCGAAGGAACGAAAGTGGAACGAGTAACAACATAAGGAGCGTGATCCAGTTGCGGCCGGACTGAGTCCAATTTGGGACGTTCGCTTCCGGGGAAATCACATTGTATATCGAGGCAAGGACGCTGGGCATAAGGGACTTAATGATGATCAGATAGCTGGTAAGGGGGTCAGCACGTAGTCGTCTATTCCAAGTCAAGACCGGAGGCGAGCGCCCCTGGACTTTGACCTTATGAGGACACACCTGATCGAGACGCCAAAGCACTTTGTAGCAATGGCCGCATCAAAGAAGATGGCTGCTTGTGGGAAAGTGATCTTGGAGACGGCGAAGAATGAACTTCGCCGATGCGGGGTGTGCCGAGCACAGCGCGTGAGGAGATACAAGCCGAAGCCGGCGATGGCACCAGATGATGCACAAGTGATCATCCCTGGAATGATGCCCGCAGACGCCATAGCCTAATATGCAGAAGTCCACCGCATGAGCCAGAATTCTCATGAAGGAATAACCACTCACCAGAGGGAACGTCAGCATGCCTGGGGAACGGTGATCCATTAACACTGCAACTGAGGCCAAAAAATGACGTACCACTCCCAATAATTGTATTCAATAGGTTGCTGACGGAGCTGATAACACTGGCATGTCCCTCTGTAGACTTTACAGTAGCATCTCTCCTGAGCAACGCAGAAGTCTCGGTCTCATTAACGCTACGGTCCTCGCTGACACTGTCGGCGACTGCGGCAGCTCCGTACGACTGTACCATCTCGTCGGACCCGGGTTAATGACGTGTTGGTGTAAAATAGAGACAGACTTTCGTGATGGTGAACCGAGCTACGCAGATACTCACACGCCACACTGCCACTAGTCGAAAGAATACTGGATTTATACGCTAACCTAGAACCTGCAGGAAACTGGCAAAACAAAGTCATACTTCAAAGCAATCGAACGCTACACGAGTGAACAGGGATATGCAATGCGCAATGCATAATAAATACACTACTCCAATTGTAATAAATGCAAGTATGACGATCGTCGACGAAGTAAGGGTCCAGAGTTGACAATGAAAGAACAGGAAAAAGGCGGTGAGGCGCATACAGAAGGGACGACTGTCTTCCCTCCGAATGGCCTGGCTAGCGGAGACTAGGTAAGGCGGGGGCTGAGATCAATAGCGAATCCTGCTCGGACCGCTGCCCAATCTGCCAGCCTGTCTTGCTCGCTGACGTGCCTGCGTTCGCTGCTGTCTCAGATTAGTCATAAGCTGTTTAGCAACAGGCGACAACTCAGACGAAGACGCAGGTGACGGCGGGTCATGTAGGTACGGAGGGCGGAACCCGAACGGTCGAACAGGGGTGACAGGTTGCGGGAGGCGGGAAATGACAGCGTTCTCCTTGTCCCGGGTAGGTGTATTGATTGGCAACGGCGGGTCAGTCATCGCTGCCTTGTTCTTTGCTTGAGAGGAATGGAGAGAAGAAGTACTGCGAGGCACTGAGTGGGTATCACCATTTTGCTTCACCTCTGTAGAATGAATGGAAGAGCCTGAGGCACTTCGCAGTGTGGGTATCTGAGATTGCGGTTTAGCAGCAATACCAGCATACTTGCTACTGGAGTTTGACTTCGTGCCCAAGGCTGGTCGTGCAGCTGTAGGTAGCTCAGTGGTGGCACAGATGTTATTATTGCCGAACGGAACTGGGAGGGTAATTTGAGAAGGTCCTAAGCTCAGCCGTGAAGCTATCGTTGAAGGGGGACGAGGACCACGAGGACCACGACTGCTTTGTCCCGTCTGGTTGGTCGTGACAACCGGTAGGTGACTTGATTCCTCATCCTGATACTGTGGCTGCGAGAACGTCGCAGCCGGCGGCGAAGGGGGGATAGACCCGCCCGGATCAGAAAAGCGACGCTGACTTGTTGGCGAAACGGGTTGGGGAATATGGGTACCACTGCAACGACGGAGGGGTGTGTTAGAGTGCTGGGTATCGCTGGTGACGGATTCGACTGAGGGTTGTCGGTTATGTGGTGTGGTCGTTTTGAGCTGGGGGAGTCGCGAGGGAGGGCCATCGGGTGCCTTCTTCTTGTCAGCGAGAAACCCAAAGATCTGAGATGCCCTCTGGGGCGTCATGGGATTCTCGTGTAACGAGTTGAGGACTTGTTGGTGCGCGAGGTCGGTGGATACACTAAGTTCGACTTCGAGCGAGGAGAAGGTGGGGTGATTCATGGCAGAGGTATCGCATTCTGCGGAAAGAGCAAGGCTTTGATCAGCGTGAACAAAATGAGCGTTGGCGGGCGTCAGGGGGCCCGATGAGGATGCGGATGAGGTACCATCAGTTTCGCTGGTCGATCGTTCCCTCATCAGTACTCGCCAGAATGTTAGAATGATAAGTGGCACACTGACCCAAGGAATTGTTCCGCCCAAGATATGTCGCGCTCAAAACTACTGTTTCTGAGCTCCGGCGACGATGGATGTCCAAGCAGCTGCCGCAAAGTCGACCCTGTGCTGCGTCTCTGAACACGTCCTTCCTTGAGTGGGGAAGGGGTGTTTGAAAAGATGGCAGAGTCCAGACACCCTTGGTTATCATAGTGACTGAGAAGAGTCACTACAGAGGGGTCCTGACGGAGAGCTAGCAGACGATTCTTGTCTCGCGGCGTAATGGGTACACTCTTGGAACGACGACGTGCGGAGTCCGTGAGGGACCGCTTGGGAGTAAATACGTTGTCCATGGCAGGATACGCATTAGGAAACTCGGTGCAAGTATGAACAGTCCGTCCATGAACAGTTACCGAATACGTGCTCCGTCCAGAAACGCTACCAAGGGTCACCGTTGACGTCGTCGGGGGTGGGATTACCGAGTTGATAGGGTGCGCTACGAACATGCATAAATAATGTGGGATCACAATAGAGATCGCACTGTTTAGGTAAACTTACGGAGAGGTGGTAACAAGGTAAAATCCATCTCTGGTGCTTCCACAAACCGGCCAGACGACGAACGGAGTAGTCGACTAACTGCTGTCTCCGTCTCCTCCTCCTGGTTCGGATTGAGGTGCACGGGGATCGAAGGGAGGGGCTCGGTGTCGTGGTTTGACACGAGCAGTTTCTTGGATTTTTTGCTGCCGATGGAGAAGAATTTCTTGAAGATACCCATGGTTAATTAGTCGTCGTATGTAGTTCGTGAATCCCAGGAGCACAGAGGTGGCTGCTGGTTGGACGTGAGAATAGCGAGCGTTATATCGTGACCAGACTAGAGAAAAGGAGATGGAGGAAGAGGAACGTCAATTCCAACTTCACTCAAACAATAACCAAACAACGCGTGTGATCACGTGTTGTATTTTCGTATCTGGCCACACGGCGCAAGCTCAGCACAAGCTCAGCACTGCAGTCTGCAGCACACCCAGCGGTCTCGGTCAACCTGTGGTTGTAACATATCCTTTTCCTTCTGAAGGCTGTAAACGACAAACGAATCAACAATGCCTTTGTCTCTAGAAGTCGTCGGCAGCACAGTCCGCGATTTTTGCATGCTAGAGCGCAATTTTCTAGCACACTTCAAGCTGGTCTTGCTGTTGCTGCTTTTATTTTCCTCAGACTTACTTGGCGTACGTCTTCCTGCCACCACTGGGTCCGCTGCAAGCCAGACAATCGCCCTCGGCACGGCCAGTTGGCCAGTCGCAGCCATAGAATTCGTTGCCGCTCTAGCTGCTATCGCAGCCGCTTTTTGGGAGTATCACACAGGTGTAAAAGACTTGCTAAGGGTGAGAGCGTTCCTTGCTGTCACGAAGTGAGGTTCCTTGTGGGCTGTTCTGTTGCTGCATCTCACCATCTCTGACAGAGTACATTTATCTATCATGGCAGTGGTGACGAGCATTATAGTTGCGACCTCGCTCGTGTATCTTGTATACAGCGGCTGAGGATCCACTGTACCTGTATGCAGTAAACGTGCGATGGCCCGATTTCTGTTCCTGGCATATCTGCCTTATATTTCACGAAGGATCCTTATAGGTGTTATGTTTCACTAGTTCGATTAACAGGAGCTCACCAGCATCGTTGTATGACTCCGAATCGAGGGAAAGTTGTCTTGATAGGTTCTCACAGCATACCCCTTCTGTATTTCTGGTACACACGACGTCCATCTCTGACAGCAGCTTTCATACTATTACTATTATATTGTGCGTGTGTGCTCCCTGTGCTCCCGCGTTCGTGAGTATAAGAAGTCACGTGGTGTTCAATTACTAGTAACTGTCGATTGCAAGGCGGGGAAACTCCACTCCAATACCCAGCCTCGCTCAAAGCTGTTTTCTTCCCTGCACCAGAACCACTATCACAATCCTTTTTCTTTCTTCACGCCCTCATCATGAAAATCAGCAAAAAGATCGAACAGTCTTCAAAAGAGGGCAAGATATGGTGGTCCTTCGAGTACTTTCCTCCAAGGACAGCCCAGGTCCGTGTCGTCGAGCCATCATGGGTAAACAGCGCTTTGATGTCTCATGCTCTCTGATCAGGGTCTCCAAAATCTGCTAGATCGTATAGAGCGCATGAGGGCCTTGGGCCCAGAATTCATTGATATCACTTGGTGAGCCTTCTTTTCCTCAATGTTTCATCAATGTTACTGAGCTCGTGCTAGGAATGCTGGTGGTCGGACATCTGATTTGACATCCGAAATGGTTAAGACATGTCAGGGCCTCCTTGGTATGGAAACATGCATGCACTTGACGTGCACAAATATGCCCAAGGAAAAGGTCGACATTGCCCTCAGAGTGAGTTACAATCGAGACATCTACCGTCCACGTGTCAGTAGCTCACAGCCATTGGCGTAGGAAGCGAAGCAGCATGGCTGCCGTAACGTTCTTGCACTCCGTGGGGACCCTCCGGCGGGAAAAGACGAATGGGAGGCTGTGGAAGGCGGTTTCATCCATGGCATTGATCTCGTCAGACATATCCACAAGGAATACGGCGACTACTTTGACATAGCAGTCGCTGGTTTTCCCCAGAACCAACTGCTTCCCCCGGAAGAGCGCGAGCTCGAGATGAAGTACCTCAAGGAGAAGGTCGACGAAGGCGTCGATTTCATCTTCACGCAGATGTTCTACGACGCCGATCTCTTCATCGACTGGGTCAAGGCTGTCAGAGCAGCGGGCATTACTATTCCTATTGTCCCTGGCATTGCACCCATACAAACGTGGAATGGGTTCCTGAAGGCCACTAACCTTTCACAGACGCAGATACCCCAGTCTTTGTTGGACACGCTGGAGCCCCACAAGAACGACGACGAGAAGGTTAGAGAGGTCGGTACGAAGCTGGTCGCGGATATGTGCCGAAAGATCCTCGACGCAGGCATTGGCATCAAGGGCCTTCACTTTTACACCATGAACCTGGAGAAGGGTACGAAGATGCTGCTTGAGGAGCTCAATTTGGTTCCTCGGATCGAGACTGTCAAGCCCTTGCCATGGAGACAAGTAAGTCATTTATTTTACGCGAGACCCGTTCTAACCTCGATGGTTCATAGTCTCTTACCCCAAACCGTCGGCAAGAAAACATCCGGCCGATATTCTGGGCAAACCGCACCAAGTCCTACTTGTCGCGTACTGAGAACTGGGATGAGTTCCCGAACGGACGTTTTGGTGATTCTCGGAGTCCAGCGTACGGAGAACTTGATGGCTACGGTGTCTCTCTGAAACAAACGGTATGAGTCGTTCGCCTTTTGCCCCGAATCTTCCTAAGACCTCTGGCATATTCATAGAAAGAAGTGGCTTTAAAACTCTGGGGCGAGCCGAAGACCTTCGCTGATGTCACCGAGCTTTTCGCTCGATTCTGTGAGAAGCAGCTAACTGCTCTCCCATGGTCGGACCAGCCAGCTTCGTCAGAAACCTCTGTCATCTCTTTAAACCTGGCGAAGATGAACAGACTTGGTTTCTTGACCATTAACTCCCAACCTGCCGTTAATGGTGCACCAAGTGACGACCCCAAGTTCGGCTGGGGTCCAAGCAATGGTTACGTGTATCAGAAGGTCAGTGCATGGCGCGTTAGTCGTCGTTATGCACAAGGTCATTGTTAACCTCAACTGGCTAGGCATATCTGGAGTTCTTCGTGAACGGAGACCTGCTAGAGCTACTCATCTCTCGAATTGAGCTTGACAGCAACATGACGTACTACGTCATTAACAAGCAAGGTGACTTACGGACGAACACTCACTCCGAGGGGCCCAACGCTGTCACATGGGGCGTCTTCCCTGGTAAAGAGATTATCCAACCCACCATCGTCGAGGCAATCAGCTTTATGGCGTGGAAAGTAAGCAGATCCTTCTGCAGATCGATATCGTCCAATGCTCATCTACTGCATCATAGGACGAGGCATTTGAATTGGGCTCTAAATGGGCTAACGTGTACGAGGCTGGTTCACCGTCACGAAAGCTCGTCACCGATATCATGAATAAATCCTATCTCGTGAACGTGGTACACAACGACTTCAAGGACCCAGGCGCCATCTTTGGCCCCTTCTTCAAGGCCGGAGAAATGTACGCGGCGTCTCAACCGCAGGAGAACGGATCAACCATGATGAATGGTGCCATGAACTGAGGTAGCATTGTCTCATGTCGTCGTTTCGTGCTCCTGTTCTGGTTCCCGCCTGATGCTTCGCCAATCCACCACGATCCAACTCACTGCACTCATTTTATCGCATTGCGGGTTCAACCCCCGTACAACATGGCATTACTCTACTATATCCCTTATCTACCTACATACATTCGATCCTTCTCATTACAGAACTGCATCAACTGCTCCTTTCTTTTCTCACAAACACCCCTGCATCAACTGCGTGTATACTTGGCCTGTTCTCCAACCCTGTTGATAATTTTTACGGGATAAGAAGGGTATTTTTATTGTAACAAGCCGTACGAGCAACTAATAGGATTGTCGATCTTGTTTACCCGGAATACATACAGCTTTCTTGTGCGAGTGAACATCAGCTAAAAGTCTAGTTACAGTCTCCCGTTACATACCCAGCAACAAAGAACAGTACAGCAAATCAAGCAGTAAAAACGAGAAAACATTAGAAATAGTGCTACAAAATCAGAATAGTTCAGAGAAGAAAAAGTCGGTGTTGGTGGGAGGGGGCCCGGCCACCAGTCCGCTGGGTATATCGACCTTTTCACCTGTAAGATCTGTGGTCGACGAGGCGAAGGGCGGGGGCAGGTCAGGCTAGAGACAACGTGGAAAGACAAGAGAACGAGAACGCACCAAGGAGCTTGAATTTTGAGACCGATCTCTGTGAGCGCTTGGATATAACCAGCTGTCTCGTCGGAAGTGACGTGTCCACTATCTCTTCGCAACATGTTCAAGCCATCCGTCCAATCTGCCCATGTCGACTGATCAGTGGCAATTTGGTCAGCCAATAAGCCCTCATTGGCACTCAGCAGAGAGAAGGATAACGGTCGAAGGGGTAAGAGTGGGAGGCAAATCGACGTGGTTATGCAAGGCAGTTGGGGGTGGCGCACATGTGCCAGTTGTGATTTGACTGATAGTTGAAATCTCGAAACGTTCTGGAAGATCTTCCAACCCGTTCCGAACCTCAAATTTGGCGGGGCTGTCCACGTAATGTAAATACTTGTAGCCATTATCCTGCGAGCCTCTGAATGAGCACGAGATACCGTGACGAAGACATGGGCCTCACCAGACGGATAAATCTCCATGGTCCATTGGGTCTCTTGGCGGGCCCTATTTGGGAGGACGAGACGCCGTTGATAAACCACGCTCCTTGCAATAGACACTGTATTCGTTGTTGGCGGACGAACTCGGCAGACTCCCTTGTGAGTTTCTCCTTGAGGTTCCTGTTTGCCAACAAGAATTCCATGGTGAGTACAATCCTGCAAGTTCGGGTATGACTGTGTACGTACCGCACTGGCACCTTGCTTAAAAGATCATCTTCTGCCTCAAGTTCCTGCATCTGACGATCCCGGACCGCGCGGTATTCACAATCTAAAAAGTCCCGCTCAACCTCATGCCAAGGCTTCATGTTCTCTTGGTGCAGAGCTACTTTGACCCTTTTGATAACGATTGCGTTTTAGGGGTGCTGGCAGACG
The DNA here is from genome assembly GCA_014904935.1 of Melanogaster broomeanus. Taxonomy (NCBI): domain Eukaryota; kingdom Fungi; phylum Basidiomycota; class Agaricomycetes; order Boletales; family Melanogastraceae; genus Melanogaster; species Melanogaster broomeanus. Next base: position 331,911 of record MU123714.1, on the reverse strand, counting down.
ACGAAGGAATGACTTACTGGCTTCGAGTCAGGGCAACGACTCGACTGAAATCATCAACGGCGGATCCGCTCTCGTTCCACATCCGCAAAAAGAAATGCATCGCCAATGCGTGAACTTTGTGAAAATTGAGGAAGACCGGCTGGAAGGTCGTCGACGTTGAATCTGGGGCTTCCGTCAGATCCGAACAACGGTAAACAGGAGAAAGAAGTATGCACAGGCTGGCGCGAAGATAACCCAATGCTCGGAAAGGAGCTCAACAATCTCGTTTGATGCTCTGGCTATCGGACACCGGCGTTCCTCGGGTCGGCTTAGTTGTTCCAGAACAACCTAGGATTTCAGTTCAAGAGCAATTCCTCTGATGATCCGACTAAATCCAAAATACCTTGGAAAAGAACTCTGGATCGTCGTGGACAAAGTTACACAGGCAATCAAGACCTAAAACGCCGACTTCTTGGAACTCTTCGATTATGTTTTCACTGTCAAACCCCAGTTTCCTCCATTTTAGTGGGTAGCCGTCTTCATCGAGTCCCTCACGAACTTTGCTGCTGTCCCAGATGTACTGCAGCTCAGAATCATGAGTAGGCTCTGTGTCTGGTTCTACAAGGGTTGTCTTCTTCCGGTAGGTGACCCGGACAATGTTTGCTTGGAAGTCCAAAACACAGGATGTCAGGTCGTCAATGACATGAGAGGACATAAGACGCTGTTGGGGCATTGTAAGTTTTACCAGCGGATCTCGGCACAAAGGACATACAATGACAGCTTTCCGGACGTTCAACCGTTCGAGTTCGGAGATGAACTCGTCCCATCGGGCGTCGTTGACATGGGACAAAAGTGAATTTATCAACATCAAACTGCAGAATCAATGAGCCATTGGACCTAACGGTCATGAGGCACTGTACTCGCCTGTGCAGTGCCATAGCAGTATCTGCGCTCCCCAGCCGACTGACAACCGTTTCCAAAGAACCCTTCTCCCTCCGCATCTGCTCGAACACGCTCTGGAACCCGTATCTATACACCGAGCCCGGGGGAACTACTGGTGGACTCCTACTCGAACTGGCCATAACAGGTCCCGGTACGTTCGTGGGGTCAGCTTCGACAAGCTTCTTCAGGATCGCAGTAGCAGGTCGACAAACGTTGATAAGGGATTGAGATGATGAGAATATCTGGACCACTTTAAAGATGAAATTGTCATCCAGCGTTGACCACCCGTACTCAAGGTCCATGAGATTTTGCATTGCTGTGAGCGCGTACTGTGTTGAGATTTTAGCCTTGAGTGGGGGTGCGATAGAAGCTAGAATGAGACGGGCGTACTGCGAGGGTATTTCCATGCTCGGTGTAGATAATGTCGACAAGTTCTTGAAGGCCATCGCGGTTCAAGAACTCTTGAGCGAACTTCTCCTCCTAAGGTGGTCGAATTGGTTGTAATGATAGACAAGAGGTAGTGAGGACGTACCTTGATAAACTTCTGCAATGAGAACAAGGACATCCTCAGTGTCTTTTCATCGCGCTGGCTGAGCTTCTGAACAATTTCTCTTGCTTCGATATCAGAGGCATTGACCAATCTAGTACCAACGCCAGTGAACACCCAACGGTTATGATCACAAAGTAAAACACGCACTTCAGATGAGCTTTGTTCTTGATCTTCTTTCTGAGGTTGTCGTTGGTTACCAATTCATCGTTGTCGCGGTCCCTCAAGGCAAAGTTGGTCGAAGGTTCGGTGACCTTGAGGTTGACACAAAGTTGGCGGACGACATCCTCGACCGTAAGAGTGGGATCGATGCGGGCGCGCACGGTCGTACCCTCCTTAGTAGTGACATTGTTGGTTGGAATAAGCCCAGTAGACTTCGGCCGCGTGCCATTAGAGGTGGAGGGCGCAAGTGTAGTGCGTGAAGCACCTGGGGTATTAGAGGAAGACATAGTATGCGAGAATGAGCGCGTGTTTGGTGCGGAGTGAGAGTCAGGGACGAGCAGAAGAAGCGAGTGTGATTACTGATTTCAGAGGGAGAATAATTGAACGCGAAGCTGAATCGTGGACGCTCTGAAGAAATTGGTCGTAAGCATCGATGGAGACATGAGAAGGAGGTATGGTCAGTAATGCGAAGAGCATCGTCCTTTCCAACGTGTCATGAGACACGTAGGTCTGACTGACGTGCAAAATAACTCGAATTCATCGTGTACAAGGGTAATAGAACGATGCTCACCAAACCAGAAGGCAGACGACCGACAGAGTGAAAAGCGAAAAGCCCGAGGACTGTGGAATGGTAAGAGCCGTTTGAAAAGACCTCTGGCAGACCGGGACCACTCGCACGCACGCAGAAAGAAATTTCGAGCGTGAGATGCAAGGACGATCCACGTCATATACTGGATGTGTCCAGTGCGAAAACATGATCATAGTCTTGTTTGATCATCTTCAACAACAAAGCGCAGTTGTCTAGAGATCCATACATCATGCCTCCAATCTGCCAGCGCCATCGCTGCAATCGTCGCTGGTGCACTACAACGCTGCGACAACCAACGTGACTGATGAGTCGAACATCTTCAAGTTCTCATTGAGCACGAGGACACCAACGATGGCTAGCCTGGTGCCCACTGCCAATGGTGATACGCTCAAAGCTGTAAAACCGACACTCCAAGCCTGAGCCGCATGGCACCCTTGCTCTTCGCAATCTTTGGAATCGCACCGGATTCACTAATAGTACTCTTTCTGTGGCCATCCTAAACTTATACGTACTGCTTGTGTCAACGGTGGCGAGGACCGGTACAACGGAAACTCAGTTGGCCTCTAGTATGACCAGAGCCCCGTCTATGCACAGCCGGCATGGACTCGGCGGCTGACTATCATCTCACCCACCCAAATGACAATAACAAACTAACTTTGTCCTCTCTATAATACTCCTCAGATTTCACCATGACCTCCAGCATATCTCAGACGGTTCCCAACGAGAACAATCCAAAGACCTCACTGCGCCTACAGAAGGCCGCCTCTGTGTCGTCATTGTTAAGGGGATCCATGCTCTTCCTCTCCGGGGTACCTTACCTTTGGGCGCGAAGGTTCTCATGGGCATGGGACACCCGTCGTCAAACAGACCACCCTCCCGATAGGACCGGTCGTAATTCGCCATCCACATTCTTGCCCTGCCCCCGTGGATTTCCATGTTTATCCCAGCACGGGATGAGCATCCTGGATAGTACGCCAGGGCGTTTTCAAGGGACCGTTCGCCGAGGCGCAGTTCATCCATGGCTGCTTCACGATCCCTGGATTCTCTCCTATCTATTGCCTCCCACACTCGAGTTGAGCCGCCTTGTCCCGAGCTAACATATGCTACGCGATTGTCCAATACTTCGAGGAACATGAAAGAGCCCGGAAACCGGAGCAACATCCAAGGCAGCCATGATGTTGGTCGCGACACCTTGTCTTTCGTAACTCCCTCGCGCTCGCTTACTCCACCGCTCAGTCCTCCGCCGCCATCCTCGTTTCAGACATGCACAAGATATCTTTCCAAGCATTCCGGAAGGACTTTCGACATTGTGCCTGCGGAACTGAACGGTACATGTGTATTTATGCACGTCGTTGCGAACCAACACGTCACTGGCTCAGGAGGGTGTTCCAGTCTAGTGCCTACCTCTTCCGGATCGGTTATAGGTCCAAAAGATGGGCTTCTGGAGGACATGCGAGATATGCTCCAGCAGCTGGATGACTTGGCTCTTCGTATAGAGAATGGATCTCTCCAGTCCCCACTATCCCAACTATGAAAAAATGGAAGGCGGAGAGAGCTCCACTGCCGAGCTCTTGACTTGTATATGCTTGCCTAACAAAGGGGAGGGTGGCGTGCTATGTACCTACCCATCACGGCGAGTGCAGTATTCCCATAGATTCGATTGTATGTCCCACCTTTCCTCGTTTCCCTGCTCGACTGAACATACGCACAAAATCTGTAGCAGTCACCGAGGGCTCAGATGGGGGGAGCCACCAGCACACCTAAAGCGCGAATTGCCAATCAAAAGGGCTCATGTATGAGTCCAACGTACGTGCATTCTGTTGCATATCTGTCACCTACTAACGTAACTGTCGAACAACGTCCCCATTCTCTGTAGGTAGCTTTAGATCTCCCATCGTGTACAGTCCATGGCTACTCCAGTCCTCCTTCAAGTCCAATAAATAACATCCCCTTCCCCTATCGCGTTGGTGGTCACCGATCTGCTCCACACCCGTCGTCAACGGCTCCGCTTGTCTCACCCCCGTCGGCACACACTTCGTTCAGGGTTTTTTCCGGCGCTCGGGGTGTAATACCACTGCTGTGTCGCATGCAAGTATTCCTCGGGGCATGTATCTATTGAAGGCACGATCCGTCGGGAGAAGAGGGTATATGTTCCGTGGCTGAGGATTTGATCTCTTCTGCACTGTCTAATGCACTGGTGATTGTTTTCTTGTATGTCACTTATGTATCTTGCAAAATAACATGCTGCGTGGTTAGCTTTGTCGAACGCTGAGGTCCGTCAGCCAGGAGTTCGTCAGCCTCTTCGGGTCGTCCTTCAACAGACTCATGTCAGAAAACCTTTATTCCTGTTTTCTTCCTTTCGTAATCTCACTGTAAACATCGTCATGCCCTCAGTCTGTCGAGGTCTTCGCGTGCTCTCCCACCGTCAACTACCTTTGACATACGAGAAATCATGGACCAGGCCAGGGAATTGCCCGGGTGGCTCGCTGAAGACCCCACCGGAGACACTGTGACAACTCAGATCTGTACTCGGAAGATCGCCTCTTGCAGGACCCTCCCACTTTCGCGATGGACACCAGCCACCGCTCTTCCAGGTCAATCCTCGCCGTGCGCGACTTCTCTTGCTTATCCGGCCACCTCGAACTACGTGCCATCTGCTCAGATGAAGATGACATTCCCCTCTTTACGACAGCTCTGACAATCACTCGTATGAAGCTGAGGATAAAGGAAGACATACGCTCGGAAATGGGTTGTAAGTTGGTCAAGTAGCACCTTCTGAACGTGTGCTGATTTGGCAATACAAGGATACACTGATGCTAGACGGTCCCCCGAGCGCATTACATGGACGCTTGACAATATAAACCTACAGAGGAACTGGGTCTCGGAAAGCTCTATATTTCCGCTTGATACCGAGCACCGTAACAACGCACGAGAACGTACAATGCGAAACTCCAGGTCGCGATAATGAAGATTCCACGTCTTCTGTATTTGTGCTCGTTCCGAGAGGCGTCTTTCGATCTACGGGAAGTCGTAGGTGGACTGTGCATGTGCCTGCGAAATCTGCGGACTTAAGTCCTGATGGTCACCGGATGGAGGCGGAGAGCGGCGACCTTGGCTCTACGTGATATCCTGAGGTTTCCATAAATCCGTACACCCACAGCGGTGCCGATTCGCTCGGTCCCGTCGACTGGAATTCCATTAAGTGCGCCCAGATTACCGTGGAAAGTCGGTAAGCCCCTTACAACTGAAACCAACCGTTATGGACCAGTTGAGGTACCTGGACATTCTAACTGCCTTTCGGCGTTCCCCGCGGGTTTGGTCGCCTCCGTTTGTCATTTGATACCCGGCTTTCTGATAAGCCCTTTACGGACCATCAGACCATGCCACAAATGTCAGGTAGAAGTGTGCTGCGCTTGCGAGCGGTTTGTCATGTAATGGTCACAGCCAGAGGTGGCACCCGAGACTCCCCCCACACTGCTTGGTTCCGACGGACGTGGGTTCACTCGGCTGCGGACTGGCATCGAGAACTACATAGGATTGTTCCACGAATCTGCTCAGGGTTTATGTCTTTCTACCACCAGATCAAGGCAACCACGAGTATGTTCCTCCCCGACGAATGTTCCTGGCCCGAGTATCAACCTCGACCTCAATCTGAGACGCCAACCATGAAATCCCGTTTAGAGGACGTGGTCACCAGGGGGTCGAGCATCGTCTTCTGTATCTCCTGAATCGTTCCTCGCCGTTGTGCCAGAGTTTCACTTGGAGCGACTTTTCCGATGCCCAACAGAGTCCAAGCATCAAAGTGTCTGGCCAAGGTGATCGTGCTCGAGGTGAAAGCTAGCCTCTGACAAGAATGCCGCTAACTTGAAGAAGCACGTTTCTGGGCGTCCGGGCCGGCCGGCTCCCCAAGGCACCGTTTGCTTGCAAGGGACTCCGCCCAAAAGACGAAAATGCCCAAGGAACGGTCGGTGGTGCGTCGTCCAACCCACCCTCTGCGACACCTTCGGTTAGTCGTTCTTGTCAAACCACCATGCGTTCACAAGGAGAACACAAGGGCTGCCGTGGACCCACATACTCCACAAAAGCAGCGATGGTCCACCACTGGCATCAGGAGAGAGCTCGAGGGTACTCCGGAAGGCCGCCTTACAATACCATTGTAGAACGTCCTCCAGTTCAGGTAGCATCTTCATGGATTAGTTGTATCTCGCGTATACACTCGTTTGTACTTTTCCTTCATCTGCTAAATTTGAATTTTGTAAACCAGTGTGTTCAAAGCTCAGGGACTCAGCACCGGCCTGGTGGTCTAGTAGTATGATTCCTTGTTAGGGTTACCGAATTCCTCGGTTTGGTAGACAATCGAGGAGGTCCCGGGTTCAATTCCCGGCCAGGCCCGGTTATTTTTCATTTATTTTGGCTTTTTGCTTCGCGCTTGAATGTCACCCTCGTAGCACAGATATTTATAAACGATACATATCGACTTCAAGGATCTTTCGAGTAGGTAATCATACAACTAGTTGATGGTGGCATAGCTCTCCATGGCGGCCAGGTACGTTTGCCACCTCCCACTGTGCCAGGTCGCGACATCCTTCCAGATGCCATTTGTGACCTTAATCCAAATGAGCCAGCCAGCCAAGATACCATCCGCATACGAGATAGTGTTTCCCATCACATACTTCCCATCACTCTTCGCCAACCAGCCGTCTACAGCGGCGAGGTCCCCCTTGGCTTTAGCCAAGTCGGCTTCGCGTTTGCTCTCAGGGGAGAATTCCTCAATCTTCATGCCAAAGGCCGCCTCTCTGGTTTCCCTGAAGTACTTCTCACTAGCAGGGTTCAGGCCATAGCAGCTAAGAGCGAGCTGCAACATCAGAATGCCTCCCAAAGCGCCAACGACACCAGACTCCAAGGACGCAAAGAGGGGCTTTGTGCCGGGTGGGAAGAGGGTGTTGCCATTGGGGTAGGTCGCGTCGAGGTATTCAGCGATGAGGAAAGAGTCAGCGATGACTTTTCCAGTGTTGGGGTCGTTGATGATGGGGAGGGTGTACAATGGGGTGCCATCAGGCTTGGCGCCGGTGGAGGGTGCACCGATCTTCTTGGCAAGGGCCTCGATGTCTGGGTACTCGACCCACTCCGTCTTGTAGGGGACACCTTTTATGTTCAAAGCAAATCTACGGATGGAGAAGCGAACACGTTGAGTTTTATAACGCTCGTATCACCAGAGGACTCACCTCGTCTTCCATGTGTTTGGGGACCAGGCATTACCGGGTAGTGAGCTGGGAATATCGTAGAAGATAATTGGAGAAGTCATCGTGGATGCTATGAACAAATTTCTGGTGAGAATGAAGGTTGGGTATGGCTTATATACTGTTCCGCAGTCCTTTGAGAACGCAAGACAGATGGTGGGGATAGATTTAAGGATTCGAAGACTTGAGACGCTATGTCCCCACGGACACTGGGAATGAATTTCAAGTTAGTAACAGTTCGCGAGTTGTCCATCATGTATGACTCGCAAATTAGAAAGAATCCACTTTCAAGTAGATCGGATTTGACAGGCGAAGAAAAAGTGCATAGAGCCTGTATAAACGAGCACAAAGTATTGAAGTGTTGGTGATGCAGGAAACTTGGAACGCGATCCTCGGAAATACAAGTACTAGAAGCTATCAAATCACAAGAGACTCCCACTCGGAACCTATTCTTGCATCGCGTCAGAACGCCTTTCATGATCAGTAGTAACCCCTGTCGCGCCCGTGAGAACCTCCACATGCGCATCTTCTACCAGTAAAATCAACACGGAATACTGGCATACGCCCATAAGCCATGAGAGTCAAATACATCGAAGTAGACGGCCCAGGACCAGACTCGGAGGGAAACCCTCCAGGCATTGGAACTGAATCCTCCTCGTTATCATCGTCAAAATTGCCAGTGTACTGTTATAGATCGCGAAAGATATTTTCGTCAACGCAACTTCATTGTCCGAATCGGTGAACATCCATACCTCTAGATTTATTACCAGCGTACCCATGTGCGATCCTGCAGAGATTGCCGCGAAGTTGTCAGGTAGAAGCGTGTAAGTGCGTGTTGCGCATGCGAGCGGTTGTCATTGCCACATCGGTCACAGCCGGAGTTGGCGTCCGAGACTCCTCCCACACTGCTTAGTTCTAACTTCCGACTGCTTGCTGGCTTCGAGGACGACTACATGGGATCGTTCAACAAATCTGCTCAGGTTTTTATGTCTTTCCACCGCCAGATCAGGGCAACCACTAGTATACTCCTCGCCGAAGAGTGTTTCTGACCTGGGCATGAGTATCCTCCTACCAGCCAAAAGTGCAATGGTGATGCGTAATTCTCACAATGCATGGACTTTTGGCGGTACCACATGCATTATGACCAAGTGTACTGTATTTGGGTAGTATGATTCCTTTGCATTTATTTTGGCTTTTCGCTTTCACGCTTGAATATCATATCACCCTCCGAGCACAGACATTCACATATGATACATATCAACTCCAAGGCTCTTTCGAGTAAGTAATCATACAACTAGTTGATGGTGGCATAGCTCTCCATGGTAGCGAGGTACGTTTGCCATCGTCCATTGTGCCACGTCGCGACATCCTTCCAGATACCATTTGTGATCTTGACCCATATGAGCCAGCCAGCCAGGATACCATCCGCATATGAGACAGTGTCTCCCATCACATATTCCCCATCACTCTTCGTCAACCAGCCGTCCATAGCGGCGAGGTCCCCCTTGGCTTTAGCCAAATCGGCTTCACGTTTGCTCTCAGGGGAGAACTCCTCGATCTTCATGCCGAAGAGCGCCTCTTTGGTTTCCCTGTAGTACTTCTCACTAACAGGGTTCAGGACATAGCAGCTAAGAGCGAGTTGTAACATCCGAATGCCTGCCAATCCGCCTCTGACACTAGCCTCCCAGGACGCAAAGAGGGGCTTTGTGCCGGGTGGGAAGAGGGTGTTGCCATTGGGGTAGGTCGCGTCAAGGTATTCAGCGATGAGGAAAGAGTCAGCGATGACTTTTCCAGTGTTGGGGTCGTTGATGATGGGGATGGTGTAAAATGGGGTGCCATCACGCTTGGTGCCGGTGGGGGGTGCACCGATCTTCTTGGCAAGGGCCTCGATGTCTGGGTACTCGACCCACTCCGTCTTGTAGGGGACACCTTTTATGTTCAAAGCAAATCTACGGATGGAGAAGGGAACACGTTGAGTCTTATAACGCTCGTATCACCAGAGGACTCACCTTGTCTTCCATGGGTTTACGGACCAGGCATTACCGGGCAGTGAGCTGGGAATATCGTAGAAGATGATTGGAGAAGTCATCGTGGATGCTATGAATAACTTTCTGGTGAAAGTCAAGGTTGGGTATGGCTTATATACTGTACTGTTCCGCAGTCCTTTGAAACGCAAGACAGACGGATTCGAAGACTTGAAACACTATGTCCCCACGGGCACTGGTAATTAATTTAAAGAAGTGGCGGTTTCTTTGATGGTCGCAAGTTGTCCATCATGTAAAGTATGACTCGCAAATTAGAAGGAATCCACTTTCAAGTAGGTCTGATTTGACTGGCAAAGAAAAAGTGCACAAGGCCTTTATAAACGAGCACAGAGATGTTGAAGTGTTGGTGATGCTATGGAAACTTGGAGCACGATCCTCGGAAATACAAGCACTAGAAGCTATCAAATCACAAGAGACTCCCACCCACTCGGACCCTATTCTTGCATCGCGTCCGAACGCCACGAGAAGTCACTAGTCACCCTTGTCGCGCCCGTGAGAACCTCCACATGCGCATCTTCTACCAGTAAAATCAACACGGAATACTGGCATACGCCCATAAGCCATGAGAGTCAAATACATAGAAGTAGAAGGCCAGGACCAGACTCAGAGGGAAACCCTCCAGGCATTGGAACCGAATCCTCATCGTTATCATCGTCAAAATTGCCAGTGTGCTGTTATAGATCGCGAAGATATTTTCGTCAACGCAATTTGTACTTCGTTGTCCGAATCGGTGAACGTCCATACCTCTAGATTTATTACCAGCGTTCCCATGTGCAATGGTGCAGAGATTGCCGCGAAGCTGTCAGGTAGAAGCGTGTTGGGCATGCGAGTGGTTGTCATTGGTCACAGCCGGAGTTGGCGTCCGAGACTCCTCCCACACTGCTTAGTTCCGACTGCTTGCTGGCTTCGAGGACGACTACATGGGATCGTTCAACGAATCTGCTCAGGTTTTTATGTCTTTCCACCGCCAGATCAGGGCAACCACTAGTATACTCTTCCCCGAAGAGTGTTTCTGACCTGAGCATGAGTATCCTCCTACCAGCCAAAAGTGCATGCTGGTGATGCGTAATTCTCACAATGCCCAACCACATGCATTATGAGCAAGTGTACTGCATTTGGGTAGTATGATTCCTTGTTAGGGTTATTTTGCATTACATAATTTTGGCTTTTTGCTTTCACGCTTGAATATCATATCACCCCGGGCCGAGCACAGACATTTACATATGATACACATCAACTTCAAGGCTCTTTCGAGTAAGTAATCATACAACTAGTTAATGGTGGCATAGCTCTCCATGGTAGCCAGGTACGTTTGCCACCGCCCATTGTGCCAGGTCGCGACATCCTGCCAGATACCATTCGTGATCTTAACCCATATCATCCAGCCAGCTAGGATACCATCCGCATACGAGACAGTGTCTCCCATCACATATTTTCCACCACTCTTCGCCAACCAGCCGTCCACAGCAGCCAGGTCCCCCTTGGCTTTAGCCAAGTCGGCTTCGCGTTTGCTCTCAGGGGAGAACTCTTCGATCTTCATGCCAAAGCGCGCCTCTCTGGTTTCCCTGAAGTACTTCGCACTAACAGGGTTCAGGACATAGCAGCTAAGAGCGAGTTGTAACATCAAAACGCCGCTCAATCCGCCTCTGACACTAGCCTCCCAGGACGCAAAGAGGGGCTTTGTGCCGGGTGGGAAGAGAGTGTTGCCATTGGGGTAGGTCGCGTCAAGGTATTCAGCGATGAGGAAAGAGTCAGAGACGACTTTTCCAGTGTTGGGGTCGTTGATGATGGGGATGGTGTACAATGGGCTGCCATCAAGCTTGGTTCCGGTGGGGGGTGCACCGATCTTCTTGGCAAGGGCCTCGATGTCTGGGTACTCGACCCACTCCGTCTTGTAGGGGACACCTTTTATGTTCAAAGCAAATCTACGGATGGAAAAGGGAACACGTTGAGTTTTATAACGCTCGTATCACCAGAGGACTCACCTTGTCTTCCATGGGTTTACGGACCAGGCATTACCGGGCAGTGAGCTGGGAATATCGTAGAAGATGATTGGAGAAGTCATCGTGGATGCTATGAATAACTTTCTGGTGAGAGTCAAGGTTGGGTATGGCTTATATACTGTACTGTTCCGCAGTCCTTTGAAACGCAAGACAGACGGATTCGAAGACTTGAAACACTATGTCCCCACGGGCACTGGTAATTAATTTAAAGAAGTGGCGGATTCTTTGATGGTCGCGAGTTGTCCATCATGTAAAGTATGACTCGCAAATTAGAAGGAATCCACTTTCAAGTAGGTCTGATTTGACTGGCAAAGAAAAAGTGCACAAGGCCTTTATAAACGAGCACAGAGATGTTGAAGTGTTGGTGATGCTATGGAAACTTGGAGCACGATCCTCGGAAATACAAGCACTACATACCAGAAGCCATCAAATCACAAGAGACTCCCACCCACCCACTCTATTCTTACATTGCGCCGACGCCACAGGATCTGACCCTGCTTCAGTGACCGCGCCCGCGGAAACCTCCGCGTGTGCCTCCTCTACCAGCATAACCAACACGGAACACCGGCATACGGGGAGGGCCCCATAAGCCAGGAGTATCAATAGAAGTAGAAGGCCCGGGACCAGACTCAGAGGGAAACCCTCCAGGCATTGGAACAGAATCCTCCTCGCTATCGTCACCGGAATTACCAGTGTGCTGTTATAGATCGTGAAAGATATTTTCATCAACGCAACTTCGTTGTCCGAATCGGCGAACATTCATACCTCTAGATCTATTACCAACGCTCCCATGTGCCATCCTGCAGCGGTTGCCGCGAAGCAGAACCTCTTTTTGCTCCGTTTTTCTTCGTGGTCAAACCTGACTTCGGTCGGTTCCATCACAGCGGGAGGATGGTTGATACCATGACGTGCAGCTGTTTGCCGTTGTTGCTGAGTTGCGAAACCCCCTGGTTGGCCAGCTTCAAGCTTCAAGGGATCTCCGAGCCCAAGAGCTCCGCGAGAGTATTGTCCCCATGTCAACAGCTTCCCCGTCGATGTCAGAGCGCCAAAGTGATAGTCTCCCAGGACAACGGATATGACATTTATATTCTGCAAAGCTGGAAGAATGCGAGGCTCGGAATCGGTGTTGGTCTCATTTGATCCCATGAGGACGACGGAATTCGATCCCGTCGAGTAGGCGACGAACGTATGGTATTGCGCAGAGATCTGGAGTTACGGTTAGCTTGGTCTAGTGATAGGATATTTAATGAGTTGATTTACGTGAGTTATTCGTATGTGTTGTGACGCTTGCAATTCTGAAGAAGCAGAGGTCATATGCTCATTGATTTTCTCTGACTCGGAGAAGTGAGGCAGCTGAGCAGCGTCGATTAGACGAACGGCCAGAGGCTCGATGAGATTAACTCACATATTCCCATGCTTCTCGTCCCGCGATCCCGCCGTTTTGAACCAAGATCTTGAGAACATGGCCCTGATTGGTCAGGCCGACAAGATGATTGTCCAAGGCAGCGATCTTTATCAGGTGAACGTCCAGATCTTTAGCGCCGGACACGAGCATTGGTAACCGCGGAAGCTCGGGAAGTTTGTGAGGATCTTTGGGAAGTTCCCACCCAGAACACGGTATTACACCGTCAGTCGCATGTACTCTCGAACCCATCTCATCCATAGCAGTATTGTGGGAATTGATCCGCTCCTGCATCTCGACGCTGAACGGCCACCAAACAAAGACGTCGCCAGCTCTGGTGAGAACAGAGGAAAAGCTCCATCCCGACTCCACCTGCGCTGGGGTCGAGTCTGCGGTAGTAGCATCCAGTAAAGACGTAACAAGTCGAAAAGGACGTCCGAAGCTCAGGAAGGTCCAGATGTGCAAGTCCTCGTCGAGGCTTGTAGCGTGCAACCGTCCGCAGCTGTAGGGGGAGAAATGTCAAAATTTTGGAAGCACAATTGGTAGTTACTTGCCTGATCGTGCGCGTGGCAGCAGGCAGAGCAAGTTTCAGCGGCCTGTGCGCAGGTTGCCCTGGCGCAGAGTAGCCATCGTTTTGTAGCGCATATTCCTGTCCATTCAACGTGCCTAGGAAATATGGTCAGTACGAACGATACTGGGCTCGGAAGACGCATGCAGTACCCCAAGCATAGATATTTCCGTGAGAATCGAGAGCGAAGAAACCCCTGTAAATGAGCTGCTAAATGTATGTCTTTCGTAAAACACTGATGGACATACATTCCTGCTGCGGCTAAGTGCACGATGCGAATGCCGCCAGGAAAGTGAAGCTCGGCTGGGTATGGAACGTCGGCGGACCGTCGCGGCAGACCCAGCCGTCCTTTGGACCCTTCTCTGTTGAGCGATGGGAAAAGTAAAGTAAGGGTTGGATGTGAAAGTGGAACAGGCATTTCTTACCCCCAAACATAAGTATGTGGATGGCTCAGACCACGATAGATCAATTTCCAGCCACTGCTCCGAGCAGTGTCTTCATCCGAGAAGTTGAAGTCCTGTTGTAGCTTCCTCTTCCAAAATGTGTTGTCGTTGCAAAGGGTTGTAAAGAAGCGATTTGTAGATCCAAGACTGAGAAGGTCGGAGATGGGTAGCAGGGGTAAGAAATTATCTAGCAATACTTCTATGGGGATTTCTTCAAGCTTGACCATGATTATACTGGCGGTGGTGGTGGACTAACAGAAACAAGATGGATGAACACGGACGCGCAGTCCGTGCACAGTTGGGCTCTGGTGCGAACGCATCCTATACTGGGGGTGAAGAGCATGATGTCACGGCAAATCGGGGAAACGGGAGGGGTCGTTAGCATAGCCATTATCTAGAACTGAAGGGGTTACTTACTAGTTAAGACCACAAGTTACAACTTATCGTTGTTTGAGTTACTCTACTGTGACGAGTCTGTGCAATACACGAGTACCTGGACCTGCACGGAAATCACAATCACCCTGCCTAGAGTGACACCTCGCGCAGGTCTAGTAATACTATCTAGCGTCAAGATGCCTTCTTTCAATGGATCTTCCCAAACTTAGCTTTGAAGAATACCAGCTGTGAGTGTATGCGTGGAGGTACATTTCGTACTTAACTTATATCCATGCGAGCAATAGTTCAGACCTTTTCCAAGATACCCCACAAGTCCCAGTCGCCGTCTTGCTACCTTACACTGTTCTGGAATAGCGCAATAGTAAGCGAAGGTGCAGTTTGGTGCACTAGTAACGGTCTTACATATTTGGATTTGTGAGCTGTATGGTTTGACCAGTCTTGCCTGCTTTTCTCCTGGATCTCGGGTAACTAAAAATACTGACGTCGGCGGATATAAATGATGGATGACCATAGTATAGTCGCAACTCGTCTCCTGTTTGAGGTGAACTTTGCCCCATGGCGACTACAGACTACTTCCGAAGACTCGGGGAAAGGTTAGCTTTCCTCGGATACCTGCAGCAGTTGGTAAGTAAAATCATTCCCGAACATCCTTCTGACATGTCAAAGATCGGGCTCATCGGTAATCGTGACCTGTCATTCCATTATAGGATGATCTCGACTGTGCTACAACATCTCGGAGATCAGAAAGTTTGGGTCAAATGAGTTGTTCTGTAAGGTATTCAGCGCAGTGCTTGCTCATCTGTAGCTGACAGTTCATTTCTCCAATGTTGTCTCCAGCAGCTCTGCAACGCACCCGTGAAAGGCGCAATTACCACCGTTCATTTACTGGTGATGTACATTGCCCAGTGATCATCAATCTCGAAGCCCGTGTGGCTCTCTTGTTGTAACTTTACTGAAGCACTAGACCATACCTGGATCTGCCGCAGTGATATCGCTCACGTGTTCCCACTGATTCATAGCTGTGGGATGGCCCCGATTGGCTCGTTTGTTTCCAGAGTATAACGTCATGGTGTTGCGGCTCCGTGATATGCGATAAAATCGTGTAACTTGAAGATATCCTCTACCCCTCGAATAACGTGAACTGACCTAGTAACGCAACACCTAGGCCTTAATTGCTCTCTTGCATCACGCCGCTCTGGCATCTGTTGTATGCCCTTCAAAACTTTGTTTTCACCGCCACTTGATCCCGTATTGACAAGGAGAATGCTGTCTCGAAGGAGTTGAATTTCTTTCAGGATAGCCCAGGAAGGGCTCCAGCACCTGCCATGGATGATGTCAGTAATTTTTCATTTTTACTTCCACGCTATTCGTCCAAGATTGTTGCATGCAGGAGGACCATATTAATGCAAGGCTGGTATAGTCCTCGATGCGTACTCTGCAGAAATTCCTGCCAATCGCGTTTAGCACGTCTCGCAAGACGTGCTTCTATGCTACTGAGTTCGGCAGCGTCCAATTGGCTTGGACCTCGTCCCAGCGAAACTTCCAAGGTAAAATGGAAATGGAATCTCCCGCGACGTGGGACAAGTTGGGCTACATGGGCGCTTGGGCACGGATTACATGCCGGTTTGGTGATCTCATGCCCTTCCTTCTCAACTTCTGTCCAAAACAAGTCAGGTCGCCGTTCCTCGGAGAGCTTCCAGTCGACAATGAGCAGTGATAAATTTAAAACATCGAGTGGGTCTGACCATCTTTGGTCATGCGGAGTGTTATTGTTTCTTGCAGGCGCGTGCGACCCAGACCGGCGACAAGGCTGATGCCGATATTCTTACCCCAACACACGTATGCACGGCGTGCACTGTGCACCCTGTCGACCTCGTTGCAGGAGTCAAAAACTGACGACACAGTCTGGGTTCTCTTCCTGCTTTCTACACATGTGACGATCTCGTGCCGAAGAACTAATTATAGTTGCGAATCGCCGGAACAAAGAGTTCTCTGTCGTATCCTGTTTGGGACAGAAACTTCTCAACCACAACATGCATGCGATAGCTGCGTCACTTCCAACCGCTCGATGGCATGATGATCGATTGTGTTCAGCAGCAGTTGAACTGTGCTGCGCAGTCTTAATATGCTCGGACGTCCGTGATGAATACCAACGACATTACGAATTTTCCCATCATATTTATAATCGTCAGTATGGAAGGCACTGATCAACCACTTTCTCTAACCCCACAGAGAAATAGGGAAACCATAAACAATGGAGGTACGAGCGACATCGAAGCACGATAGTGGAATCAGATTAGGAAACTCGAAGTACGTGGGAAAATTCCGAGTCTGGATAGCCGCAGGCAGAAGAATCAGTGACAGGACCGGCTGCTGATAATTACATACAATTGGAGACTTTTGGCGATGCCGCCAGTCATGTGAATCCATATGAAACCGGGGGCGCCGCCGCCGCTACAGCTCCATCGACGTTCGAGGAGAGCCGACAGTCATGATATCCGCAGCCCAGAGGCCACATGGTCGAATCAGATGCGCTGATGGGCACAACCGTGGTCTTACCGACGCGATGACGCTGAATTACTGCGATCACTGATCCACGCGGATATGCAGGCTGAGCTGAGCTGCGCGGAAATCCGATGCGCGGCAGTCACATCAAAGTGGCATAATTGAGTACGAAAGTGCAGGGTGGCGTAAGGAATACGAGATCTTTTTTGATTTGTGCACGTTTGGGTCTCATTCATACATATCACGTACAATCCAAGGTTCTGTGCTCTTCTAAGAATCTGATAATCGGATGGTGTCGAAAAGTGACTGTCCGGAAAGACGTACCGGGTAGTGGCTGCGTCCCGTGCGTGTAAAGATGTTAGAGGCGTTCGCAGATATCCGAACTTGATGATGACGGTAACTTGAGCAATGAAGCTCTCCGCCGCGGGCACGAGTGAGCGCCGTGGATAACAATCATGACTGCTAGGTCGTCGCATTATAACGACCGCGGGATGGCGAAATGTATGTACCTCTCCGGGGATCATCGCATAGATCAATGTAACGGAGGCACACAGGTAAAGCTCGCGTATTCATCCGCTGGTCTGATCCCATTGGAAGCTGGCCTCGTGGACGTGGCTGCACGGCGAGGCTCTGCGGACAAAGCATGCGAATTACATAAGATTCAACGTTTAACACACCCACATTGCACACTGCACAGCGCATGAAAACACGACCTGATCGCGACGAGTCCGGAAGAACAATAAACCGTATGGTCAGGTAATATCGAAACGTCTCCAAGGGTCTTAGTTTTTTCCCAGACCGTCCTGTGCGAATTGTATGAGTTTGTATCTGCTGTGCAAACTTACCATCGATCATGAACAAACTTTGTTTTGACTGAGAACGGCAAGCTGTTGATGAACCGTGGACTGGAGCGAAATGTTATGCAACCTTCGCAGATGGGACACAATTGTAAGACACACCTCGAGCTTATCAACAATGTTGCTGGTATTTCCGCGACAACCGAAAATCATGAGAGTTATATAGCTGCATATGTAAAAAAAAATGCTCTACCTTACAGTCTGTGTTCCACAATTAATAGCGATGTGATCCAAGCCAAAATACCTTGGACGAAGGATAAAAGTAATAAAGTATGCCCACATACGAAAGATGAAACACCTATTGCGTTGTAGGATAGCACGAGTCGCGACAACACGCAGAGTATAGAGATTCCAGTTACATGCGAAACAATAAATTCCAAAAAACGGAAACAGAAAATCATATTCAAGAGCGGCATCTGGGCCGATGCAAGGAAGGAGGTGCACGGTGGACACTTGCCGAGCTATGGGTATGGCGCAGCGGATGAAAAAAAAACGAATTAATGTGGTGAGGTCAAGTTGACCGGAACAGAGTATCATGCCTCCTGGTAGTCAAGACCAGGACCGAGGCTGACGTGGCTTGAGCGTGGTCGACCATCCTCTGAGTACATAGAGGACGGCCTTCTGCCATCATAGCTCCCAGCGCTTCCGTGGCCTGTTCCAGGACGGTTGTCGTTATTGTACACGTCGTACGAGCCGTAAGGATTAACGTCTGGAACACCACCCATTGTGGGTGGCTCGTAGCCGCGAAGCGGTGTCAAGAGCGTGCTGTTAGCGGGGAGGCAATTCATAGAAGCGTTGGCTATATTCATGCCATGGCGCTGAGGGGATACCTGATATCCAACACGGTTGTTGCGCGTGTGCGGGGAGACGAATGCACTGAAACGTTGTTGTCGGCGAGCGTAAACATCGCGCTGGTGAGCCTCGGGGTCATGGAGATCATCCAGGGCAGGGAACCGTTCGGGATGGTGGGCAGAGTCAAGGTGGGAGCGGAGATGGTACGATTGGTACTCTGCGTCTGCCATCGATTGGCGCGGGATATGATGCGAGGGATATTGTTGGGATCCCTGCCGCATTGCATCGAGTGCTCTGGCTTCCAATTCTTCCTTCTTGGCTTTACGCCACTGTTTGCGTAGCTCTTTGAATTCTGAATTCAGGTAGATGTCAGCGTACAGTTCATTGACCATCGAGGTAAAATGCAATAAAAATCCAGGCAAAAGGGCTGTCCTGAGGACAGTAGAGGTGGGGGCACGCAGAGGATAGAAAATTGTGCCTTGAACGTGCGGATAAAAAATAAGCTCACCGTTGGGACTGCGCTTTTGGCCATGCTTCTGCATCGTGACATGCGCATTGAGGTGGTTAAGGGTGCCGTAGGACTTTGTGCAATCAGGCCAAGAACACTGGTACAAACGTTCTATCTCATCGTAACGACGCCGTGGCCGCTTTTTCATGGCGTTGCCTGGCAGCGAGACAAAGGAATACTGTTTGCTATTCGATGGCGAATGTGAGCCACCGTTCAACTGCTGGCGCAAGGCGGGAGCATTGGATGAAGTGGATGTCCCTGTGCCCGGAGGTGATGGACCATAGTCCTCGTGCAGTGACCCGTAAGCCATTCCTGACATGCCCATGCTCGGCGAGCCCTCACCACCAGAGAACGTGGGTTCAAGAGGAGATAGAGGTTCGTCTAGCTCGATAGAGTCGTAAGAGTGTAAGGGAAGCTGATCGTCTTCCTTCCAAGAGGATCCGGATAAATGATCACTGACAGCACCTGAGCTCAATGTTCGATGTAGAGAGGAGGAGGAGTAGCTATTGTACGATCGAGGTGAGATGTACGAGAACTCGTGCTGGAGCTGCTGATATCGAGCGGAAGATAGATCGGCTGCGGTATTAGGGTAGCCGCCTGTTGTGCTACTATACGTGGCTGGTTCGGACATGCGGCGTTGATCCAAGAGTGGGTGCTGAGTATGGCAGTATTTATCGTTTCCCCGTAAATAGCGGTCTGTAAGGTTCGCAATTGAGTAACGATCCATATTGGGAGGATGGGAAGTTGCCGATGAGGGGAAATGATCCTGATAGTGTGGAGCACTGTACGGCTGAGGAAATGAAGATGTAGGATGATGAATCTCTACAGGAGATGGGGAACTGGATATGTTACGAGTTGACGTCTCGGTTGCCGTGCTGGGACGAGAGCTGCTGTTGGAGGGAGAAACACCATCAGCGTGCCGGGTACGGGAGGCTAGAATGTAGCTTGGCGGGCGAGATTGATTAGGAACTGGAGTGTAAGATGTTTGAGGAGAAGTAGATAGGGCTGATTCGTAGAGGTGGTCGTGAGGAGCAGAAGGAACAGCGTCATCGAGCTGGGACTGGGGAGTGTAGGAATAGCTTAAGCCCGATTGGGCTGCGATGTCGTGTTCTTTATCCAGGGTTGTGAAGTGGGGAGGATCGAGGAGGTGAGAGAGGTCGTTCAAGACGAACTGTTGTGGAACACGAGGACGAGCGTTGTTTGCTTGCTGGGGAAGAGCAAGTAGCGGAGGTTGTACAAGAACCTGAGTCTGCATGGAGAGAAATGACTTGAAGAAGCGGCAGGGATCTTGGCGAAAAGAAGAGAGCCGACTTAGAAAAAAAATAACAACGGCTATGGAATGGAGGTGTATGGATCGATGTCAAAGGGAGATCGGTTCCAAGGGCAGGTCTCGTCTGTTAATAAAGTTTACGGCGTTGAGGATGCGAAGGAGAAAACATACGTACATGACAAAGCGCGCGCCGCTGGGGAAAAATAGAGATCTATGGAGGCAAAGTAATTGCGAAACACCTGTTGCTTAATTGGGAAATCAAGGCCGTGCAAATCTAGATTCAAGACTAAATGGATCTTGGTCGTCGGGGCAGCTCTATCTGCAACTTGAAGGATCGGCTGGTAAGCGTCTCGCTCTCCACCGCAGTGGCATCGGCCCATCAGACAGCGCTCTGGCTGATCGTTGTCGAGTACAACGTTGTGTGGAGTCTGTGCTCCTGAGTTTTGACCGAAGTGAGAGACTGACTGGACTGACTGATTGACTTTATTCCAATTCCAATGTCCTTCGTCTTACCAAAAATCTCAGATTTCGACAATCAACCAAACACTCGATCTGCTCCCGTGACACATACCCGTGACACACATGGCTTTGTCTTCCCATTTCTATACACCGTGACGGCTCGTAACGCACGTCCCGGATCTGCAGATCTCTCATGACACAGGTTCTTATTTCAAATTCACATTTCCCACAGTGTTGGAACGGTATCACCATTTTCACGTCTCGAAATGCATCTTTCAAATGTCAAGAAATGATATCTCGAGGAAAATTCCTTCACGTATTTGGGGCTATATCGTCCAATATTTCTACTCCCCGTTAACCACCGTCCCCGCCGGTCCACACTGCATTTCACTGGTACACGGCGTTCAAACCAGTACCGTCACCCCTAAGCATCCCGTCCACTCATCAAAAGAGAGAAAAACTCGATAGCGTCCCTCGGCGACTTCGGCTTACATCCCATGTACATTTGTTTCCGTCCACCACGTCAGTCCCTCAACATCTCGTCACTTCGCTTAGGCACCCCTTTCGGACCCGCAATCAAGGGTTCTCTCAACCCACGCCGTAGCCAAACTCTGTCCCGCATCCCATGCAATATTACTATCATTGGTAATTGCTGATTTGTGGACCGAGTATTTATGATGATGGCCAGAGTCTTCTCCCGATTGCGTCAGGTTCGCTTTCGGAGCTTTTTCATGATTTTTAAGAACCCTTTTCCTCGACTATCCTTGAAGCGTACGCATCACGAGTCAAATTAGGCAGCCCGTTCCGGTCCGACTCGAAAACCAGTCTCCTCGCTCAAAAATAGGCATTCTACTGCAATTCGTGGTTTGTTAGTACCAGTTGTAGTTCTTGCAACCCCGTTGTAAGTGGATCCAAGGACGTTGACCATGGACACAGTGTGACAGGTTTCCCAATAAATCTCTTTTGTAATTATTGTCAACGAGGTATGACTGCACGATGCGTTATCACTGCTTCCTGTTACTGTCGACTGAGCGTCATTTGGTGTTCACATGGCAGCAATATGGCAGTGTGCACGTCGGACAGTTGACTCGACCGATCAAATCCCGCTCCACCATGCCGGCTTGCGGGGGAGCTGTCAGTGTCTACCGCTCTCGCAATCTTGCACCATCCGCCAAGCAATCCATGCTATAGCACTGCTAAAAGACCAGGGACCTTGGCGTTTCATAACTACCCGGACCTTCAAGTTGGTTGTAATAACTTGGACGTGCTTGACACGCGCTCACCTTCTCTCCGCTATATCACCAGCTGGTGCCACAGGCTTCCGATGTCAGTGCACCTGACAACCAAATACTGATCCCCTTCCTCAACGATAAACCTCTATCTTTGTAATCACCAACTTTTCCCGATGTAAATCGCACTCTAATTGCGCTCCACTGTATCTGGGTGTCTGAGTCTCTTCACCAGCGATGAGACCAGAAACTCAGGAAATCAGGCTGGCTCCATTCAGTAGAAGTGGGTGGAATGGCATTCCAAAGACCAAATCAAACAAGTACTGACTAGACAGGTCCCTGATACAAGGCACATCATGGGATCATCTTTGTTCCAGTAAGGACATCGCCGGGTTCAACACTTGTAGCTCTGATCTGGTGACCTGCTAAAGCCGATAGGCTGCATGATGGCAACTGGTTACCCCTGAAGATTATTGAACGCCACCGTCGTGCTCCCATCATTCACACATCCTGTTGCCTGTACTACAACTCCAGGGACGATGAATACAAGGCACGCTGCTCACGGTAATATTCCGCGTTCAGCTGATAATATAGAAGGGAGGGTGGTGCAATCACGAACGTGGGCTCACAGAAGCGGCTGTTGAAACCAGCGTACAAAGCAAGTACATGGTACATACAATGTGTGACAAAGACTGATGGGGTGATAATACGGATCCGAGGTCGGGTCAATGCATGAGGGATCCACGTGCCACTTTACTGACGAGAGTTCTGACCAGTTCGGCGGCGGCCGCACCAGAAATGATGTGCAATGTGCACGACCTACTTGAGGTTATCGAGGCTGTTGGGGAAGGCAGCAAACGTGAGAAATGCCATACACCGGGGGCTTTCTCGTTACATACTTTTCGGCACGATGGTTTATGTATGTATGTATACAATGATGCACATGGTGAGAAAGTTAAATTACGCTTAGCAATGCTGTTGGCGAATTAAACCGCCAGCTCGGACTGGGAGAAGCTTGCTGAAGGTTTCGGACTGTTTCACATGCTTTCTTGAGACTTCCAGAATGGGCGATCCGTAATAGGCAATGGCGAAAACAACGGAGAGTGTGTTCCAATTGGCCACCAAGGCATTCATTTTTTGCAGCGCAGGTTCATGTGAATGAAGTGGGTGCGCCCCTTGAATCAATTGCTCACAGCAAGTACGTGATTCCTCCAGCGAGCTCGCGATTGGAGCCGCATTCGCCTGATACTTAGAGTTCATCAATCCACCACGTGACTCCGCACTGGTCAACGTCGGCGGCGGCGAACGGACTCGCATGCCATGGAAGCGGTAGCCGGTAGTAGTTTCGTCGACTGCTGATTACAATCGAAAAGCAATGTTTGCGGAGGTACAGTACCATAGTCATAGTACAGTGCATGTCACAGTCATTGATGCAGCAGCCAGGTGGAATGTACTCAAGATGTCTTGAATAACCAACTCTCCCACGTCGAACCACAGGACCTTCCAAATGCGGCAGGACCTAGGTATCATTTACGCCAGCTTTTGCCATCTCATCCACAGCCTTTTATCTTCATGGCGAGGTCAGCACAAGCACCACCCCGCCCGAGAACGAGAAACATGACATTGTCTGGTACACGTCGCTCGGCACGACTGAGGAGCAGTCCGCAGAAATCCCGGTCATCGTGTAAGCACAGCAGCCATTAACCCCATGTCGGGATAATATTCGCGATGAATCTGCAACTCTAATACATAGCTTTGGCTGCTGCATCGGCTGATGCGCGTGTACTCTCCGGGAGCAGAAAACGCCAGAGGGCATCAATTCCAACCGAGGAAGAAGATGAGCCACTTGACTCAAAACCGCGTAAACGATGTGCACAAGTTGGGGTTCCAGTTGAGCGACACCAGAAACCCATATGGGTCTGTCAGAGTGCAGTATCAGAGGGATCATCTCGTTCAGGTGGTAAGGCTGTAGCACGCGAGGAGGACTCGCCTTCAAGGGAAAAAGAGCTCGAGGAACAATTGGAAAAGGCACTTCAAGCCAAGCAAGAATTAACTGTTATGGTCAAACAGACCAAGATAAACGCTGCTCAGGCGACATTGAAACACCTAGAGGAATACTTCACTTGTCCATTGTGAGTCGCATTCCTGATAAAATCGAGGCTTCACAACTCAAATATTCCCGGGTGGCGCGTTACAAAGATGTTTCGAGATCATGTGAGGGTGCATTCCCTCTGCCAGTTCTCTCGCAGATGTTCATCGCCAACCATCATTTCAGGGCTTGCCCATACGTGTCAATTCCGCGTAATTGTGGCCACACATTCTGCGCCACTTGCATACTGAAGTGGTTTTTCTCTCGCCTGCACCGCGGGTGCGGGGGCTGGCATGAAGCCGTCGATTGCCCCCTGTGCAGAAGTGCTCTACCCTATACTCCTGATAAGACACCGCGGGCCGAATTCTCGTTCCCCTTCACTCCGAATCGAACTGCGGATATCGCAATTCGGGGCTTGATCAATACCATCTTTCATGACCCAGAAAGTGTGGCAGCGGCGGTTCCGAATCCGCTGTCTGACTGGAGCGAAGACGGCCACACAAGACAAGAATGGTTCAAACGGGAGAGGTACGTCACGTCCACGGGAATCCGGGTATCTCGTCATTTTCGAGCTGAATCGCAACTTTTGGTGCTTTTGTTTCTATTTATTTTGTGCCGGGCAGGGCGGGGAGAACCGAGATGACATCCATTGCCACGCAATGGGACAACCTGAGACCTATGGATTTTGTCAATATTAAGGCCCGTCTGGAGGTCTGATATTTGGAATAGTTGCCACCGCATTCACTATGCTAGATGTGATATCCTCTGCGGACGAAGCACAAGATAGCGTTGTGGGCACAGTCAACGATAGTGCGACAAGTTTTTGGTCACGAATCTTGCCGCCACAAGACATACTCGTACGATCACCGAGTGTGATAACACGTTTATTTATTTATTTTTATAACACATACACCATGCAGCAGATTTTTAGAACAATTGATAAACTCAACATCGACATGCTGTAACAATAAGGGCGGCGGCGGCAAACACATTACAGATAGAAGCAACGTTCCGTTAATCCCCTCATTCCCAACATGTCCTGTGGCGTGATTACAATTAGTCCTGGTCCGAATAAATCTTAGGCAGGGGCTGGTACGTACCCAATCGGCCGGGGTAAGCCACAGATCGGCGACAGAATCCATCTTTCCCAGAACAGCAGCACCTTTCCACGCAAGAACTTTTGGATCTATGTCCTTTGGGGGAGGTATAATCTGCACCTTATCCATGTTCGGAACCAGTGGAGTGGCAATAGCTTGCAATCTGTTTGAAGCATGTGTTCAGATGCAAGCTCCGCGACCTAAAAAAATTCCCCCGAGAAGCTCACCTGCTTTCTAAAGCATGAGCCATGCCTGGAATTTGTGCGCCTCCGCCGATAACCAGAACGGCTTGGAGATACTTGCGTATTTTATCGTCACCTCCACATGCCCGTGCACTGTTAAAAATGGCAACGTCTAGAGGAAGTTTACTCGCTTCGAAACAGACGTCAATGGGCAGGGCCCCGAGGAAATTGTCGGCCGGTGGTACGGGCTGAGGCGGGACTTGCGGTGCGGGTTGGGACGGCGGGTTGGCTTGAGGCGTTTTACCATCTCGCTCAACATCCATCGGTGCATCACTCGTACTAGTCTCAGTCGGCTCTGCTGCCGCAGGCGGGGGTGTGGGATCAGCGGTGGAAGGCAATGTCACTTCTTGCTGTTCCACCTTCGTGCCGTTCTCCGTAAGATTGGCTGGACTCCCTGCGACACCAGCGGCTATTCAATTAGACATCGAGAGCAGCTGAAGTGCCAGCCTACATACCTCCTTGAGAGGGCTCAACGGTCAGAACCTGTGCTTGAGGGAGATCAGCTGATGGGAGCAAGTGTTGAGTGGAGATAATCATTGCTTGTGTCTGTGATTTACGATGAAGGGCGAGCTTGGAGAAATGCATGTAAGATGGCTCACCACATGATCGGCTGAGTGTTCGATGATCTCTTCTGTTACGTCCGTGCTTGATATGGGTCTCAAGCCCACTCGTTTCCGGTCAAACTCGATCACACGAGGTTCAAAGACGCACTGATGGAGTAAGATGAGAGTACAGACGGATGTTGAAGACACGCACCATAGGAGCCAAGATGATTTCATCGTAAGCACGGAGGCCGTATTTCTCGGTCGGATGCCCGTATCGTCGCACGACGAAATCGTACAGATTCAGCGCCACGTCACCCTGGTGGACCTCTTTGTCAATTAATATCCTACCGAGCCCATTCAAATCATATACCTCAGCCAATGTACACAGGCGCGACTTGAGATCTTCCATCACGAGCCAGTCGTGCCAACGGGCAAGGTTGATCTCCCGATAGGGAAAGCTTATTCTTTCAAGAAGGACGTAGAGAAATTCCGTGATATCGTCGCCACCCATGTTCAGCGACATTCTGGACACGCGATTAACAGTTACCGCGGGGTGGCAGGATTTAAGGCGAACCTCGAGTCGGCAATCACCATACCCTCGTCAACGCAAGCTATGCTAGATTTAACAGCTCCAATGTCAACTACACAAGCGTTGCTTATTCCAGCTCCATATGTAGCTGCAAGAGACTCCTACTGGGTGATCCATTGATACATGGTGACAGAAACCGGTATGAACACTCGCCTGTTGAACGCAAACCTGCTTGAATCCTAGCGATACTAAAATGATGTTGATAAATTCTCGAACGTAAACCCGATCGTAGAAATCTGGGATGACAAGCATCACAGAGAAATTCTGCAAAAGGTGAGAAAACGCGTGCTCGCTCCGATGAACTCTGGTTTACCAACTTTGAATTCGCCGCGTTTGATGCTCAGCTTGTCTTCAAGGACAGTACTGATTATTGTTTCAATGTCATCCAGGATCATCTGAACAGACGGATAATCTCTGCTGTTGAAGTTCTGGCCGTGAATTGGCCATCGAACTGTGTAGTTCAGGGCTTGAGGATTTGATATTTGCAATGCCTAGATTGAAAGGTATCACAAGGCATTTGCAGAACTAAAAGATACAGGGACATACTTGGTCGCCGACTAGATAGGTGTCGTCGGGCAAAGGTCCTTGTATCCAGTCCACCCGGAAAGGGTCATTGTGCTCAAGGATGATTTCTGGTTTGAATTGTTCGTTGAACGTTGACGCAATGCTTGCAGCGTTTGGTGTGACACGAAGCTTGTAAAATCGCATTCTGTCTCGGAGCGAGACAGTGATAGACACCAGCTTTACTTCGAACTATGAGTTCCAGCAGGTTTAACAAGCAGTTGGGAAAGAAATCGGCGACATACGCACAGGATCATCAGACGGCGGTGCAACTGCATACTCATCCCCGTTCGAAGGGTGGAGGGTCGTAGATGGTGCACTGCGTCCTTTCCTGGGTCGCGCAATATTTTCAACATATGTAGGCTCTGGGGTAGGCGGCTTATGCTTCCTCGCAATCACGTTCGGGACAGAAAGAGGCGTGACGTCCGAAGCTTTACCGATGCGGAGATATCTCGAACCAGGGTGAATGACAATCACTTGCGAGCCACGCCTGTGCTGATTGCTCAGAGTGTATCACAGAATGTTGGCGCATTTGGAGAAGGTCCAGTACAAACCTCTGGTCAGGAGGAGCTGGCATGTCTTCTGCTGGCATCTTCTGTTTTCGAGCAGCATTTCTCCCCCACAAAGTTTGTGATTCAGTCTTCAGATACGATGTACCCAGATGCTTGAGGTTTGGTCTGTGGAATGTACATTAGCCACACCTCCTCCCAAAAACCCACTCCACCTACGCCAGAGGCACACTCATCGAGGTATACCGCAGGCCGAAGTCATCTTTCTTCGGGTTTGGGATACCTCGTGGCATGATTGTTGCAAATGGTTATGAAGCAAGCAGTGCAAGCAGCAGCAGTCGCGAGTCGCGAGGGTTGCTGGAAGTGGTCCGGTTACTAGTGGTACTTCAACTTCAACTTCAAGCTTGAAGCTTCAAGTTCGGAAGCGTTGCAAGATATACTTCGTTTCCAAATCTGTCAAGTACATAACGTTTGCGCTACATAATAGGCGCCATAGACGCGCAGCATTGCGAGGTTGCATGTAGGTTGGAAAGTAGGAAATATACATGAGATGTATGTTACAGAATTGCATTATAGCAAGCGCGAGATATGTAACGGATCATTGGGAGATCAATCAGAAAGTATACACTTCACCAGAATGCACACCTAAAGACAGGTTGATTAATTACTATTGAAACGTCAGCGTCAACGAGTCATAAAACATACCATCCTGAGAAACACTGGCAAAGATTTTCCAATGAGGTAGCCTGTTGGATAAGTTTGTTCACCTGGTCAGGAACCGAAAGCGGAAGGTCAGGGTTGAAGTCTTTCCCTGTTAGAAATGTACAATAAGGTGCGGCCGTTCACGTATATTGAGACCATCGTTAGGGACGAACCTGTAAGCTTGTGTTGTACGCGGTTGTATACGAGTAACGCTCGCTCATTTCTAACCTCTTGCCTTGCCCCTTGCTCTCCGATCGCATCTAGAATGATGTGACAGTAAATATTTGCATCAAGGACGTGGGCGAAGTGCGTACCATTGAAGATGTCATTTTCGTCAGCACGCAGTCTTCGGGTGGGGGCTTGCGGATATTGTGCAACCCTGGCAAGTTCAGCGGCCCTCCCAGGGTCAGTGTCAACATCTGGCGTAAAACAGATGTAAGGTAATAACTTTTATCCCAGTTCATGGTCTCATACCGTCCTGTCTCCTGTTATCGACGTCAGCTTGCATGAGCCTCCAATTGATGAGCGGGTCATAGACGAAGGCCTCTAGCACAGCCATAAGAGACTCCTTGTTCGCGCGAAGTACAGACATGGTGATTTCGCAAGTGTATCGGAAGCTGCCTTCAATCCCACTAATCTGGATACCACAGTTTTGAGATCCTTGGACCAAGCATTCGAAGCGAGCTCACCTCCATGGCATGCGTGAGCATCCTTGTAAGCCGGAATGGTATTTTTTCTGGGAACTTCTCTCGGTGCATGGCAACTTCGAAACAATCGCCGAAGTCAATGTGGACAACCTTTCCTGTGCTTCGCTCGAGAAGGAGATTGGAAGGGTGACGATCTCCCAAACCCAATATATGGCCAACCATGCTGTTGACAGCCAGGGATCGAGTATACGTTGCACGGCGTTCCAGCCAGTGCTCCGAGTTCACGCTCTTCAGCCAGAGTACTCTGTATAGATCTTGTCCTGTAGTGTTCTCGAGAGCGTATTCGAATACTTCCACTTTCTGGAGAAGCGTCAAGTTTTCATAATCAGGAGCCATCTGAAAAACTTGAGGTGAGCTACGACCTCTCATCATGCGCATGATACGTCGTACCTGCAGCATCAACCGGTACTCGATGTTGAGCAGGACTTTACGGGAGTCGCGATAGTCGCGAACGAGTACGTGAAGTGTATCACTATCTTTAACCCATCCCATTAGACCAGCGTTGGGGGCTAGAGGTGTGACGGCATATCGCTGAATATGTAGACGCCTTTTGAAACTGCTGGTGTCCACCGACAGCAAGGTGTTCACAAGACTGAAGAGTTGCATGACGCGCTCGTCTTGACGCAAGTCCTCGTGACCTGGGCTTGGTTGTGAGCGGGAAAGTAACGCATGAGTTGATGAATGATTGACCTTTGAGACCATAGAGATAATCTTTTCCATCGTCGCCTTTGAGTGACATCCGCCTTGGTCGTTGTTTCGACGCAATAACAGTCAGCTTAGTGGTAAAGCTGGCAATTCGAATCACGGGTTTGCCGCTCTGATAGGTACCTGTCGACGCGATGTTAGAGAAACATGCTGCATCAAAACGGTAAACAACTCACCAGGCATAGCAAGCTCAAGATCTCGTGCCTTGAGTAATTGAGGTGATACATATTGCAAGTCTAGCGTGGTCAACTGAGGCAGTTGCTTCTCCACTTTCCTGAACACCTGGTATCGATATAGGTCAGTAGATGGACGGTCGAGTGATAACCGGGAACCATACTCCGTAATAAATGTCCCAGGCTCTGTTCAGCTCTGTCATTTCCCCATATGCACGATAACGGCGACAGGCTTCACGAGCCTCGTGCAAGTCCCTACCGAATGCTTGAGCGAATGATGTCTCACGGGCAGTGGTGGGACCCTAGAGTAATCATTAGCTTTACTTAGCGCAAGATCCGGAATGTTACTTGCCGCTTCCAACAGGTCGTGCAGGGGCTCTAGGGTAGCAATCATACCCTCTGGATTCATGTCATTAAAGAACAACCTTGAAGCTTCTTCGAGGCCTTCATGCCACATCTCGTGCCACAATATGGCAACACGGATGAGCTCATGACTAACCACAAGGGCCTACCAAATATCATGAGCCCAACCTATCAACATTTGTCATCCGGAAAATGATCACACGCACTTGCTCGACAATAACAGGAGAGTGTTCCCTCATTCTTTCCATGATGTGAAGAGCAGCGTTCTTCCGAGAGACGCTCGAAGATTTGGAAGCCACAGTGAGCGGGTATATCAGCGCTTGAGGGTGGTGTTTGCCAACTTCGGTCAGCAAGTTATTGATATTGCGCCTGACGTTCGCGATTGGTGTTTGGATTCGTGCGATGATCTAGATACGACCAGCTCATGGAGGATTTGAAACGTTGTACGCGACACTCACTTGTGGGATAACTTCTAGCCATGTGTCAACCTCAACAACGGAGAACCCGTTGGCCATAGCCTGGCTGACGTCGTCGTGAGCGCCGAACTTGAACCACAGCGTCAAGAGTCGCAAGGTATCTTGGAGAGCCTCCTCATTACGCAAGGCAATTGAGCGGAAGAAACCTGGGAGTTACTGGATGAGT
The DNA here is from genome assembly GCA_014904935.1 of Melanogaster broomeanus. Lineage (NCBI taxonomy): Eukaryota > Fungi > Basidiomycota > Agaricomycetes > Boletales > Melanogastraceae > Melanogaster > Melanogaster broomeanus. Next base: position 301,051 of record MU123714.1, on the reverse strand, counting down.
GCCAATGTCATCTCTTGAGCGGGAGTAATAACCTTGAACTGCTTGGACTGTGTGAGCCGCAAGGCCGCTGCCAGGGATATCAACAGCCGAGCTTTCCCTCTGACTCTCTAGATGTCCTATCACTTCAAAGTTCGCGAGCGCCCAGGTGTGCCACGCCTTGTACCAGTTAGTATCATAGTGCGTAGCAAGTAAATAGGAATGTAATATATCATTGACGTTTCGCTTTGGAGAATGTCAAAAGTTGAAAGCAAGACTAGATCTCAGCACTCACAGCACCCCAGTCCTCTCTGAGCTCGACTTGCCACTGCCCTTGCTTGAAGTAGCAGCGCGCAAGCAAGCGCGACATGTCGTCCAGTTTATGTCTGCTCACGCCAGGCTCGTTGAGAGTGCTCCCTAGTTTCCACTTGCAAGTCTCTTGCCAAGTCGGTGGAGAATTGGCGGAGGAAAATCAAGCTTTGCTCGCGAGAACCGCTGGCCCACATATACTTCAGTTGAGCATAGACGACATTCGGAGGAGCTTTCAGATGCTGCTGATCGTCGGATAGAAGCTGCAACTGAGATTTCTTCATCAATGCACAAGCGATGATTTGTTCGGATGTCGTGTCTTACCCTTTCTGGGGACAGCAAAGAGTTAATCGTTTTCTCAGCCAGTGCCATCCGATCTGACTTTCGGCACAGATTGGCGAACTTGATCCACATGACAGGATCGTCCTCAGGATTGAGGACGAGTGCCCTGACTTGCAAGATACGTTGCCAGGTCTCTACATCGGGTTGGCAGCCTTGTAGTCTAATTCATTGTAAGTCGGGAAATTCCAGCAATAATCAAGGATCATACCGCTTCATCCATGTCTTCCGCATCGCTTGCTGCCGTTCTGGCTGGTCGGCGTATTGCTTGTACATGATAATCTCTTCGAGCTCAGATAACATTTGCGCGCGGACAAGGGTACTGCGAGTTGTCAGCTGGAAAATCATATCAGAAGTGAAAGATCGCTCACTTATATGAACGACCATAGCCTTCTCCAACGAACGAGGTTAGCTCTGGCTCCAGTAAGTCCCTAGCCTTTCCTATCTCCCGAAGCGCTTTGGGAAACTGGTTTTGGTGGACAGATAGAATGGCCTTGTAAAAGCGCGATCCGTAGAGTCGGGCCTCATCGTGGTGATATAGTCATCCATGGAATCCCACTCATGCAATGACCACGCAGCGGCAGCGGCCATCGGAGCTATTTCTCGACGATCATCGTGGTTGGCATTTGACCAATTTTCTTCCACTTGCGCAGCGAGTTGATCCCACTCGCCAAGTGCGTGTAGACACTTCATGCGTCCAATTTGCACGTCCGGCGCGTCAGGGTCGTCTTCTGCCTTTTTCTCGTAGGCAGCCAGTGCCTCTTGCCATCTTCCAAGTCTCTCGTACCACTCCTCGTGTTTAGAAACGTCGTATTGCTCACGCGCGATAACAAGTGTGCCCCAAGCAGCGTCATGTTGCTGCAGTTTGGTGTTGATTCCGATCAGTGCCTCGATGATATTCGGTGACGTCTCGGTGAAGAACTCTAGCTCCTTGTAGTGCAGCGCCTTTGCATACGCGTGGATCCTCATGGCGTACTCTCCAAGAGTACGATGCTCAATGGGGAGCGGTTTCTCTTCATGTTCCATGAACTCTGCGAGGCTGAGTAGCCGGTGAATAAGTTCAGAAGGTGCGGTGGAAGACGTGATCGCGGCTTCGATGGAGTGGACAAGTCCTTCCTGCAAAAATTGCTAAGATAAGCAGCTCTCCATGGGCGCTACAACACATACCTGGTATTGGTCGTACAGCTCGGTCCAACAGGAGATGAAAGCTGCGTTGAAAAGCTCCTTCGCAAGCGGTGGATGGAATTCGACCAAACTCATGCATGCTCTGAGAGCATGGGAGGGTGACTCTTTCATGAATTCTACAGAGAGGTGGTGCATCCATTCGGTCCAATCTTCCCGTGTGGTCACTGTGGACACATCCCAGGCCTGCTTGAGGTGCTGTTGATTGACGGTTAGCTTAGCTGATTCAGCGGGTGCTGATATTTCAGCAGCTCTTGAATTTTCCAGGAGATCCTGAAGGCCAGACTCTTGAGGCAAGCGCTCGCCGTTCAGGAGCTTCGTGATGAGGTTCTCATATCGCGGGTGATGGATGCGATTGCGCAACAAGCACTGCAAGGAGTTATCAGACCGCTGAGATTAGGGAGTTGAAGAGCACACCTTATTGATCATGGGAACAAAGATAGCGAAGTCCGATCCAAGTTGAACGAGGATAGCACAGAGTGTATCCATGACAGCCATGCGAAGTTCGTTATTTGGTCCCTCAAGAACTCGGACAAGCGGGTGGACGATCCGTGAGGCGTGGTCCGAGAAGTTGACTCGCTGGGATAGATGAGCTATCGTCTGTATCGCTCGTTTGCGAAGAATGGTTGTTGCATCCAGTCTTTCCGCAGCTTTTACAATAATAGGGATGATGAGATGCAGATACTCTTCGATATTCGAGCCAAATGTGAGGTATGAGTCAAAAATCTTGATCTGGGTGGCCATTCGTTTCTCCGTAAGTTCCCCGTCAAACACCTGTAATAGAAGGGGAAGGATGGTGGGCAAGAAAGGTTTGAATTCGGCATCCAATGCTTTCCCCAGCGCTTCTATGAGTGAGACAATTGGAGTTGAAGCGAAGTGTTCTCCCAAAGTTCAGTCACGAGCTTGAATATTTCGGGCATGTAGTTCCGGACGTGTTGTTTGATGATGCCGACCAAGATTGCGAGTTGCTGCAAGTGGAACTCCTGTAGACGCGCCGTGGAAGTACGTGCTACAATAGCAAATGCTGGGATAATCTAATAAGGTGTCAGCTAAACATACTAGTTACCATTCAGAGTTGAATACCTGAGGTAGAAAAGTGACACATTTTAGTCCCTGAGTCTTGAAGATGCTCATGATGGCTTCGATGACGGTGTGGTGATGATTGCTCATAGACTGGTCCCTCAAGACGGCTAATAGGGACGTAATAACGACCGATTGGTAGTAGTCGTCAGAACCCGCCATAGAGCCGGTGGTAGTGGTTGGCGCTACATTAACGGCTGGGAGTATCCCCTCAGCTGCACCATCGTCGTCTGGCTTCATCTGCAACAAGGTTCCAGTCCGGTCGTAGGTGCAGTATAAGCGTGACATACCTTCCGTCTATAAGGGTCGAGAGCACCGAGAATACCTAAGACCTTGACAACCTCCCGCACTACGTCACGCCGAGATGCGCCAGACTCGGTTCTCAAGATCCTTCCCAAAACGGGGAGGAGTTGGGGGTATTCGATCAAAGGAGAGATAACATATCCGGTGCTGGAGCACAATTGTCCGAGTGTGCGTAAAGCTGCATCTCGTTTGACATGCGCAGGATCTTGGAGCCTAGAGATAATAACTTGCATCAATTCTGGAATATGCGGTGTCACATCTTCCCCTCCGACGGCAGCGAGTTCTCCGAGACACATTAGTACATTGGCGGCGACTGCTGGGTTACTGTCATTGGCCTTTGGGATCAGAACTCGCAGGATGGGAAGCGCGTATGGTTTGATGAGCCTCTGCGTCGCGCTCACGAGTAGTGTGAGGAGGCGGGTACAATCTTCCCGATTGCGCCTGTCGAAGACATTATATGCACTATATGGGAGATGACAGCCAAACCACATACGTGACCGTTGAGTACTCTAACTCGGTCAGAAGCTGTATCAACGCCTTGCGTAACGATGGCATGACATATGCCGGGTTGTGCTTCGCTAGACGCCCGATCAAGGTGACTGCGGTCACCCGGTTCTCGAAGACTTCATCATTGAGTGCGATGAAGATGGAGCGAACATTCTCCGCTTGTGCCAGGTGTTTGTCAAACCGTTCATGCAAAGAAGGAGAGGACCGTCTGTCGGATAGTGGGGTCTAAAACCACGTCAGGGCCTTAGGAGAAAGTGATCATTTGGAGCCTACCAGGATCTGCGATTCCAACAGTCAAAAGTTTATCGAGGACATCGCTGATAATTTCTATCGCATGACTGCTTGCTTGATAACAAATCGGATCTTTCACGAAGAGTCTGCAGCACGTTAATGCCCCTGCGCGGCGCGTTTCTGCGTTGTCGTCCTCAAGATAGGGCAACGCAGCGCTTCGAACAAACTCGTTTAAGACGTGACCTAGTTGGTTTTCAGCGTGAATCAGAATAGCTGGCTAAATCAGCCTTACCGCTGAAATCAAAAGAACCAAGTGTAGATAGGGCTAGTGTGATGAGCTCGGGGTTCTTTCCAACCCTCGTGGTGCTGAAATCACGAGTATACGCAGCGACATCGCCACGAACCAGCGACGGGGGGGCCCCTATCACTTTGTACGGCTGTCCGGTGAAGTATCAACGACAGAAGTTCTAAGCAAGCGATCCTGGATAGTCTTTAGCAACGGTTGGATATTCCTTGCAATCGCTACGAGTGCTTGTCGCAGCGGTTCACTGAGCCCACATGCAAAGAAGAGATCCAGCTGGTCGTGGAGGAGCTTGGTAAGGTTAGGTCCAACAGCTGATGCTAGCATCCCGACGCATTGGAAAATCGGCTCTTCTGATGGTGCATTCTTCTTCCTGTGCCAGAGTTGAGCACATGTAATCCATTGAATGAAGAGCACTCACCCTCTTTGCTGGAGTCCTAGTTTGATCTGAAACATGATCGAGTCCAGGAAAGGTTTCATATCGCTTCCAACGGCAGTTGCGGTATGTCCAATGGCGATGAAAGCTAACTTCGGTGAGCAAACCTGATTATACTTGAATGCAAGGATAGCAAGTACCAAAAGATCGTTCGTTGGGTTTCTCAAGTTGTGTAAGAAGATGACCCATCGACTTGTGGAGGTAGTGCTCGGAGAAGGTTTGTGGGTCGTATGCTGCGAGTGTCGGTATAAGTGTGATAACCATCTTGCGAACTAAACTGTCCCTGTGCGACTTGAATCGAAGAATCTGCTCTGCTGTGTCTAGGAATGACTCCCGCATAAACTGGATAGGACAGGAGATGAAGTAATGCGACCTAGTCAGAGGAGTACCCCCACTTGCCTGGTCGCCGTGGAGCAGCAGTTCACGATACATAAGCAGTGATCCATGGATGACTCAGGTTGAGCCATCTTCAATCCAAGTTGTGCATCCTGAAGAATCTTGAAGAGGTATGTGGTCCGGGTCTGTCGCTCCCTACTTGCCACGATATCCAGGCACGCTGCCAAGAGCTCTGCGGCACCCTCCCGAACCATAACACGGGGGTCACGTAGTGGAATAAGAATCTTGTCGAAAACAAGGCTGATATGAGAGTGAAAATAGATCGCGCTGTTTCGCGCCAGTTCCTTCAAAATGAGAACTCCTGCATAACGGGGTGATTCCTGTCCCTGCAGGAGCTCCACAGCAGCTGGCACTTCTAGATCCATGAAGCCTTCTCCAAAATCGGCGCCACCGATGGCCGCTATCTGTCCCAGGGTCGTTGAAGCGGCCAACATGATGTTGACATCGTGATTTGGAAGGAGTTGCTTTACATAATTGTAAAACCTGTAGAGGTAGCGCTTTGATCCGACGATGTCTTCACCTTCACTCTCGAGCAAGTTATCTGTGTCCAAAACTCGTCCCAATTCGTGATGCAAGAACGACGCTGTGGACACGCACCGATCGCTAATAGTCCGCCTAGTCTTTCGGCATTGTTCTGGCTGTGCATGAGGTCAAATATTCGCTTGTTGATGTCGTCGTCCCATAACTTGACTGCAGCGTCATTTGGCATTTCCATTACCGTCGTAGCCACCTACGAGAAGGTTAACATAGTCGTTAAATCACCCCGAAGTCACAGACGCCACAGACGCACATAGCGACGCAAGTCGATCGCAGCTTGAAGCCTCGCCTCATGGCTGGCATTGCGGAGTCCCTGGAAAATCTGACCGAGGTTGTCCATATGAATGGAGGTGGTAGTCGACGCCATGCTTGTCGCCGACTTCGCGAACGATGAGCAGCAGACACAGGTCTGTGTTCTTCGTAATTAATGGTTAGTAACCTTACTAGCCGCGTGATACCGATTTGTTTGCTCTTGTTGAATTCTAAAGCTTCAGCACCCAATTTTGGCACAACTCATCCGTCACTGTTTGACTCGGAAGTTTTGTGCATTGCAGCTTCTGAATTGCAGACCATAAAATCAAATTTCGATCCCACTTCAGAACATTCTGGTTCAAACGTCCACGTATTCCCGACAAAGTGCTGACTAGTTGGTGTTCAATTTTGATCCTTATTGCATTTCTAAATTCGGTTTCTCTGAATTATATTGTCACAAGGCAGCTGACACAACGCCGGCCTGGTGGTCTAGTAGTATGATTCCTTGTTAGGGTTGCTGAATTGTTTAATTTGGTGATAATATTCGAGGAGGTCCCGGGTTCAATTCCCGGCCAGGCCCATCCTATTTTGTCACTTTTTGTCCCGTCTCCACATGGCTGCTGTAGCATTGATGCAGCGTACCTGATCTTTTACGTCTCAAAAGCTAATCAGGACAGCTTTTTACCGCCTATCAACCAGTGGCATGCGCGGTCTCCGGCGGCAGTGGCCTAGTACTAGCGAGGTTTCGACTCGTGCCAAGGCTGTGGGAGTTATTCAGCTGTGCTCCGCGATAGGGACCATCAGAATGTAAAAGTACCACGACAAGATAACTTATCAGGTGAAGCTCCTGCCAAGGCACTCCATTACCCGTACTGATGGGGTCTGTTTCAGAATCTTACCGCATCAATGCCGCAGCTGCGGGTTGCATCCAGACCCAGCGGTCGATCCATTCACCGCTGGGGAAAGCCGAGGCTTGGTTTTCTCCTGAGTCACCAGACTTATCCTTTCACACACGCCACGGTGATATATTCTTGAGGCTAGCGACAGTCAGCTCCTCGGAGCGCTACAGTCGTACCAAAGCAAGACGTCGCTAGCCGTCGTGGCGACTTCGTGGGTTGGTGCAAGCTCCTCTTGGAGGTTTATATTCGTTAATACAATGCCCCCGATCCGCAGACCTCGGCACCGTCTGAGAAACCGTGACATGGTCATGTTTTCGCGCAGAGGTACGTCACTCTCTATAAACAGGAAAGCGACATCTTTTGTGAACCTTCGGGTGGCAACATGCTCCAAATCGGGAGTGTATATGACTCCGCATATCCCTTCTCATGATGCGTGGATACGCTGGAAGTAAGGATGTTGCTAAACCCCTTGACCACGAGAACCCTTCTTAAGCTGTTCGTGACCGTCATCTATGACTCACAGACTGCTTTGTGCGGGAAGAATAGTGGTTCTACTTCCCAGGTCGTTTTGTGGAGACGTTCCAGTCAGAAACCAGAAACGAGGAGCTACGACGTACTTCCAGCGTTAGCCAGCAGCGTGCGGATCATGAAATGAAAGGGAGGGAAAATAATTCTGCAAATTGGCGACCATGTGCGGGCCCCGAAACCCTGTAGCACAGAGGGTGGATCACCGCCAGCTGTCTACAGGTTCTGAGAGGACCGTCCTGGGTCTGAATGGAGACATATGGCTGTGTGCAGATCCATGGAGAGCACGGGGAGTTGTCCACGGTTCTTGCGCGTTTAATAGTTGACGTTGCATCAGGTTCTTGTGGATGTACTTCAGAAATTTACACGAAGGGCAGTGTGAATTATAATTTCTGATTCCGCCATGGTGCCGCGCATCATGATCGGATGCAGGTCTCTCGGTAGGTAGACTTACCTAACCCCGATTATTCCGGAACTCGGATCATGGTATGCCTGCCCCGTGTCAAAGAAACTTGATGCATGATGCATGATCATGCGTTGTTGGCGCAGACGCCGAAACGCTGATAAACATGTTTACATGACACAATCCTGACGGCACTCCCCTCTCACCCTATCATCGTCATGCTCCCCCCGGCACTGGATGAGCACGCTTACAATGGATGCTTTCCTTTCAAACGTTTATTCAGAAAACGTGCCCGTTCATGTATAGCGAGCCGAGCGCGTTCTGCTGACGCTCCAGACGATCGACAAGGATCGATAATGATACCAGTCCCAAAGCCCGATGATTCCACTGTACGTCAATTTGTTTTTGGTCGCACTGTTCACCTACCCTCTGCTATTGCGGAAACAGACAGATTGGGAAGTTCCTATATGTTTCGAATCATGTTGCGACTTCTCCTGGAGTCCATCCATGCAGGCATATGACCCCCCACCCGCTTATTTTTATACTCCCCCTCAGTTGGACGCAAAGTCGAGTTTCATGACCACTATCGGAACGACGATCGATATCATCGAGTCTGCTCTGAGGTCCTTGAGTCTCAGTCTCCACGGTAGGTGGATACAACACGAGAGAGAAGTTATATTCAATTCTAGTCTCAGACCATCCCGAGCTCATGTTCGAAGAGCAGTCTGTATTTCGCGCCTATAGTATCCATACATTGATAATCAATCCCTCCGTTCAGATATGCTCATGATACTCTAACCGACTTCATTGAAAGTCACGGTTTCGTTGTAACTAGACAATACCTTGGTCTCAAGACTGCATGGAGGGCCGAGTTTACCCACGGCCAGGGAGGTAGGACCCTTGGAATAAACTCCGAGATGGACGCATTACCCCTGATTGGACATGCATGTGGGCACAATCTGATCGCTGTGAGCGGTGTGGGAGTGGCTATAGCAGTAAAATCCGCTTTGCAAGCCCATAATGTCCCCGGAAAGGTCGTTCTGATCGGGACACCTGGTAAGTCCTGACTGGATGGTGTCGCTGACCACAACTTCACTGAACGATCAAATTAGGGGAAGAAGGAGGTGGTGGAAAGATAATATTGCTTGAGCGTGGTGGTTACGAAGGGATGGAAGTCTGCCTCATGTCCGTCACACCGTACACCGTGAAAACCAGTTGCTCACAAAACGTTAATAGGTGTCATCCAACCGCGGGTCCCGTACATTCGTCGTCTTTAGGGACAACCCTGGCCATGCAATCCATTGATGCGGAGTTTTTTGGTCATTCGTGAGCTAAGCCCCGAGTTTTTGTCATTTCAACTGACGGATAGAAAATAGTGCTCATGCCGGAAACGCCCCTTGGGAAGGGACAAATGCGCTCGATGCCGCGTTCCTTGTTTACGCGAGCGTTGCCGTGCTACGTCAGCAAATCAAACCTGACCACAGAGTCCATGGTGTTATTCAAGGCAGTAAAGGCGGTGCTAATGGTGAGCGATTCCTTCCCACTCCAGGCTGCGGGGGTGACTGAAGTATCGTCAGTGATTCCCGACTACTCCAAGATGCGGTGGCTTGTTCGCGCGCCTGACCGGGACCAGTTACGAACTCTGCGAGACAGAGTTAAAGCTTGTTTCGAGTAATTCTTGCGAGCAGTTCCGTGAGATAAACTGTTCTGATGGAAATTCTCAGGGGGGCGGCGACTGCCACTGGTTGCCGTCTCAAGGTCACCACAGGTAAACCTTACTATGATCTGCGACAAAATGGTGTCCTTGGTAAGTCAGCCTATCCCGCGCGTTCGATTTCACGTTCAATTCCCCCAGGCGGATATTTCGCAGAAACGATGAGCACTTGTCTTGGAATGGATGTCCAGCGAATGTGCATCTGGAGCTTCCACAGACTTTGTAGAGTCTTTCTCTTTTTTAAAAAAAAAGACTCCATTCTACAAAGTACTGACCAAGTTGAACTACGATTTCCCTGTAGGGCAATGTTACGTACGGCAAGTGCATCACACCCCACGTACAAGACAAGATCATGCTCATGCTATGTATATAATTCTAGAGTTGCCCTCGCTACATCCATCTTTTGGTGAGAACATAGACCTAACTTGGCTGGGTCGGAATCTAAATTTACTGATCAAATTGGTCATCGGCTTCGCTTGCAAATTCGTTCGCAAACCTCCACAGCGATTCCTACGCAGCCCAATGGAGGGAACCATACGCCGGCATTTGCAGTCTCTGCGCGAAGCACGGATGCTCACAAAGCATGCATGACAGTTACCAAGGGCTTGGCGTGGACAGGCTTTCGTGTCATCGCTGACGATCGATTTTACGAACAAGTGAGTGCCGCGTCTCGTCAAACTGTGCGGCATTCATTGCTCCATGACATTTCTTCTTGAATAGGTGAGGGAAGACTTTCAAAAGACTGTCGCTGTGCTTGGTGCATGAGGCCGTGGGATGATGGACATCCCTATCTGCTGTCACCCAGACAACATCTGTCGAGTCGACTTTCAAGTCAGCCCAAACAGGGTCCTCACTCAGCTTCCAGCGAGGCTCAATATTCTATGCCCATGCATTGTATTATCCAACAAACTATAATTCGTGCACATGATTCGATGAGAGGCACATACTGATTAGGATAGAGGAAGTCCCAAATCAACGTCACCATATATGTATATGTAGCCCGAAATGTATAAAAAAAAGTCGACCTAGGCAATTGCATGGGTTATGCTTCACGGGGAATGGGCTATGGCATAGAAGCCTCAATAGTGGCTGCCTCCTTCTCGGCCTGCTCTTCAGAAACGCTCTCCTTAGGTGGTGTAGACTTTCCGTCCTTGCGTGCCTTTGCAGCTTGAGCACGAAGCTGTTCATGCTTCGACTTACCTGTAGCAGCCTCAGCAACCATGCTGATCGGAGGACCAGGAAGTCAGATGTGATCAGGGTAGGTAGACAATGACTTCACGCACCGCTCTAGTTCTCGACGGTCTTCGTCGGATTCGTCAGGAGTTGTTGATTTGAATATTTGGCCTATGATCAGCAGACCCTGTCAAACGAATTGCTAGTCAATACATGAAACCAAGGTAACGCGCCGACAGGCACACCTTTGCTCGACTGAAGAGTACTTGTTCAGACGCTTCTCGGTCTTTTAGGACATGTTCCACAACCTAAAGATCCGCGAGTGACTACTGGTTGCAGCAACAAAACTTGTGAGATCAGACAGGCAAACAACTTGCCTCTCGTAACACTTGTACAACCTCGAAGCGGGTTCCTCGCCATGATGCGAGTAAGATCTGCAGTGCAAGGACCCAGGTTGGCAAGATGGAAAATGGTAGGCGAAGTGACACGTGGCGAAACGGACACACCTTGCCAGTCATGTCTTGCTCCAATGCTCGCAGCTCTTCTTCTGTCACCTCGCCTTTCGCCTGTAGCTTCTCCATGTCTTGCATTAGCGACTGGACGCTGAGCCTGATGAAGGCCAATCCCTTGTAAGCCTAATTGGGTTGTACGGATCAATTAGGAAATCGACTAACGCGCTACCAATTACGCCCCAAGCATCTTTCGCTACAGATCCCTTCTCCTTCATCCGTGACCAGAAGCCTCCACTGGGATGTACATAAGCTACAAGGAGGACACAGAAGGTGACGACTCACAGTCCAAGGAATTTCTTCGACTTCAAGAACGAGGTCGCTTTCATGATATAGACGGTGCCAATAGTGTGCAGTAACTGAACGCCACGCCAACTGAGCACCCCTGCATCTGATAAGAAGCATTCGACTTACCTCAACACCGAAACTCTCTAGTTTTAAGTCCTCTGCCTCAAGCCTCATCTTCTCCTGGAATGTCTTCGTCTCTGGATCATCCTTATCTCCAGGATGTTTAGCATCAACCAGTGGCCTCAATCTCTCGATCAATTTCGTCGTCAACGTCTTCACGCGTTCTTCCAGAGCCTTCCTGCGCTCCTCCTCGAGCTCCAGGAGCTTCTTCTTTTGTTCCGGAGTCAGTTTGTTGCGCTTCCTGGGCACGTGTGCTTCCTTCTCCTTCTCCTTCTCCTTCGAGGGGGAAGCAGGTGCACTCTTCGAACCATTTTTAGACGATGTGGACTGCGATTCGTACATCGACGCGCGCTTCGACGCGTCCTCGGATACCTAGCTGGGGTATTAAGCGCTATGGCAGATGAATCGACAGAGTTGCTGGCTTCTCCCTGAGGTAGGATGTTCCCCCGCGGGACTAGTGGGCGGTGTCGAGGCTCTTTCGTGAATAGTCGTGGTAGGAGGCACGATGCCTTCTTTCTCGAGCGCTTCGCGCTCCTTCGTCGGTCGCTACTGTTTGTGCTACAGATGTCATTTCTTCATGAGAGAGATCTCCCCGATCTGAAGTTGATGGAGGTGATCGGCGTGAGTCTGCAAGATTTTGGGAGGCCCGAGAACGCACATAATCTCTAAATCGTTCTCCGCCAAATACGTTTGCGAAGAACATGGCGGCATCTTCCATCTCGTTGGTCTCCTTGTCGGCCTATACCACACGCCCGCCACAGCGCACACCTCAGTCCCCATCCGTCAACCCCCACAAGAGACGACGCACCATTGATTTTCCATTCTTATCATATACAGCGCGTAGATTCTGTTCAACGTCTTAGTCACAGATTCCCTTGTACATAACCTCGCCAGTCGAACAAACGTACAGGGTCAGATAGCACCTGATATGCTTTACTATAACGCGAGATACACAGGTCAGTCTCGCCACGCCCCCATCCTTTTTTGATCGGAAGGGCATCAATTATGCAACTTGCCTTATGTCCTTGAACTTCTCCTCCGCATCCGGAGAGGGGTTCTTATCTGGGTGGTACTACGATATGAAACAAGAGGAGTGTGCCACGAGAAACACCAGAGTGCACAGCGGTATTAGTGACATAAATACGATGCCGCTACAAGAAGACGAACCTTCATAGCTTGCTTCCGATATGCCTTCTTTAATTCTGTATCGTTTACATCCACGGAGACTCCCAACTGTGGCGTTCGAGGTTCGTCGCGGCGTACGCGCGAGGAGAGTGTTAGTTCATTCAGCGTTCCCGCCTGCCAACGTAGCTGCGCACCAAGTCATAATACTCTGTCTCTACTGGTGCCATGGCTAGGGCTCAGCGTAACTGTTCGTTAAGTGTCCGGCAAGTGAAACGTAATGAGTTAAGCGATATCGTCGTGAAGGACGTTGAGGACGAATTCCAAATGTGATCCTGCAACTTGAACAGAAAGGAAGAGAGGTGTTACGGTGATGTGGGTTGGCTGACAGTCTTGCGCCATGTCAGCTCGGCACAGCCACACACTCTATGCCGAAGGTCGGAGAAATGGGCTGAACGAAATTCATTGGTTTCCGTTGTATTTACATCAAATGCATTGAACGTTTGAATAACCGTGTAAATGGACGAGAGAATTGGGCTACATTCAATAATAGATAGAAAAATAAAGTGGGGATGGTGATAATAATGAGAACCGTGCCCCGTGTGCATCGCGAATGAAAAACGTGTGAAAGAGGCTGTCGTAGGCAAATAAGTATACCGAATGACGCTCCAGGTAGGACCTGTAAACAGGTGTCTATGAATAACTGTACAGAAAAGTCATGATGATTGCTCGTCTAATGCAAGCACACTCGTAGAGAATCGGACCGCTTTCCGCGGTGTTGTCGGTCGAGTGTCGTTGCTGCCCGATGATGTGAATGAGCTCGTTCGACCTAGTGACGATGTTGCCGGTGATGACGCAGATGACGGTCGATATCCCGGTATCAACTTAGACATTCGAAATCTCAGGGACAACACGGGTCGCGACGAGTCCGGGGTTGCAGTGTTCTCCCGAGGTAACCGTGGACGTTGATGGCGAAGCGCGAGAGGAGATAAATGGTAGCTGCGGTGGAGCAAGCGGCGAGCTGGAAGCACTGCTTCTTTTCATAGATGACCGTGATGGGGGTGGAGGTAGACTTTGCCGCGTGCGATGTTGTAAGGCGGAGAATGCGGCGCCGTGTGGGTCATAAGGGTGCAGTGGCAGATGATCAGGGGCGTGTATTGCGGCGCTCAGATGGCGGCGCGATGGAGAAGAAGGTACTGAATGTCGCTGGAGCGGGTTCCCGATGGGTCTGAGATGGGGAGTGCGGGAAACGTGGAGGCCCATGGCTATTTGCTCTATGGTGGGTCGACCGGATGACGTGTCGGGATGACGTGAGCGGGCGGCACGCAAGGGATTATATGGATGTCTCTCTTCAGGGGTAGAGTACATGCCAGCAGCACGCTAGTAAGTGAGGTAGGTGAGAGAAGGGAGAGGTAGATGCTGAATAATGATGTACGAACCGGATGTTCGGCAGTCTTTCTTCGTAGCGAGCTAGAGGAGGAATGGCTGAATGATTTCCGCATGGAAAAGAGTAGCCTGGACGCGGTGCCTGCAACTCCGGGACTGAGAGGACGTGGAGAAGGAGGGTTTTGATGGTCACTGGACATGGAGGATGAGGGTGATGATGAAGTCGATGCATGCATTGTGCGCTGTCAGTACAGGGTAGAACCCAGGTACAGACTTAGCAATAGCCGTGGAATTTTATGAAAAGCTGGCCTTCGGTCGTGTGGGCGGGTTTACTGCTGTGCCAGCCACGGTGAGCGTCTGTCCTGCGCAGCGTGGTATGTGTTGTAATAATGGTATGTAATCTGGGATGGTAAGAGACCTGGAAGAGTCACAGGATTACATGCACACGGCGTTTGAGAGACTACAAGGGCTGGCTGATCGCGGAGCAGTCGAGTAAACGCGGTGATGGTTTCGCAATGCGCACGCGCGTACGGTTGCAGGCAGTGAGTGCAAGTCACGGTGTTGCAAACACCGCTTACGCTACACAAGTCCCCACAGTCATATTTTTATGCGGTTGTCAGTGCACTCACTGGCACTTGCACTCCTACTATCGTGTTCTGTAACTGTACATAAATCTGCTGTGCAACCACGTCCAGTGAGACGTTGATTCAGAATCACTCCATTGCCTAGGTCATGATCATGATATGATTCAGATAGTCGACGTCACTACTACAAGTTAATAGTAGTAACCGACACGGTGTTGGATCATCGCACATGCCGCCACGCCGCGCACGCCACGTCATTTCTCACTGTTTCAGATGGCTTGGTTTCAGCCAACGTGGACTAACGGCGTGGCACCATGCACAGTCCAGCGTCCAGCGGCAGGTGTGACTGAGGTGTCAGATCCTACTCTGGGATTGCTCGCTCCCCCATTCGCTCTCTCTGGCAGCACAGTCCTTCCCTGCGACCTGTCTTCCTCTCCAGGTTTTTGCACTGAACGCTCACTGGCACTGTGCTAGTGCAGAGTGGAGAGCTCGACCTTCGACATGACCAAGTGGCTCTGTCAGCACATTCTCCACTGCCATCTTCCTGTCTTTTGCCACCAGCATCAGCGGCCAACCTTGCAATTCTCCCATGGCGCGCTATGAGTTCCGGTCACCAACCAAATACAGCTAGGACTCCATCCTGTCGAGGTACTAGTATAAGGTATTATAAATCGTAGCCCACAGTTCGGCAAATTCGCTGCATGGCCGCCGTCCTGGCACTGCGGAAAATCGGTCTAAAGTGGCACTAGAACTTGAACCCGCAGCTTGACCTACTTCGGGATACTATCAAGCCCCGCAACTAATATATTTTCCAGTATTTCTCCACCAACTCCTTAACAGTCTAGGCCGATAACTCCTTTAACCATATGTTACTTACTCTACCGGGTGAGTGACGTTGTCTCTGCCGTCCTGGAAATCACGGTGTTGGTGTTGATTATCACGTTCCACTCCAAAGCACAGAACCAGTGCATGGAAGTCTAGCTGCTTCCGAGGGGCGTGAAACTCACAAACCGACTCGTATGGCATCAGACCTGCTGATGTGCTAGCAACTCTCGGTTTTCAATTCGTTCCCAAGCAAAACCTGCACCATGTGCACCATTTGAGAAATCACGTGTCGTTCACTTCTGCTGTCACTTGAACCTTTGCAGCCATTGTTCCGACTCAAGACGGATAATTCGTATTTCGTCCCTCGTTGTGAGACGTCCTCATCGGAAACGACACTGGCAACTCTCTTCTCCCCCCTGATCCACATGCTTCACTGTGTGCTTTCATCAAAGGACACTCGTGACTTTCTGGCCTGCGACGATCGCATGATCTTATCATGCCTCTGGGTCCATGTGCAACTCACCGTGGGCCATCGTATTGCTTTCGCGGCTCGCACACCTCGAAAAGGGTTGGTGACTGAGGTATGCTCCCTCGTCCGCAATGTTCGATTATGGTCATGATGGAACTAAGGTGAGGAAGACAGAACATACTGAAAATGGGCGTCATTGGAGAGGTTTAAAATCGTTCACTTGAATGGCACTCAATGCAGTTGCCTTTGTCTCCCTTTCTTCATCCTCGCTCACCATGGGCTTCACTCAAGCGTTCATCTACATTTCCGCCCTCCTAAGCATCGTCATGGGTTTTCCGACAGCGAGCCCAAAGACGATTGGGAGCTCGAACTTGATCCAGGATATCGGCCTAGAGTCTCGTCTTGTGGCACATGCTGCGCCGCATTTTGTGATCTACAGCGACAAGTGGATTTCTGGCGAGAATGGGCCACCTCCGGTGGCGGATATTCAAGTGCGTTGTTTTCTATGTTGCCTCTGCATTTGACTCATGGAAACAGGGATACAATGTTTTGTAAGTCATTTCGCCCTTTCGCCCTCTCCTCTATTCAGTCATGGTGCGCGCTGTCTCAGTTCCCTTTCTTTCTGGCTCCTCTCCGGCCCAGCCGATCAAGCCCTAGAATGGACCCTCATCTCCAATGCTACGCGCTCCTCGATCAAGTCCTCTTACGCAGCTGCCGGTATCAATCTCATGGTCTCTGCGTTTGGCTCAACGGACGCACCAACGAGCAGCGGTGCAAATCCGACAACAACAGCGAATAATCTGGCGGCGTTCGTGATTCAGTATGGGCTTGACGGGGTGGATGTGGACTACGAGGTGGGTCTTTTCCCAGTTCCGTTGTCCGATGTTGATGCGAGCTCGGTCGGTGAAAGGACTTCAATGCTATGAATGCTATGGACGGGACGGCTGAAGCTTGGCTTGCGACATTTACCACGGCACTCCGTGCGAAGCTCCCTGCTGGCAGTACATCATTACGCATGCTCGTAAGTCGGTCTATACGCTCGTGCTTGGTTTGGTGGGGTGATCTGAAAGGATGCCTTGGTAGCGGTTGCTCCATGGTTCTCAGCGAAGTACACGTCTGGGGCTTACTTGAAGGTGCATCAAACCGTCGGGTCTTTGATCGATTGGGTACGTACGCTTTGAGCTCTGCAGTATAAACGAGAGACAAGTGTTTACTGACGTTACACATGGCGAACTAGTACAACGTCCAGGTTCGCTCCTCCTTAGTCTTTTTATCATTGAACAGACCCCCACAACTTACTCATCATACGCATAACCAGTTTTATAACCGTAAGTTCGCAGTACCGTTTTTGGCACTGCAACCATACTCAACGATCTCCGTAACAGAGGGTACCTAGCGAGTACACGACCTGCACCTGGCCTTCTCACCACCTCCTCTTCCACCTGGCCTAATACGGCCGTCTTCCAAATCGCAGCGGCTGGTGTCACACTGAACAAGATCGTCATTGGGAAGCCTGCAACAACTGCGGATGCGAGTAACGGCTATATGAGTCCGTCGACCCTGGCTAGTTGTCTGGGAACGGCTGTTGGGGAGGGATGGGGTGAGTACCAAGAGTCTTCTCTCTGTAGCTGTATGCTTATCGATGAGTGCTTTTCGGTGACAGATGCTGGTGTGATGGTTTGGGAGGTGAGTACTGGAACAGGGATGCTGGTCGGCAAGTGTAGATTTCATTCTGACACTCGTAACAGTACCCCGATGCTGCAGCCTCTTGGATCCAGACTGTTCGTTCGATTGCTTTCCCAGAGTGAATCATGAGTGATGCCTAAATGTAGATACCAATGCGGGGTAGACTAGTCGACTAATTGGAATTATTTGAAGATATGTCGTTTACTGCAGTGTTGGGTGGGCGTGACTATAGTGTGACTGGCGGTCTTAATATAAGCTTAGTGTTCCATCACAAAGTACAGAACGACTCGCAGCGCGTCAAAGTCTAGCTTGAAGCTTGAGGGCCGTCGGGCTCGAAACTCACGAAGCGACCGATATTGTATCATAGAAACCTGCAGGTGGTGGCAATTCATCTGAACCGTCAACTCGTTCCCGCGAGGTAGCAAAAAATCTCAAAATTGAGTAATACCGTGCCTCCTCTGGTCATCTTCGTGATCCAGCTAAGTATGTACATACAATTCGGTAGTCACACTTTTGGCGGGGATTTTGCGACAATGCACTGCTCCTGGACGACACCTCGTGATGTGTGTCTGAATTGTACTCATGGCTAAGGGAACCATGCACCATAGCAATTCGTAACATGTGGATAAACGTTAACATTGCAATATTGCAAGGAAACGGTAAGCAAAAAGAGATAAAAGTATCGAGATCGTATGCAACTGTCCGCTGGCTTAAATTCATGAATCGTGATTCGTCGCAAATACTCAGCACGCACGCCCCCACCCCCTGAGTCAAGCAGTTGAGGCAGGAACATCGTACAAGATGAGCATGTCCGTAGGCCAGGGACTACGCAAGCGCTGTGCGTTCAAGTAGGTGTAATGCAGGTGCGCGACGGAAGTGTCCCTGAAGCGGGCAAGGGTGCCCGACTTGCCGGAGGCGCGGCGGACGTTATCGAAGGAGAAAATGCCCCTGAGGACTTGCACGACAACCTTAAGCGCAAGATCGGCACCGATGACCTTCTGGGCGACATCCGCACGGAGATAGCTTGCCGGCTGGCGGGTCGGATCGAAAGTGGTGGGGTTAGGGAACGCCTGCTCCTAGTGCCAAGCGTAAGAATGGAGAACACTGGAAGAAAACGCTAACTACGTACGTTCATGCTGGCACTGGCGACATCCAAGAAGAGATGTTCGCCCTGTGTAACTGCGAGAGAGCCAACAGTGGTGTCTTTCTTGGCCTTACGATACACTCCGGCGAAGGGAGGATCCATTCCTGCTTGGAGAGTCAGAAGTTGTTCCGTGTATGAAATGCTGCACTAACTTAGGGCTTCGAGGACATATGCTTCAAGAGCACCAAGGTCCTTCGCATCAGCGCTCTTTGCCTGGGTGCGGATCGCCGCGTGCTTGTCAGTGTCAAAAAGGAGGTTGACGACGTTGGTCAAGGCTGTACATATCGAGAATAAGCACCACCATCGCATCTGGATAATCAGGCATCCTACCGAGCGACACCTCGACGGTAACGCCAACCAAGAGGGCCAAAATCTCGTTGACGACTTCGTCGTTGGAGTGACCAAGGGCGAGGAGGCGCTTCAACAGCTCATTATGTTCGCCCTTCTTCCTGCCGAAGATGGTTCCGAAAATGCCAGCGACGGAGGGCTGAATGTAACAGTAATAAGCAGGGAATCCTTGAAAGGAAAGTAACCACTCACCTTGTTTCCCACACCGCCGAAAGAGTTCTTGATGTGACGTGAAAGCTCCTCGACATAACCCTTGACTTTCTGCTTCGACACCAAGTACTTGGCAGGCTCCACATCAAGGAAGATGAACCTGTGCCCAGCTCAGCACTGTTAACGATATCACATGTACTGCACGTACTGGTAAATTTCACCAAGGACGTCGTATAATTCCTGGGGAGTGTAAACACCATGTGGGTTCTGCTTGTCCTTGAGGGGGATCATGGCCTGAGCAGACAACATAGTGAGCAACAAATCAACTGCACATTGAAAGGCAACGTACGACTTCGGATGCGGCCCAGTAGACGGGCACAAGCTTCAGGACATCACGAACGACGTTGACGGCCTTGGTGTTCTCGCCGATCAAGGAGCACGAGCTAGCCACAATCAGCTCGCAAGTCTTCTTGTAGAAGTACTGTCTAATCTTGTCGATGGCCTCAGGAGGAGCCAATGCACCCAGGAACTCATTCCTCATTTTGTCAGCATCGCTAGATGCAGAAAAGAAGCTGTCAAGTGACAAAATTATCAGCACTTGATGCATCCGGAAGTGTGCGAACTTCTCACCCCTCGCCCTTGATGACGTCCCTGGCGCGCACCTCGGAGTCTGGAGTGAAGTCGACGGTATTTCTGAGCACCTCACTGACCTCAACATAGTTCTTGACAGTAGTGGGCGGGATACTTTTGATCGGACGTGTAAGCGAGTAATCGTCCAGCTTGCCAATTTTTTTCAGGTTCATCTCCATGGCCTCAGGGTGCATGAAAGGGAACCACGTGTACACAGATTTCTCATCGTAGTCGTTGGGCAACGTACGCAGGAACAGACGGCCGAGAGTGGATCCGAAGCCCCAGCCATTGGGATCACGCTGGCAGTCGGCGAAGCCCCAGGCTGTCATGTTGTAAGGGGTGAAATCTTCGGTGAAGAAGCGGTCGCCGCGAGTGAGAGAGATGGCGTCGGAAAGAATAGCGCGAGAGATGGTGTATCCAGGGCAGAGTCCTGCACCATCGGTGACGGGCTTGGTATCCTCGGCTTGGAGACCAACGTACAACTCCAAGTTATCGACGTGTCCATAGAGCTTCTCGGCGGCATCTGCAACCTCCGGGTCGGGGTTCCACTCGAGGAAATTGGTGTATGCTGGTCACAATAGGTCAGCTGCGCGTTAATGAGTACATGATTGGTGTATTTACTCTTCAAGCCCAGGAACTTGCGGAAGTCGTTGAGCGAGCAAACACCCCACGTACGACTGGATTCGATACCCATAATCTCAATCACCCGCATGACAGCGGGAGTACCACGAGCGCCGAAGGCAGCAGCATGGTGAGAAGTCCTGATCACACCGAAAATTAGTCGTGCAGCCCGTTGAATCCGGTAGGTACGCACGAATCCTGCAGAATGTTTGCCAGGTCGGAATCCTTGAAAGACTTGTCGTCCTGGCGTGCCACTCTATGTGTTGACCGAGTTAGATACAATATCGAGAACCTCGATGAATGTCATTATTTACCCGCTGAACGTCCAAGCCTCGGGAGGAGGCTGCGCTGCCTCTGTACCTACCTTCGTTTGGTAGAAATGCCGCAGGGCGGGCTCTCGAGTATCCTTGTTAGGAAACATCTTCGCAAATTCGGCCTTGATCGTTTCCTCATCTTCACGGGATATCGTCGCGTGCCATCTGTACAAGCAGTTGAACTATTGTTCGAGTCAATACCATATGTCAACCGTGAGCTTCGCCACACGCGCCTCGACACTGCAAGCGTTACCGCGGCCACGCTCGAACAGGGAATGATCCGAGTTACGCATTTCGCCCAACGGAGCCAAACTCCAGCTGGAGCCCTGACGAACAAGACCCAAGATAGTGGCTAAGTAGTCGGAAAATATAACTGCAGCGAACCACGCGCAGTTGCACAGGCGGGCGATCTGAAAAATCTCTATCAGATACACAGGTGTGAGATTGGAGACAAGTCTAGAATGAAGAAAACGCGGACCTTCCTCCTGCTTGATCAACTTGTGGGAATTAGGGGGCAGGGTGGAGGGATCGACCCAAGTTCCCCGCTCATTGATCTCCAAGAGACGACGTGCAATGTACTACACAATGAGGAGAAGCGTTATGAAGGTCGCAGAATCGCGCACTTACGTTATGGTTACGGTTGAACAGCACCAGGATCAGCGCGGTCGCGGGAGGGCAGGAGGAGTAAACGATCCTCAGCAAATGTATCGGGTTGGAGACAACCACGCCCATCTTTGATCCGGATCTGCATCGCATGTCACATGTCAGTGGACATCAACGGGAGGACCCTGCAACTCCGTACCGTGTCCTGCGTGATTTGATCATTGCCATACAGGGGTGCGAGATCAACATAACTAGAAGTCATGTTGATGTTCACATCCTTGTGGTCAGTAGCGGAACACAGTGTGGGTGACGAGGGCTGCGAAGGAGAACATTAAAGAAGACAATCCAGCAGGGTGCTTCCGGAACTGGAAAACAATACCACATTCAGCGCCTTGATAACACTCAGCTGCACGAGGAAACATTACCTCGTCACGACGCAGGAGAGTATCGAATACCAGTCCAGCATCGGGCATCTGGTTTCTTGGGAGTGTGTTGCCTTGCTGCACAGAGCGCGCGTACGGCGTCCCGGCCTTGCCCAAATCTGGAAAATCAGGGTTGTTGTTGGACCCATCCGCGGTGCGGAACGCGTACTCGGGGCCCATGAATGTTGCGGGAGGATGTGCAAGGTCATTGTACACTAATAAATGGGTTTAATAAGTGGGGATTCGGGAATGGCGTATGAGGGAGTACTTACGCTGCTTATTGATAAACATCTGTGCGAGATCCTGAATTTTCCCAGTTGGGTGATTCGCCATGAAGCTGAGGATGCTCTCAAGCTAACAGGATAAGAATGTCAAGGAAGGTGTCGAGCGATGGGATTCTTTGGAACTTGCCAACAACTTTCGGTCATCGATTGCGCCAGCGTGCTCCACGGCGCCAAACGCTGCAAACTTTGGAATACAGCCAGTTAGCTCTGCAGAATAAGGATATCCGTCAGGATTGCACTCACGAGTGCGGATTCATTGACATCGTCAGCAGCCCGCTTCATCTAGAAGGACATGAGAACTAGGGAATATGTCAATTTGTAGGCTCGATGTAGGTACTAACAAGGTCCTTGATGGCTGTAAGAGCCTTGTTAGTGCCAGATTCGGGTAAGGAAGGGGCACCATTCTCGGTAATGGGACGACGACGGGGCACTCTGACCAACAAAACGAGATAAATTGGGGTTGTGCAGTATGACGACGACAGAAGACTCACAGCCTGGGTCTTGGATGAGAAACGTGACGAGACAGTCCTGGTAAAGGCTGACATGACTGAACTGAGGAAGAATGTTGAACGAAAGGTTCAGACGCCATGGGGTACTTCTAATATATCAAAACTGGGGGATCAATGGCGTCCAGTCATCATGCTGATGCGTCATTCACTGGCATCTCGCGACTTACGACTTATAAGAGAGGGGTCGTAGCTTTCATCCATAACCCGCTAATAACGTGTGACTTGCTGCAACCTAACGTCATCGATCATCGATCATCGACCATCCGAGATGTGATCCGAGCGGTTGAACCGGAAATCCGGATGCGCGATCGGGTACGCGTAGGTTTTTGAGCTCTACATAGTACACACAGGCCAGGTGCAAGAGGAGGTGGTGAGAAGGCCGGTGCACCGTGCAGGTCGTGTACTCGCTAACACACGCAGCGGCTGGTGTCACACTGAATAAAATCGTCATTTGAAGCATGCAACAGATGCGAGTAATGGCTCCCAATTTAAAACCACCACACTAGCATCTGTCACTGAAACTTTTAACACTCTCCGGTAAGCATACAGCTACGGAGAGCAAGACTTTCGGTACTCACCCCATCTCTTCCCAACAGCCGTTACAGCTATGTACATAGTCAAAGTCGACGGACTTAGACTCATATAGGTGAGTATTAGGTGGGCAGATTTCATTCTGACACTCGTGACAGTACCCCGATGCCGCAGCCTCTTGGATAGTATGATACAGGCTGTCAGTTCGATTGCTTCAAGTTTCCTGGAGTGATAATGAGTGACGAAGCGATGTGCAGATGTGACTGGCTACCAGTGCTAGTACTAGTAGACTAATTAGAACTTGAATCATTTACGTAAAGATATGTCCTTTACTGTGCTGCGATTGGTTGACCGTGACAATGGTTGTGTTCCACCACAAATTACAGAACGACTCGGAGCGTAGTACCAAGGTCTGCCGTCGGGCCTGAAAACCATGATCACGAAGCAACCGATACACCTGCAAGTGGTGGCAACTCATCCGAACTCTCACTGGCAAAAAATCTCAATTGAGTACGCTGAGTAATATGAGTACCATCCGTTTGACTCGTTTGCAGTCATTCAAGTTGACAGCCAAACATACTTCTACTACCATGTCTGTGAGCCCATGTGCATGGTGACCAGACTTCATACAGCTCGAAATTGCGTGTGCTTCCGTGATGTTTGATCATGGTCATGATCATGATGGAACTAAGGTGAGCTGGGGAAGAAAGAACGCATCGAAAGCGTGCATTGTCGAAGAGGTACAAAATCGTTCCATCGAATGACCATCTGAAGTAGTGTTCCGGGAATTTGGATTTGGGTCAAATTCACCCGCGTTAATTCACCCTCACTGGCTGTCAGCTCATATTCACCCTTGTAAATCAACGCTAATTCACCACATCCTATTCTACGTTAATTAACCGCGTAAATTTGACCAATTTGACCAAAATCCACTGCTGATGAGGGTGAATCTCGCCCTATTCCCAAGAATCCCAGTCCGTGCTCGCAGGTGGCGGCTTTGTGATGCCAGAACCACTTCCGTGATCCCTTCTCGATGTGTTGCCAGTTTCTGCGGGCGTCTGGGACATGTCGGTGTCACTGAGGATGTCACGTAGGTAAGATGAGCTTAAGTCAATGTCAGTGCGGCCCCCCAATGTAAACATGTGTCGTTCTACACCAACAGCGGCAGGATCGAGCTGACGCCGGTCATCCAGCCAGCCATTCCCATCGTCTATTTCGGCATCGGCATGCACAAGTTCGTCTTCTTGTGGTCCACTACCTGGCTTGGCAGCTGAAGTTTCTAAGCGAGGTCTTGGAGCAGCACGACCAGCGGGAGGCAGGGACTTGTCGACGAGTTTGGAGGTGTCTCGTTTTTCCAATGTTGATTCAACATCCCGCCATTTCAACAAGGGCTTGTGCTTGATGTTTTCGTCCTGTTGTATATTCATACGCTAGCGTAGTAAAGTAAAAAATGCTACTTACCTTTGCGCCAGGTCCTGTACGATGCCAATGTCTAATCTTGATGTGATCTCGGAGTGTCTCGATGTCCTGTCGATTCCGTCGTGGGCTATTGAGCCACGTTATCATCGACATTGTTCGCTCGTCCGTCATCGAAACAGGGACTGCCGCAAATATTTTCATAGCTAGCACCTGTGATAATGTCAAACTGTCGAACGGCAATGAAAAAAACTCAAAACAAATATTAGTGCTCACCCTTAGAACATCACCAAAACTTTTTGTACTTGCTCCCACCATGAATACAAGCTTTCATTGGATCGAAAGCGCTTGTTAAATGGTTCATAACCCTTCTCGTATGACTTCAGCTGTTCCTTGAGTGACTTGAGTGCGTCTGTTGGGTGAATCTTTGCTAGCAGGGGGTTACGGCGTGCCATGACTGTTTGTGCAGTGCCCTTGGTTGCCGGATTTTCGTACATGTCACCATATTCGTTGCGTAAAATTCTCTGCAAGCTCAGGCCAACGCGTTTGATGATATCTTCCGGGAGCTTGAGCGATGTCGTGGTGACACCATCCCTTTGTCTGATACAGAGTGGGGGTATCACTAGGGGGTTGGGCTTCTTGTAGATTGGTATGTTGCGATACTCTGCACAAAACCCTGCATGAGCTGATACTGATAGTACTACATTACATTGCCACGCACCTGGGTTGAGGAAGAATGCAATGATATAGATGTCGTTAGGCGCATGATGCATCCATGATCATTTCGTCGAAACGCAGTTTGTGATGGCACGGATGTCTTCGATCGTATTTGTCGTCAGGTCATACTCATTTCTCCGAAAGAGACTGTCCAGCTGTGAGGTTATACCCAGCCAATAGTAATAGATTCGATCGAATGCTCGGCAGAGATGGTAAGATCGTGCACCCATTTTTGTAGGATTGCTGATGTCGGGTCTTTGAGGAGGTAGATATTGAGCACTTCGACAACTTTCTAGCTTCTTCTTCGATGTAGGGTCCATTTTGCGAGAGCTATCCAAATGAGTGGAGGCCCTGGGGGCTGGGGACTGGGGGACTGAGGCCGAGGCTGAGCGCTGAGTGCTGAGCGCTGAACATTCAATCATTATAATACAGTAATATTTTTAGGACGTCAAGTCTCATGTTGTCTAATTCACCCCATATTCACCCAAATTCACACTGCCCATTCGACAGCTGTCCAAATTCACGGTTGATCAACCCAAATCCACCCACGTGAATTAACCCGTGTGAATTAACCCCGACCAAAATCCCGGAACACTAATCTGAAGCCGACTGGTCGGTACCATCGCCTCTGCCTCGATATCCTTCTGAACTCTGCTCACCGTGGTTTTCTCTTCCGCTTTGAATCAAGTGTTCCTTCCTATCTACCACATTTATAAACATCCTCACTAACATGCAGTACGTGAACCCAAGCACGGACGCGAGCTTAAGCCTGGTCCAAGAGGTCGGCTCGGAGCGTACCACAACACCTGTCCGCCGCATTTTGTCATCTACAGCGACCAGGGGGTCGGCGAGCTTGGGCCACCTGCAGTAAAGGATATTGAGGTGAGTTATTCCCTACGTCCCCTCCGCATTTGACTCATGGAAACAGGGATACAATGTTTTGTAAGTAACTGTACATGCGCCTCGTCTCGCCCTCTCCATTCAGATTATGGTTTACCCACCTTTCTACTCAAGCACCCTATCATTCTGGCTGATCTCCGGCGCTGCCGATCAAGCCCTAGAATGGAACGACCCTCTCGTCCTCTAGGCGCTCCTCCATCAACTCTCTTACGCGGCTGCCGCGGTATCAAGCTCATGGTGTCCCCGTTCGGTGAAACGGACGCACCGACGAGCAAAGGTGCAAATCCGACCACAACAGCGGATCATCTGGCAGAGTTCGTGATGAAGTATGACCTTGACGGTGTAGACGTGGACTATGAGGCGGGTCTCCAGGAGTTTGCGCAATTGCGTTGTCCGATGTTGACGCGAGCTCGGTCTGTGACAGGACTTTGATGCTATGGATGCTATGGATGGAAGGGCCGAAGTTTGGCTTGCGACATTTACCACAGCACTGCGTGCGAAGCTCCCTGCCGGGCGGTACATCATTACGCATGTGCGTAAGTCACCCTGTGTGCTCGTGCTTAGTTTAGTAGAGTGACCTGTTAGTAGCGTTACTCAGTGATTTTCAGCGACATACACGAGTGGGGCGTACTTGAATGTGCACCACACTGTCGGGTCTTTCATCGATCGGGTATGCTTCCGGCTCTGCAGTATAGACGGGGCAAGTGTTTACTGACGTTAAAAACGCGCGCACTAGTACAACGTCCAGGGTAGCTGCCTCCCCCCTGTACAGGCCTCCTCACTGAATCCTCTCCTACCTGGCCTAACACATCCGTCTTCCAAATAGCAGTGACGGGTGTCACACTGAATAAGCTCGTCATTGGGAAGCCTGCAACAACCGGGGACGCCAGCAACGGCTATACGAGTCCCTCGACTTTGGCTCGCCGTTTGAAAACGGCTGCTGAGAAGAAATGGGGCGAGTGCCAACTCGGAGGGTCTTTCTCTTTGTAGTTATAGATTTACCGACGAGTACTGTTTCGTTGACAGATGCTGGTGTGATGGTTTGGGAGGTGAGTATTAGAACAGGGATGCTGGTCGGCCTGCGTAGATTGTATTCGAAACTCGTGACAGTACCACGACGTCGCAGCCACTTGGATCAAGACCGTCCGTTCACTTGCTTTCCCGGAGTGAACATGTCGAGGCGATGCGTAATTGTAGATATGTTTTAGAACAAATTCGAGTCAGGTGAAGGTGTACGATTAGACCGAGTCGCGTAGTATTGCATGGATTTGGCATTGGCATGAATATGTTGCGACCTCGGAATTCTGGCCTAACATCAAGAAGGACCAACCTGATGTGCTCAAAGGAACACACGGGTAATGGTAGAAAGTCACTGGGGTTCTCAGCACACAGTAACATGCACTCTGCAAAGTCCCTGAATCTCGACCACTCGGAGGTCATCCATTACAAACCTCCTTACCAGTCGCCGAGTGGCACATCTTCCGCTCTCAGACACCAATTATTTCGTTCAAAAGATCCAAGATAATAATACACACACTGTGATGATTAAGTTACATTATGCGGGAGCGATAAGGGAATGTGCAGCATCGCACATCATGCACCAGTATGTCCCAAGCTGCGATCTATGACCCCCCTGATATCCGGTACTGCAGCAAGCTCTGTCAGGACGACGCACAAGGTCTCCAACTCCGTGTCGGATGGATCTGTCGTCCAGGTCTTCACGGGAATACCATTACTGGGTTGAAAATGAAATGATGACCGCATGTTATCGACAATAATGATACTTGACATCGGTCGACCGAGTTGAGACAAGTCCTGAAAGTGCCGAATATAAGTATATGCGGTAGATGGGTCATATGCGGAACACCCAGACCTTGATGTATTTTCCCTTGTACTTATAACAGCTCTCGCGGTAGAGCCTGTGCGAGATCGTATGATGGACGTCTAGCTTGTCGATGACTGGGTCAGCGTACTGCACACGGATTAACAGATCGGCCGTTCAGTAACCTTGCCCAAAGTACCACATACGGAGGAGGTACTCACTTCACTTAGGCTTGCTGTAAAGAGTACCACCTCGTAAATTTCTCCCATCTTCTTAAGGAAGTTGTCTACCCCAGGCCTCTTGTTTACGCATGCATTTTCCCATTTGCCATCAACACACACGGGTACAATGAACTCCGTCATCGGCGTAGGCTGATGAGAAGAATCAGTGCTCAGTCACCGACAAGTTGGAGCAAAATCAATGATACCTTGAAAGTTGTATGGATGAGTGTCTCATCAAGGTCGAGCACCAGACATTTGCGATCCCTGTGTTCTGGGGCGATAGGCGGTAACAACGGGTGAGGAAGTCCATCCTGTACGTTTTCCACTTTAATCAGTCCATGTCATATGGCCAGAACAGTTTACGCACTGAACCAATTGGAATACCCGCCCCTCCGTTTCTGACAACTCCGTCATCTTCATCTTCAGCAGCATCAGCAACATCGTCTTCTTCTTCATCTGCGGGTCCGTCACTTGTCGTCGCATCGTCAGGAAAGTCATTTTCATCATCATCATCAACTGTAGGCGTATCCATTATCGGATAATCCCATGTCGTGTCGTCCAGCAGAGAGGAACAAAACTCCCGTACGCCTTGATCTCGTTGAGTGTACGGTTCCTCCTCTTCCTCTTCGTCGATGCAATACAAGGTATGAGTATTGGACAGTTGTTTATGCTGCAACACATCTTCCCTCCTGGAGTTATCGGAGGCGGAAGGATTTACCTCGCCCGGCAGTTTCTCTGTCGAGTGTACCAGGTCGGGCCGCGAGGACAACGGAGGGGGGTGTCTGTATCCTTTCTCGACAACCATATCAAAGTCGTCCAAGTCAAACTGATTCGATGAGACACATGGGATGAGTTTCTGCAATAGACGCACAAAGCGACCAGGTTTGACATTGGCAGAAAATGACGAGGAGGGAGTCGGCGGTCGGGGAGTGCTCTGATGCTTGGCGCTTGAGGGAACTCTCCGCAAGACGTGCAGATCCGAAATGTAGGTGGCTTCCGGCAAGTAAGGAAGAGGAGACGAGCAACGGTTGAGGGCGTAGTAATCAGCACCATTCCCGATGTCTTCTGACTTGCGAAGCAGTTCGGCATCCGCTTGGAGTATAGCAATAGCATCATAAAGCTGTTGACGAAGAGCATAGTCATCGAGGTTATCACCAATCTTGCGGTGAGCGAAGGGAGAGCGTGGCGTCATGGATAGTGCGAGCCTGGGTCGGTGCAATCAAGTTCGGGATGTAGTCACAGTTTCGATACCGCAGCCAAGGCCAGAGGCAGATCCGAGAGGCTCCTGTCTAGGTCGTACGGAGGTGTCACCTCGTCAATAAGTAGGTTGGTGGGTAAGGTCAAAGCGGCGGATGGACCCTTCCATCGCTTATGCGTTGCTTTATCGTTTTCAACATCCGATACGGCAAGCAGAATGGGGCGACTCGATTTGGCTTGCCTGTGACTCGAGCGCTCAATTGTGTGCGCTTTGATTCCTAGGATCCCTTATGTCTGGTTGCGGCAGAACCGTCAGCGACCGTATCTTGGAATGGAACGCCACCGGCAGCAACCCGGCATCATGTTGCGGGAACGTTTGGACCACGGCCAACTCGACATCACTCGAAGGCAGCGGAAGTATACCGCGACTGGTCGCTGGCCGACGGCATACCGGAGAGCCGTCCTCCAAATGCCACGGATGAGTCAGAGAATTGTGAACCACTGCCAGACTAAGTTGGCCCTCTTGGAAAGACATCGAACACAGGTTTACAATTCGATTGAGGGAGCAACCGGCGACAAGCTCGTATCCCGTCAGACAGCGACAGGATGGCTATTGGCTTGCGGTGATCCTTGGAACGACTAATATTAATATTACTGCTGGCAACGCAAAAACCTCGGCTGTGGCTGAGGACAATGAACGTGTCCGAATAAGGCAGGTGTGGTATTGGGCGTGAAGCTGAACAACAATGGTTGTCCTCTCCAAGTCCTCCCACGGCGCTGGCTTTACAACGCGGCAGATCCCCGCATCAAAACTGTTGTTTGTGCTCGAGGAACTACTTCATTTAGGTAACCGGAATAATGTCTCCCTATTTTTCCCCAGCTATTGTAGGCCTTCCATGAAGAATGCCTTCTTAGTGGCGGACCATTGTTGTGAACCACATAAGAACCGCAACTGTGGGCGTTTTCTTTCATTGCAATCCTTCGCTTGCACGCCCACCCTCACACTAAAGTCCCCTGCTCTGAGAGCTTTACGGGCTATCCACTCTTTTCTCGTCTGCGACGAGCTTGACGTCTTCCTTTAGCACTCCTCCGCTGCCAGCCCCTGAATCCTATTTCTCAGCCTCGCAAAACCACTGCATCACTACTCTCCCACAACATCAGCGATGGCTATCAGTGTCCCCCAGCGTGCCTACCACATTTCTGAGCCTTGGATCGTGGAGACGAAGCCGATGTAAGAGTCTCCTCAACCTTGTCACAGTAGCTCGAGTAACCTAACCGCTCCACAGGCGCAAAACCCGCATCTCTTGCACCAAGTTCATCGAGCGCCGGGTCATCGGTGCCTGGAAGCGCGTGACTGGTGCCACTCGCAAGCCCCAGCGAGCCTCCTTCCTCCCAAAGGACTTCGTCCTTGTCACGTCTCGCCGTCGCAGCGTGATGTTCATCTGAACCAGCGCTCCGCAAAGCAGATATGACAGAGAAACAACGGTATGGTGACGTTGAGCGCTCATTGCATTCTGTGGACAGTTCTTCACCATGTTTCATGTACTATGTGGACTGCCTTGTTTCTCTAAGCAACACTATGTATGTTGGACTTGTTTACTAAAGTAGTGCGACTATAATTCTTTGTTCCTTTGTATCTTTTATGTAGACAAAATTATCTTGGTCGTAATCTAATGTGTTGACAATCGTATTGTATGCTGCCTCACTCTGTCCGAAACCAACAGCCCTGCCTCGCACAAATGCATTAAGAAAGGTGCATTACAACCGATGAAGGTGGATAATACAGAGATGAGAGAGCCCCACAGCATATAGGACAGTGATCGTCTTAATCAGTTAACCATTGAGTTAAAAGTACAGAACGCAACACAGAGAGCTCGGCACGCAACCGGCACATCCATCCACTTCTCCGGGGAACAAGGATACACAAACGCACAACATGCTGACCTACTCATCGATCCAGCCCATTTACTCAGAAGTGACGCCTCCTCGAGTGCCATCTAGTTCTACTTGAATCTCGAGTTTCTGCGCTTCCAGATCGCTCGCCTAAAGAGCAGCAATATGAGAGGATCGAAGTCGCCTTAACAACAACAAGATAGTTACCCTTTGGCAAACAGCGGCGAATTTAGCAAACACAGTGTCCAAAACGCCCTTGAACATAGCCTCCTGTTGGGACTTCCAGCTCGAAGATCTGCTCGACCCAAAAGGTTCTCCAGTGGAAGGGTTGGTCACGATGGTCGGCGGTGATTCGAACTGGAGAGGCACGGCAGCCACACGACCGGTTGGTCGTGGATTCGATACCGGAGTCATATAAGAATGCACAGCTCTCTTCGCCACGCTGATCCCAAAGAGCGGGATGGAAGAGTAGTCAATATCCACGGAGCAATGCAACTGATCGAGGGGCCTTACGGGGTATTTGGGACAATTGGCGCTAGCTCCATTAACTCAGGAACCATGTCGCCACCGCCGTCGTTGTCACTGAGAAGTATGCTCAACAAGCATATAACAGTCGAGGAGGCGAAAACATACAGGTTTGCATCGGGTGTCACTAGCTCGGGTTCGGTGTTGACGGCGGTGTCAGTGCTCCGCGTCTCGATATCGCTTTGGGAGGCACTGGCAGATGGACCGTCCATCTCTCTCAGACTGGCAAAACTTGGGCTCTGTATCGCCAATGAGTTCTTGGTTTCGTCATTCGTCATTCCGATTCCCGGTGTGTTAGTAATATCAGCCCAGCTGGTTTGGACGCTCAACATCCGTGTGAGTGGACGCGGGGCCCTGAGGTCTCTCTTCTCTTGTTGACATTGCAGGAGCATTGACATCAACTGTGACATAAAGGCGTGAGCGACGATTATACCAACAACGAAGGATCGACATGTGCATTACCTCTTTCCTCGTAGGGGCTCTCCCAGAGGAGAAGAAGTGACGTTTGGCGAGTGCAATAGCACCCCGATACTGTTGGTCATACGGAATATCACCATATCCCCGTAGTTTCGGAAGAAATGTTGCAAGTCTGTATGTCTGGATCAGCACAACCAAACCGCGACAAGAGTGGCCCCGAACTAACTTCTTCGTGGCTTCGGGCAATATAACTATCGTCTCAATCGTGTCGGGAGCTTCCTTTTTGACGATCAGTTCGATGTGACGCTGCTGAACCTGAAATCCGGTTTTGATTGGACTGCCACCCCAGCAGACATGGCAAGGGCGAATCTTACCGCAACGAGTAGAACAGCGGCAGCCTGCTCTGCCGTAGTTTTCCTCTGCCGAGTCTTTGTTCCTTTTCCTCGGGA
This sequence comes from Melanogaster broomeanus, assembly GCA_014904935.1. Lineage (NCBI taxonomy): Eukaryota > Fungi > Basidiomycota > Agaricomycetes > Boletales > Melanogastraceae > Melanogaster > Melanogaster broomeanus. Next base: position 268,386 of record MU123714.1, on the reverse strand, counting down.
GTTCACTGAAGGGAAGAACAAATCGCCTATAAGCTTATGGGCCCCGACATGGCCAATACAGACAACATACCTCCATCCATAAACTCGTCGAACTGGATTTCGAGTGGTGCGTCGGCGGCATCCTGGTCACCGTCGCCCGTGTTCAGCCTTTCGTCAGCAATAAAGGCCAGTTCCGTGATCACTTCTACTCGGCATTACAGTCAGCCTACAGATTTGAAAACGCGATTCAGCGAGGTGGGACTCACTGGCTGGATTATTTGCATACGAGAGAAGAGGTAGGCTCCCGAGCGCCTCTAGTTTTCGTCGAGCTGGTGGCATATTTATCCCGTGTAAGAAAGCTCCTTCAAGTTGGTGGTGTCAAGCTAGTGGTTCGGGTGTCAGGAAGGGAGTGGGATGAAGAGAACAGTGAATCGCGGCTCTTTCGCCTTTAAGCTACCGTGACTGACACGAGTAGCTCAAGTCCATCACTGGCAGTCCTTGTCTTCTTTACCATTTGATTTGTTGCTTTCACGCCGTAATGCAGTCAACGTAAAATATCTCTTTGTGAACTTTGCACAATAGGATCGGACGTGCGATTGCCGGAAAGGCGTTGTAATTCATCGTGGTAATGAAAGGCTCACAAGACAATTGCAATATTGTGATCTTGATGGTGACCTCGGAGTACCACGCGTATTACCGAAGCAAAAGCTGCAAAAAAAGTAACTTGTCACCAGTCAGTCGGTTACTATAACGGCATCAAGTTAACAGCCTCAATGGCAATACATATGTCTGCAGCACCTGTGAGTTATCTGGGGCAGCAGTCTCAGAGAACAGGACCTCATTTCACTCTTTAAATGCAGCGTATACCATCGCCGATACCTGCCCGGTGCAGATCCCATTCGCAGGTGAGCACAATGCATTCAAAAAGATGCTCTTAGATGCCCAGGAAGCCGCGTAGGGTCTGGTATCACCATATGCGTTTGTAAGGCTGACGCACGATGCCAGTTCAGCATATATGTCAGTTTGACTAGCTTGTCCATGTTCGGACGTGGTGGGTGGGTTGGTTGTGGAGGGCGGGTCACTGGCTGCAGGTGTGCCACTGGCAGTGGACGTGTCGGGAGCGGGCATGCTGCTGGCACTGGCTGTGTCGTCGGTGGGCATGCTAGTCGTGTCTGCTAACGAAGGGAAGTCGTGTGTCGAGGTTGAGTGGGATAGGGGGCATTAAATTCAAATACATAGCCAGTGACTTGCTTACTTACTGTAATCACGCATTTGCATTTGATTTGGTTGAACGCTTACTGCACCATTACAGAATCAAAATTGTAACCTCAATGAACGATTATTGTCGAAGTTAGAGAGTATCTCACATGATTCCAACCATACACCGAGATACAAAGATTATAAGTTAATGTGAAGTAACCGTAGTCATAGTTCAAAGTGATCCGCCCAATGTCGCAGTACAGCTTCACCTGCGACGTGGAATTGAAAGTTCTTCACATCGCGACATACGATCATGGCATGAGAGTTCCGGACGTCCGCAAAGAATGCGCGTTCCTTCTTTAGCTGTGGTATCTTGTTGAGGTTATCGATACAGCGGAGTTGTACAGGGGTGAAGAGGGCTGGTACGGGGGAGGTTTGGAGGATTTGGATTTGGATTTGGACTTGGACTTGGACTTGGACTGGGAACTCGAATCTAAGTCACTCTCAACGACCAGCTCCTGTGAGAAGTTCGTGGATTCCTTGACGGGTATAGATGAAGAAGATGACGGGGTATGACCAGGGTTCTCATATATGTCCATGACAACGCCTTCAATCTCGCTTTCGAGCTTGGCAATGATATGGATGAGCTTCTCCTTGTTCGACTCATCGGCCTCTAGGAGCTTCAAGCGGCTCTTTGAATGACGGGACGAGATTGACAGCCGAACGAGTGCAAGTGAAATGAAGGTAGGGAATAAAATCGGGAGGAGCGCGTAGACGACCTGTAACCAAGCTCAAGTATAATCTGGTAGATATCGTATTTCGGCTCCACTCACGATGTTCAAAGGGAAACTCCGCTGAAGCACGGGTGGCAAGGGGGGAGGACGAATGTTTTTCATGCTCGTAAAAAACCCTGGTTGCTCCTTAGCCGTACGAAGAGGAGAGGATGATACTGTGTACGATTTGATGACGTGTTTGTACTGATCGTGAAACTCTCTGGCGAAAGTTGAGCGGCTGCAGAGATAATAAACACTAAAGGCCTACATTTCAATCCCATTATTCTCATATTCGCTAAATACGTCAGAGGAGTCAATCGCAGCCGTGACGTAAGGTACCGTGAGGTCATTGATTCTGGGTGATCGTCAGTGTCATTCCTAGCCCCAAAAATGATTTGGCTCACGCGTTCGCATATACTGTGATGTTCGGAAAGAGCAGAAGTGCCTGGTAGAAAATACGATCTGCGCAAACAATTTTTAACACGGATGGAACGTGCTAGAAGACGACATATACTACCTGGATCGGCAAGAACTTCCACAATGGGTCTACCTTTCGGTGACCACTTGTCGACACAGAAGAACTGCTCTCCGGTCCGTGAAAGAAGCTTTGGGCCAAGGTAACTTGCGATCGCAGAAAAGGTGGAAGGAAATCTAGGAATGCCAATGTGTGGTGTAGCGACGGTATTGAAGTTGACAGGTGTGACTTTGTCGAAGAACTTGTTCTGGTGCAAGATTCTTGGAGGCATCGCGTCGGCATACTCGTCCACAAGGAGGGGGGAAGGGGGACATTAACACGTACCCAATGACATATCGTGCAAGTAGGCCTCCTAAACTGTAACCCATTATGGAGAAGCGAGTAACGTTGCTACCCTTTTCCTCGTACTTCTTGACTTCTTCCAAGATCTAATTTGGCGCGGTAAGAACAAAGCGTTTCCGGAGCGTCAGAAAGCGAAATAGACACACCTCCTGTGCAACCCTCTCACCTCCCCAGTCGATGCCGTCATAAGTCGACTCGTCGCGGTTGGTCTGGGCTACCAGGACTGCAAGTTCAGGCTCGTCCGCTGCAGCGTTCTCAGTGTTGCCCTTGACTTCGCGAATGATTTTGTCCATATGGGCAAGATGGCCGGGATTACCCCACATGCCATGGACGAGGACGAGTAAATGGATGTTTGCCATAAGAGATACACAGAAGAGTATGGCGTGGACTTGGCGAGGCTGTAAGATCAGAGATACCCTGAGAGTTCGTGTGATGCACGGTGTGATAGGTCAGAGCCACGCTTGCCGCCGCGCCGAGTGAAATGTCCAAACTTACCTGGGAACTTGGAAAAGGGATCCTATAGACGCTGAAGATGATGGTGATGTGGAGGAAAGTGACTGGAACCGGTACTACTTATAACTTAAGGTGCTTTGTGGAGGTGTGCAGAACACGCGTCCGCCTGTATTGTATTGAAGGGTAAGCACTGTTCACATGCTGTAGACGCGTAGACCATCGGCATTTTCGTCGCTTTGTGATCAACTGGCGCGTGAGAAACATGTGCAGTGCTCGTGTGACTCGCCTGTTCTGGCACGGCCGTCGGCTGCGGAGACACACTGGCAGTACATACTGCGACATACTGCAACAAAGTCGGCCCAAGCAGGCTCTTGTGTTGTGCTGGATTCAGATGGCCCTTCACTAAGCTTCATTCGCGAACTCTGGTGCAACTTGCACAACAGGAAACACAATGCCAGCATCCAACTGCCAACTGAGCCATGTAATCCGATACTCAATACGGACCCTCGAACGACACGCATAACGTCGTGATGGCTCTGAATCATACTATAATATGGCTAAGGGAACCATGCATCATAGCAGTTCGTAAAACGTGGATTACAGTAACAAGAAAACAGTAAGCAAAGAGATAAAAATATCAAGAAGATCGTGTGCAACTTTTCGCTGGCATAAATTCACGAATCGTGATTCATCGCAAATACTCAGCACGTACGCGTCCGCCGCCCCCTCATGCAGTCGAGGCAGGAACATCGTACAAGATGAGCATGGTCGTGGGCCAGGGACTGCGCAAGTGCTGTGCGTTCAAGTACGTGTAACGCAGGTGCGCCATGGAGGCATCCTTGAAGCGAGTAAGCGTACCCGATGGGCCGGGGGCGCGGCGGACGTTGTCAAAGCAGAGAATGCCCCGGAGGACTTGCGCGATAACCTTGGGCGCAAGGTCGAGACCGATGACCTTGTGGGCGACATCCGCATGGAGGTAGCTTGCCGGCTTGCGGGTCGGATCGAAAGCGGTGGGGTTAGGGAACGCTTGCTCCTATTGCCAAGCGTGAAAATGGAGAACACTGTAAGAAAACGCCAACTACGTACATTCATGCAGGCACCGGCGACATCCAAGAAGAGACGTTCGCCCTGTGTAACAACGAGAGAGCCAACAGCGGCGTCCTTCTTGGCCACACGATACACTCCAGCGAAGGGAGGATCGATTCCTGCTTGGAGAGTCAGAATTTGATCCGTGCATGAAGCGCTGCACTAACTTAGGGCTTCAATGACATATGCTTCAAGGGCACTAAGGTCCTTCGCGTCAGCGCTCTTGGCCTGAGTGCGGATCGCCGCATGCTTATCGGCGTCAAGGAGGAGGTTGACGACGTTGGTCAAGGCTGTACATATCGAGGGTAAGCACTACCATCACATCTGGATAATCAGGTATCCTACCGAGCGACACCTCGACGGTAACGCCAACCAACAGGGCCAAAATCTCGTTGACGACTTCGTCATTGGAGTGACCAAGCTCAAAGAGGCGCTTCAACAGCTCATTATGTTCGCCCTTCTTCCTACCGAAGATGGTTCCGAAGATACCAGCAATGGAGAGCTGAATGTAACAGCAATAAGCGGTGAATCCCTGAAAAGGAAACAGCCACTTACCCTGTTTCCGATACCGCCGAAAGAGTTCTTGATGTGATGTGAAAGCTCCTCGACATAACCCTTGACTTTCTGCTTCGACACCAAGTACTTGGCAGGCTCCACATCAAGGAAGATGAACCTGTACCCGGCTCAGCACTGTTAACGATGTCACATGGACTGCACGTACTGGTAAATTTCACCAAGGATGTCGTATAATTCCTGAGGAGTGTAAACACCATGTGGGTGCTGCTTGTCCTTGAGGGTGATCCCAGGCCTGAGCGGACAACATAGTGAGCAAGCGAAATCAACTGCACATTGAAAGGCAACGCACAACTTCGGATCGCACGCCCAGTAGATGGGGACAAGCCTCAGGACATCATGAACGACGTTGAGGGTCTTGGTGTTCTGGCCGATCAATGGGCACGAGCTAGCCCCAATCAGTTCGGAAGTCTTCTTGTAGAAGTACTGTCCGATCTTGTCGATGGCCTCAGGAGGAGCCAATGCACCCAGGAACTCCTTCGCTTTATCAGCATCGCCAGATGCAGAGAAGAAGCTGCCAAGTTGCAAAATCATCAGCACTGGATGCATCCAGAAGTATGCAAACTTGCTCACCCCTTGCCCTCGATGACCTCCTTGGCGCGCACCTCGGACTCTGGAGTGAAGTCGACGGAATCCCTGAGCACCTCACCGACCTCAACATAGCTCTTGACCGTAGTAGGCGGGATACTTTTGATCGGACGCGTAAGCGAGTAATCACCTAGCTTGCCAAGGTTCTTCAAGTTCGTCTCCATGGCCTCAGGATGCATAAGAGGGAACCAGGTGTACACCGACTTCTCATCGTAGTCGTTGGGTAACGTACGCAGGAACAGACGGCCGAGAGTGGATCCGAAGCCCCAGCCATTGGGATCACGCTGGCAGTCCGCGAAGCCCCAGGCTGTCATGTTGTAAGGGGTGAAATCTTCGGTGAAGAAACGGTCGCCGCGAGTGAGAGCGATGGCGTCGGAAAGAATAGCGCGAGAGATGGTGTATCCAGGGCAGAGTCCTGCACCCTCGATGACGGGCTTGGTATCTTCGGCTTGGAGACCAACGTACAGCTCCAAGTTATCGATGTGTCCGTAGAGCTTCTCGGCGGCGTCCGCGACCTCCGGGTTGGGGTTCCACTCGAGGAAAGTGGTGTACGCTGGTCATAATAAATCAGCTCTGTGCCAATGAGTACATGATTGGTGTATATTTACTCTTCAAGCCCAGGAACTTGCGGAAGTCATTGAGCGAGCACACGCCCCACGTACGATTGGACTCGATACCCATAATCTCATTCACCCGCATGATAGCGGGAGTACCACGAGCGCCGAAGGCAGCAGCATGGTGAGAAGTCCTGACCATATCAAAAATCAGTTGCGAGACCCATGGAATCTGGTAGGTACGCACGAGTTCTGCAGAATGTTTGCCAGGTCGGAATCCTTGAAGGACTTGTCATCCTGGCGTGTCAAGCTACGCGTTGACCGAATTAGATACAACACCAAGCACCTCAATGGATGTCATTATTTACCCGCTGAACGTCCAAGCATCGGGAGGAGGCTGCGCTGCCTCTACTCTGGCCTCCGTTTGGTAGAAATCCTGCAGGGTGAGGTCTTGAGGATCCTTGTTAGGGAACATCTTCGCAAATTCGGCCTTGATCGTTTCCTCATCTTCAAGGGATGTTGTCGCGTGCCATCTGTACAAGGAGTTGAACTAGCACTTGACAGTCAATATCGTGTGTCGACCGCGAGTATCATCACACGCACCTCAATACTGCAGGCGTTACCGCGGCCACGCTCGAACAGGGAGTGATCCGAGTCACGGATTTCGCCGAACGGAGCCAAACTCCAGCTGGAGCCTTGACGAACAAGACCCAAGATAGCGGAGAAGTAGTCGGAAAATATAACTGCAGCGAACCACGCGCAGTTGCACAGGCGGGCGATCTGGAAAATCTCTGCCAGGTACACAGGTGTGAGATTGGCAGACAAGTCTAGAATGAAGAAACACGCGAACCTTCCTCCTGCTTGATCAACTTGTGAGAATTAGGGGGTAATGTGGAGGGATCGACGACCCAAGTTCCCCGTTCATTAATCTCCAAGAGACGACGTGCAATGTACTACACAATGATGAGAAGCGTTGTGAAGGTCTCAGAATTGCGCCCTTACATTATGGTTGCGGTTGAACAGCACCAGGATCACCGCGGTCGCGGGAGGAAGGAGGAGCAAACGATCCTCAGCAAATGTATCGGGGTGAAGACAACCACGCCCATCTTTGATCCGGATCTGCATCGCATGTCAGTGGACATCGGGGAGGACGCCGCAATTCCGTACCTTGTCCTGGGTGGCTTGATCATTGCCGTACAGAGGTGCGAGATCAACGTAACCAGAAGTCATGTTGATGTTCACATTCTTGTGGTCAGTGCGGAACACACTGTGGATGACAAGGGCTGCGAACGAGAACATTAAGGAAGACAACCCAGCAGGGTGCTTCCGGAACTGGAAAAAATCACATTCAGCGCATGATACCACTCAGCTGTACAAGGGAAATATTACCTCGTCACGACGCAAGAGAGTATCGAATACCAGTCCAGCATCAGGCATCTGGTTTCTTGGGAGTGCGTTGCCTTGCTGCACAGAGCGCGAGTAAGGCGTCCCGGCCTTGCCCAAATCTGGAAAATCAGGGTTGTTGTTGGACCCGTCCGCGGTGCGGAACGCGTACTCGGGACCCATGAATGTTGCGGGAGGATGCGCAAGATCATTGTACACTAATAATTGGTTTAATAAGCGGTGGGTCGGGAATGTCGTATGAGGAAGTACTTACGTTGCTTAATGACAAACGTTTGGGCGAGATCTTGGATTTTGCCAGTTGGGTGATTCGCCATGAAGCTGAGGATGTTCTCAAGCTAACAGAGTAAGAATGTCAAGGAAGGTGTCGAGCGACAGGATTCTTTGGAACTTGCCAACATCTTCCGGTCATCGATTGCGCCAGCGTGCTCCACGGCGTCAAGCGCAGCAGACTTTGGAATGCAGCCAGTTAGCTCTGCAGAATAAGAATAACCGCCAGAGTCGCACTCACGAGTGCGGATTCATTGACATCGTCAGAAGCCCGCTTCATCTAGAAGGACATGTGAGAATTAGGGAATTTGTCATTATGTAGGCTCGACGGAGGTACTAACAAGGTCCTTGATGGCAGTAACAGCCTTGTTAGTCCCAGATTCAAGGAAGGAAGGGGCACCATTCTCGACGATGGGCGACGACGGAACACTCTGACCAACAGAACGGAATAAGCTGGGGTTGTGCAGTATGATGACGACAGAAGACTCACGGCTTGGCTCTTAGATGAGAAACGCGACGAGAAAGTCCTGGAAATGGCCGACATGATTGAACTGAGGAGGGATGTTGAACGAAAGGTGCAGACGCCCTAGGCTACTTATAGCTGCGGGACATCTACCGGACAATCACTCCGGCCAAGCAGTGGAACCGAGTAACGCCCAGCATCATTCTGATGAACTCATAGCCCAATGTATGATGGGAATAGCGTATCTGCCCTCGTATCGAGCTCCCGCAGTCGTAGCACAAGGCTGTTTAGCATTCTTGTTTCAACCAAAACATTATTGTGGCTGAATGCAACCCTCAGTGCTCATCGCAAGCATACACGAGGACGCTACTGTAATTAACCGCAGACATGTGACAGCGGAGGTTTTTGAAGGGATTTGACAACTTCTTTGACCCCTGCCACCACGGCACCATCAACTTCGCGAAGGCTTATTACAGTTCACATGCAGTACACACTTACGCCGTGTCAGAGTCCTGTGACTGACTGCTGTCAGTCGGTGAAGGTGACAGCAGCAAATACTGTAACTTATATCGACAGTAGTGTGCGACCTGTCACGGTCAGCACGTTATAAAACGAGTCCGAGTTCGACTTGCAAGTTCAAGCCCATCATTACACATGCCCCATTCGTCATTATAATTGAAGGCGCAGAGAGCGGGCGACAATTGAAACCATTGGGGCGAGGCCCATCCGTCGTTAAAGACACCGCTCCGGAACAGGTGAATTACCGACCGCATCGGTTTGTAGGAAGCACTCCTCTTTTAAGAATTTCACCCGGCTAACCGAGCAAAAGATGGACATGGACATGAGAATTGTTGACCAGGACGCTGCCAGTGGTTAACACACGTACAATTTCCACTGACCGAGAACTGATCGAGAAAGATTATTTTTGACCACCTTGGGAAATGTCGCCAATTGCAAGTCGGGGCCCTTTGTCTGGTCACGTGTTGTTAACTTTTGGCCAACCGCCGCCAAGTTGTGACTCGCGACTCTCGTGTTATTCGAGAGCTCATCAACCAACGCCTACCGCCAACTGCAGCACTAGTACTGATCCTATCGTCGGGACTACCCCAGCGTCTGGTAACTGGCTATCATTTATTGTTAAACCACCTCCTCAAGATGGATTCCTCACACGTCTACTACATCAAACAGCAGTTCACTCTTGGAGCCTTTCCCGCTCTCATCGCAATCCCCGTACCTGAACCCTCATCACCAGATTACACCCCGACCATCGTCTACAAAGCTCGTGCCTACCTTGCACTTAACGATCCAGCCTCTGCTCTTGCTCTGATTCCTAGCGACACGGAGAATGTCGCCCTTCGCGCTGTCGCAGCATTGGCAAACGGTGACGAAGGTCTCGAGACCCTTCGCGATCTTTGCATAGAAACTGAAGCTGAAGGAGAAGAAGATATCGAGGAATGGGAAAAGGAAATGGTTGCTGTATCAGCAGCTACGGCATTCATTCGCGCCGGTGAGATTGAAGAAGCCCTCGAGACACTCCGTGATGCAGGAAAGGCTGGTAACGAAACGTGAATATATCCACTCTGTTAACCTGATTTAATCTGACTGTGGATTCCATAGGTCCGCTGTACTCTCACAAATATACCTGTCCCTCTCCCGACCAACCACCGCACAAAAGACATTGACTTCCGCTCTACGAGTCAACCCCGACGCACTTGTACTCCAATTGGCAGAAGCCGCCATTTCACTGGCCACAGGTGCCCAAGGAACAAGTGGCAAGTCACGATGCGACATTTGTCCTGCATTCCGACTGATCTACGCCTAGGTGAACCATATTCGGCAGCGATCTCCTTTTATACTGAACAGTTAGCCAACCCGTCTGTGTCTTCAGCTGCTCTCCTCGTTGGACGAGGAGTAGTGCGTATCTTGCGTGGTGAACTTGCAGCTGCGCGGAGTGATCTCGAAGAAGCTGAAAGCATCTTGTCACGTGGGCAGACTGACCGGGGGATGGACGAGGTGCTTGCTGCCATGACCGTTGCAGCAGGTCTCGGTGCGGGGAAACGTGGCGAGGCGGAGCAGCTCTGGAGGTAAGACAACCTGTCCTGGTCTTGATGAAACACTCAATGGACACTGCTTCCGTAGTCGGCTATCAAGCCAGTATCCTTCACACCCGATGGTCACCGACCTCAGCGCCAAAGCGGAGCTCTTTGACTCGAGTGCCGCGAAATTCGAGGTGCCACAGCGTGCTGTGGCTGCTGCGTCATGAGGTGTTTAGGATCGAACGCGTTGGCTGTAACGCGGATAATTTTATATTTGATGAACAACACCGGCCAGCTGTCTGAAAATTCCTTGCTGTACTGGTGCGAGTTTGATGTCAATGATGAGTATCCTCGCTAGGCCCGCTGGAGCTGCACCCCACAATGAAACTTTACGCGTTTCAATATCGCCGGTTAACGTTGAAACATTGATGGCCGATAGAAAGGATTTTTTGAAGAATGCGAGCCCCGTCTCGGTTACACTATTACCCCATGATGGCAAGGTTCATTGCAATTGGCGCATTGTGACGTTGCTTCAGTCTTCGCATCGATACGCTCGGTTCGGCTTCTGGTGCTCTGCTTCGAACTTCCAATCCCTCATGCGCACCGGCACGCCGACCATTCCACGTCGCTGTTCGATGTCCGAGGTAATTGAAATTCTGCTCAAGAATGGCAAGTGAAGTACGCCAACCGGATGCTACTACATGCAGCATATATGTAGCCATCTTCTGCAGCTGATCAACACGACCAACGACTTCTTGTGCCATCCGAATTTTCTGATGCGTTACGAAGACCCCTATGGCACCACTTCGGCCATCTCCGACTTCCACCGCCATTAATTATCCTCTACATATGGTATGCTTTCGCGCCCATGGGGTAATTATAAGGTGCCTGCTACACCACGTCACTTACACATCCAATTACAGTAGAACGCCACAGGGACGGGTAACCTGTCAACAGAGGCTCAGAGCCTGGAACCACGCACGCTAACCCGTAAACAAAGCCAGCAACGCCGATCTGCACATCCACGCGCTGCACTGCTCTATGTCGACTATCGTTTACCAACGGTAAATCGGATTACGAAGTTGGACATTACAGGAGCTGCTGGACAATTCCCTGTATCGGACCACACACTTCTGACTGAGAAACATTTTATGCGGACTATGTGGGTGTTAATACGGCGGATTAAGTTAAGACGCGATGAAGGGACGACCTGCTGCGTAGAGCACATTCTGAGCAAGTGCGATTAAAACGCGCTGGTTTTCATTGGGTTTGCATAACGTGCCATCGTCTCACCCTCACGACCTGAATTCGCTGCCATTGGAGGAGGGCCTGACCTTGGCCTCCAGGGTTATCGAGTGGCTATCAGTGCTCTTGGCGCATACATACACGTCACGCCGTCTGCCACGGGAGGTCCTGCGCCTGGCGCAGCACCCGCTATCTCCTTTGGTCGTCCGACCTGCGTTCGTAACGGGGAGATCGAACCTGTACGCGTTCTTTCGCTCGTCCCTTGTACTATCTTGTGACGTACGGTGTCAAGAGGGTACTATAAGCTTAAGAGGCGATCCTTGTTTGCTGATCGTTCGAATGAATCCGAAGTCCACGGCTATTCTGAATCTGATTTACAAGACGCAGTGGCGGTGACAAGTCAAGAGATATACTACCAGTAGGCAGAAGCCAGCCATCCACTGGCGGACTCGATGACTCTAACAGTCTCCCCACTCATCAGAAAGCTTGGAAGCCCACAGAGTGTGATGGGCCCATGTTAGACGCTGTACTGGAATGTTGTATAAAACATGCAATACCGTGGTTCGTTACTTGAGATGGTAGTAGATGCTACTGGTTAGTATATGAGCAGAGGTAAGACTGCTCATGTGCGTGACTCCTTTAGAGTGGCTCAGAGGCATCTCAGCAATGAGAGACCGTGCGCAAACAAGAACTGCAAGTTATAACGTTACATGACACTTACACGCACTGCGTGACTGGATGGTTTGAACCCTTGCTGTTCGCCTGGACACAAAAACACTTTTATGCATAGTACGTTACTTGATCTGTATTGCTATACTGCGATCGTACATGCACAGTCCGAGTCACTGGATGATGCGATAAATTCGCATTTACCCACATCTAGTGAACAGTGGACCAGAGTATCCATGCAGGGTCTCGGGGAGTAGTCTGGTCACCAGACTACTCGGCGAGGGAGACAGCGGAGCAGATCATGAATTTTCGTAATAGCGACACCCTTCCTGGCAGTTCCTGGCACCTGCATATGCATCGCCTCAGGTCCTGACGATGGCGGTTCCCCACTCATTTCTGCATATTACACGTCGAATGCATTTGATGACTGTCATTTATTCGAGAACTTGGATCAACAACCAAAGCATCTTTTCATAAATGTCCCACCTTGAAGCCAGCTTCTCACGTAGATCATCACCCAAGCAAACAGCATCACCCCCCGCTAGCGCCTTTCAGCCGATATCTGCTCAATCTTCACCACGTGCACTGAATTTAAGAGCTGCTCGACTTCATTCACGTTATAGTCACAGTCCACCTCACGTTCCAGTCTCGTCCTCACCTCAGGTTTGCAATAGCACATGTTCCCCCACCCCGTACGACAGGCCGAGACATTCGAGTCGTCTATCTGAAGCACAGATTCTGCAGTGAGTGTAAAATTTTATCGTCGTGACTCCGCATCCGTTGATCCTTCTGCTTCTAGGAGACGTTGGTCTCGGAGATAGTCATGTCAGTCATTCAACTGTTCAGATTGGAACCATTGGAGATTCTTTCTTCATAGATCTGCTACCGGTGAGGGCTTTCTCAAATCGTGGGTAAATCATGAGAACTCATGTGCCGAAATCACTGCATTACGCCTCAGAATACTCGGGGAAGTGTCTCTGCAGAATATCTTATCTTGGTCTAAGTCTGGTACAAGGCAAGCGTACCATTTGTTTCTCGGTAAAACAAGTATTGATCAGGCATTGCCATAGTTTCGTTGTAATTGACGTAGAAGCCTTGAGGCTCCAAGTTTTGCCTGTCTACTTTGACATGCATGAGGTTTTTACTACTAATTCTTTGGCTGCTGTCAGCTCTGACTAATTGTGCGCCAAAGTTTGGCGAATTCGTCCATAGGTTATGTTCAAATAACTTTCGAACCACGATAAAAGTGGGTGTTCGTGACATGATACCTTCTCACTTCGACTTCCTTGCATGCATCCTCGCTAGCGTTAGGCTGTCCAGTGACACCTCAGCTAATGCTTATTTCCCACAGACCCAGATCTATTGCAAGGCCTCGTCACTAGCTCCGAAGGATGGGAGTTCAGTCGCCCAGGGTTCATTCACTCGGAGCATTATTTACAATCAAATTTTAACGTCGATTTTGGGCACAGGTAAGACAAGAGATAGTAAGTGTCCGATAATAAGACTTCTAACCAAACGGAAAAACCCAGCATCGACCTTTCAGCTCAAGCCGCGCAACTACTTGCTACTGCTCGAGATGACCTCGGCAGACTTCGTCAAGAGGTTAATCGCTTACGAGAGTCCCCAGTTGTCAACTACACTTCACCCCGCACTTCCCCAGGATTGCAATCCATCCATCAAGCATCATCAGCCGTCCTTTGAACCAAGGACGCTCGAGGATCCATCTGATGAGAGGCGGAGCTTACTCTTCGATCCTCAGGTTGAAACTTCTTATACGTCCCCTCCATCGCATATGTCTCCTCTCGGTCGTGTAATTCGGCTAACGGATGCAAATCATCTTCAAGCCGGTCTTCACCAAAGCTCACCTTCCTTGTCGGTCTGTCCACCCACTCCTGGTTTTGCGGATTTCCCTCCGTCATCTCAGGTAGCAGATCCAGGGAATTATCTGACCACGCGAAGTGAACATGGATCATCTCCTTCTCCCCCATCAAGCTTTCGCAACACCCTGCTCAGACTTTGTCCACTTTACCGGGAAACACACGAGGCAGAACAGTCATTCCCTCCGGTCGTACTTCCTCATCGTCATCTCCCGCGTCCCAGCGGCCCCACCCGTCCTCGCGAGGTAGCTCAAGGAGTCAATCACGGTCTTCGCAGCATTCTTCGCTCTCTAGAGCTGACTCGTCCGCTATCAACTCCGATGATGAATTGGGTCCTTCCCTTCAAGCGAGTCTGCGCACATTTGACATGAAAGCCCAGGCGGGAGAGACTTGCGAGCACGAAGATGCCGGCTGCGTTTCTCCAGATGCTGCGGGACGCCAAGGAAGTACAGACTTTTATTCGGGGCATAGTCGACAAAACACTAGAATCGCTACCCGCGCGCCTCATCAGCACCGAAGATGGATATCTCTATGCACGTGATGAAGCTCCACAAACGCTTCGAGGATTCTGAGGAATACCATCACCTGACAGCGCTTATCCGCACGAAGAATCTTATGAAGCCGGTTTCGTTTTGCGAAGTGGTCCAGACATACTTCCAATATGCCACCTTATCCCACCGATGGCGACACAACCGAGAACATTTTTGCAGATATCTCTGCATCCATCTATGATCCGAAGCGCCTTCCAGCTTTGACAAACTCATGAAATTCTGCCTCACTGCTTCGTGAGCGCGGGCTGAAATGGGCTTGGTGCGATACGTGTTGCATCAACAAAGCCAGTAAGTTCGGAGCTGGAAGAGGCTGTTACGTCCATGTTCAGATGGTACCGGAACTCTGCCCTTACCATTGTCTACCTTGCGGACGTTGCTGGCTGTTCGCGACAGAAATTAGCCGCAAGCGAATGGTTCACCCGTGTTGGACCCTACAGGAGCTCCTCGCTCCTAAGGTGATGCAGTTCTATGAGCAGAGTTGGAAGCCATGCGTCAAAGGCTCTGAGTATAACCATAAAGAGGTTCAGGAATGGGTGGACACGCTGGAACAAATCACTGGCATACCTGCGGCTCTCTTCGCAACTACACGAAGACAATCGAGGGAGAAGCTGAGATGGGCTGCTAGCCGAACTACGTCAAGGCAAGAGGATATCGGCTACTGCCTGATTGGGATCTTCGACGTCTCTCTTACCCCTCACTACGGAGAAGGAGATAAGGCGTTTACAAGGCTCTTGCTGAAAATCATGAAGTCTACTCGTGACATCAGTCTTTTTGACTGGGTCGGGAATCAGTCAAACAGCGTCAGCTACATTCCTTCCAGTCCGAACGGTTTTTGCCATCCCCCACTCCCCGATGATCAACTGTGCCGCCCCGGGTAGCAGCTCCAGCCTGAGCAGCACAAGCTCTCCGTCTCCTAGCATGGTACTCCTGTCCCTAGACGGCGACGGTGGGTTTTGGACAAAGTACCATAGAGACACCCCGAAACCACTCCGGTCGCCCTTCACTATTATCGAGACGAGCGTTGATATATATTGCTTCGTTCACAACGTCAAGAAGGGTGGCTACTGCTAGGTCCACGGGTCCCAGTCCAGATAGCCCGAATAGACAACGTGACAGCTTGATTGAATATTCCATCCATGGTGCCGAGGATCTTGCTGTGTTCAATGTCACGGTGCAATTTCCTCTCGAGGGAGTTAACAAGCCGCTCGTCATCGCGAGAGTTTGGGAGCAGTCACTCTATGACTCATCCTCTGACTATGGACGGAATGAAACAGAGTAGGAAGTCTCGCCAATTCGTCACGAAGCCGTTCGTTGCACTCTTGCTGGAGGAAGCCTCTGATGGCTTGTATAGGCGTATACCCACGGAGAGACGTGTAGTGGTACAGATGACGAAGGTACCGAGAGGTGACTACCGTCCGACGCAACTCAGAATTTCGTAGAGGTGCACCTCGTGATCACTGGCATAGATGAATAGGTCATCAGCGCGGTATTAATTTATTCATTGGACAGGGTACTCGCAGCGCGTGTACCAGGCCTCTTATGTATCGTCCAGGAGGGCTGATTGGAAGCCCGGACTAGTGAAACATTGATAAGTGGCTCATGATCAGATATCTAGGACTTTGAGAGCTGAGTCGGACTCGCAAATTCTCCCTAGTGCCACCAGACCACCAGGCGTGACGCGACGCCAGACCGTTCCGCCATGTCTGCTGACCTAGGGCTCTCAGCGATATATCATCCTTGGGTCATCGTGGATATAAGGCCCATCTTCATGGCTTGATCGCCAATTGATATCTGCCTAGTTCCAGCACCAGAGCCAATGTCCTACAGTGCCTGACGGTGGTTTCGCAGACGTCTACAGCCCTCTTAAAGTCCTCGACGACCCTTCTTTCCGTATCCTGGCGCATGTTAGACACTGTACTGGAATATTGTACAATATATGCGACGTGATTCGTTATCACAGGGGCAGAACAAAATTTTGCCTGACACAACACTCAATGGGAGGCACTCGAATCTCGATACAACTTGTATGTATAGTTTTAGTCTGCATAAAAGCAATCAAAACACGTGTGCAAACCTTTGAACGTTTTGAACTATGTATCGGACAAGTTAAAACATGGACAAGATACAAGAGGTCTTCTGTCATTGGCTGGAGCTTGGGATAAAACTTCAAAATTACACTACATACATGAAAGAAGTTATAAATTGCTTGACCTGCTTTGTCCTGAGCGCAATTTTGTTTTGCCCATGGTGTATTTGAGATGGTGGTAGGCTGAATGTTTACTAGTTAGTATACGAGCAGAGGTAAGACTCCTTAAGCAGGTAACTCCTTTAGAATGGCTCAGGGGCATCGCAAACAAGAACTGCAAGTTATACATACGCGCGTTGCATGTATCGACGGCTTGCCTCAAGGCTTCATAGACGGATTTGGTTACCAGTCTATGTACGTTGCATGAGTGGATGGCTTGAACGTTACAGTAACCTCTGCTGTTCGCCTGGATACCAAATTTAAATTGGACTCTGATTACATAATGATCCGATCGATCAGCTGCTGTAGCACTGCCAGCGTCACTGGATGATGTGATGAATTCGCATTTACCCACACCATTACCTGTGCAGTGTGAACATGTGAACAGTGAACCAGAGTACCCATGCAGGGTCTCGGTGAGTAGTCTGGTCGCCAGACTACTCGGCGAGGGAGACAGTGAGCATATCATGGATTTTCGTAATAGCGACACGCTTCCTGGCAGTTCCTGGCACCTGCGTATACATCGCCTCAGGTCCTGACGATGGCGGTTCCCTACTCATCTCTGCATATTACACGTCGAATGCAGTTGATGACTGTCATTTATTCGAGAACTTGGACCAACAACCAAAGCATCATTTCATAAATGTCCCACCTTGAAGCCAGCTTCTCACGTAGATCATCACCCAAGCAAACAGCATCACCCTCCGCTAGCGCCTTTCAGCCGATATCTGCTCAATCTTCACCACTGAATTTAAAAGCTGCTCCACTTCATTCACGTCATAGTCCACCTCACGGTCCAGTCTCGTCCCCACCTCAGGTTTGCAATAGCACATGTTCCCCTACCACGCACGACTGGCCGAGACATCTGAGCCCTCTATCTGAAGCACAGATTCTGCAGTGAGTGTAAAGTTTCATCGTCGTGACTTCGCATCCGTTGATCTTTCTGCTTCTAGAGATGTTAGTCTCGGAGATGGTCATGTCAGTCATTCGACTGTTCAGATTGGAACCATTGGAGATTCTTTCTTCATAAATCTGCACCAGTGAGGGCTTTCTCACATTGTGGTAAAAACATGAGAGCTCATGTGCACGCTTCAGAATACTTGGGGAGGTGTCTCTGCAGGATATCTTATCTTGGTCTGAGTCTGGTACAAGGCAAGCGTATCACTTGTTTCTCGTAAAAACAAGTATTAATCAGGCATTGCCATAGTTTCGTTGTAATTGACGTAGAAGCCTTGAGGCACCGAGTTTTGCCTGTCTACTTTGACATTCATCAGGTTTGTACTACTAATCCTTTTGCCGCTGTCGGCTCTGACTAGTTGTGCACCAAAGTTTGGTGAATTCGTCCATAGGCTATGTTCAAATAACTTTCGAACCACGATAAAAGTGGGTGTTCGTGACATGATACCTTCTACTTCGACTTTCCCTGCATGCATCCTCGCCGTGTCAGGCTATCCAGTGACGCTCCAGCTAATGCTTATTTCCCACAGACCCACGTCTACTACAAGGCGTCGTCACTAGCTTCCGAAGGATGGGAGTTCAGCCACCCAGGGTTCATTCGCTCGGAGCATTATTTACAATCAAACTTCGACGTCGATTTTGGGCAGAGGTAAGACAAGAGATAGTAAGTGTCCGATAATAAGACTTCTAACCAAACGGAAAAACCCAGCATTGACCTTTCAGCTCAAGCCGCGCAACTACTTGCCACTGCTCGAGATGACCTCGGTAGACTTCGTCAACAGGTTAATCGCTTACGAGAGTCCCCAGTTGTCAACCGCACTTCACCCCGCACTTCCCCTGGATCGCAATCCATCCGTCAAGCAGCAGAAGCCCTCCTTGAACCAAGGACGGACGGGGATCTATCTGATGAGAAGCGGAGCCTGCTCTTCGATCCTCAGGTTGAAACTTCTCATACGTCCTCTCCATCGCATATGTCTCCTCTCGGTCCTGTAATTCGGCTTACGGATCCAAATCATCTTCAAGCCGGTCTTCACCACAGCTCACCTTCTTTGTTGATCCGTCCACCCACTCCCGGTCTTCCGGCTTCCCCTCCGTCATCTCAAGTAGCAGATCCAGGGCATTTTCTGACCACGGGAAGTGAACACGGGTCATCTCCTTCTCCCCCATCAAGCTTTCGCAACACCCCTGCTCAGACTTCGTCCTCTTTACCGGGAAACACACGAGGGAGAACAGTCATTCCCTCCGGTCGTACTTCCTCATCGTCATCTCCCGCGTCCCAGCAGCCTCACCCGTCCTCGCGAGGTAGCTCAAGGAGTCATTCACGGTCTTCGCAACATTCTTCGCTCTCTAGAGCTGACTCGTCCGCTATCAGCTCCAATGATGAATTGGATTCTTCCCTTCAAGCCAGTCTGCGCATATTTGACACGAAAGCCCGGGCGGGAGAGACTTGCGAACAGGAAGACGCTGGCTGCGTTTCTCCAGATGCTGCAGACGCCAAGGAAGTACAGACTTTTATTCGGGGCATAGTCGACAAAATATTAGAAACCCTGCCCGCTCGCCTCATCAGCACCGAAGATGGATATCTCTATGCACGTGATGAGCTCCACAAACGCTTCGAGGATTCTGAGGAATACCATCACCTGACAGCACTTATCCGCACGAAGAATCTTATGAAGCCGGATTTCGTTTGCGAAGTGGTCCAGACATACTTCCAATATGCTACCTTATCCCACCGATGGCGACACAGTGGAGAACCACAATTTGCAGATATCTCTACATCCATCTATGATCCCGAAGCGCCTGCTAGCTTTGTCAAACTCAGAAAATTCTGCCTCACTGCTCATGAGCGCGGGCTGAAATGGGCTTGGTGCGATACGTGTTGCATCAACAAAGCCAGTAGTTCGGAGCTGGAAGAGGCTGTTACGTCCATGTTCAGATGGTACCGGAACTCTACCCTTACCATTGTCTACCTTGCGGACGTTGCTGGCTGTTCGCGACAGAAATTAGCCGCAAGCGAATGGTTCACCCGTGGCTGGACCCTACAGGAGCTCCTCGCTCCTAAGGTGATGCAGTTCTATGAGCAGAGTTGGAAGTCATGCGTCAAAGGCTCTGAGTATAACCATAAAGAGGTTCAGGAATGGGTGGACACGCTGGAACAAATCACTGGCATACCTGCGACCTCTCTTCGCAACTACATACCTGGGACTGACAATCCGAGGGAGAAGCTGAGATGGGCTGCTGGCCGAACTACGTCAAGGCAAGAGGATATCGGCTACTGCCTGATTGGGATCTTCGACGTCTCTCTTACCCCTCACTATGGAGAAGGAGATAAGGCGTTTACGAGGCTCTTGCTGAAAATCATGAAGTCTACTCGTGACATCAGTCTTTTTGACTGGGTCGGGAATCAGTCAAACAGCGTCAGCTACATTCCTTCCAGTCCGAACGGTTTTTTCCACCCTCCACTCCCCGATGATCAACTGTTGGCCGCGCCGGGCAGCAGCTCCAGCCTGAGCAGCACAAGCTCTCCGTCTCCTAGCATGGTACTCCTGTCCCTAGACGGCGAAGGTGGATTTTGGACAAAGTACCATAGAGACACCTTGAAACCACCCCCGTCGCCCTTCACTATTACCGAGACGAGCGTTGATATATATTGCTTCGTTCACAACGTCAAGAAGGGTGGCTATGCTAGGTCCATGGGTCCAGATAGCCCGAATAGACAACGTGACGGGTCGATTGAATATTCCATCCATGGTGCCGAGGATCTTGCTGTGTTCAATGTCACGGTGCAATTTCCTCTCGAGGAAGTTAACAAGCCGCTCGTCATCGCGAGAGTTTGGGAGCAGTCACTCTATGACTCATCCTCTGACAAGGACGGAATGAAACCGAATAGGAAGTCTCGCGAATTCCTCACGAAGCCGTGCGTTGCACTGTTGCTGGAGGAAGCCTCTGATGCTGGCTCGTATAGGCGTATACCCACGGAGGGACGTGTAGTGGTACAGATGACCAAGGTACCGAGAGGTGACTACCGTCCGACACAACTCAGAATTTCGTAGAGGTGCACCTCACTGGCATGGGTGAATATGTAGGTCATCAGCGCGGTATTCATTTATTCATTGGACAGAGTACTCGCAGCGCGTATACCAGACTTCTTATGTATCGTACAGGAGGGCTGCGAGGAAGCTCGGACTAGTGCTAGAATTGGTAATTGACTCAGACACTTGGGATTTTGAGAGCTGAGTTAGTGCCACCAGGTGTGACGCGATGCCGGACCGCTCCGCCGTGTCTGCTGACCTTGGGCTCTCATCGATATATCGACTTTGGGTCTCATCGTAGGCTCTGGATATAAAGCCCATCCTCATGGCTTGATGGGCGATTGATCTCTGTCTAGTTCCAGCACCAGAGCAAATTTCCTACTACGATGCCTGACGGTGGTTTCGCAGACGTCTACAGCCCTCGTAAGGTCCTCAACGACCCTTCTTTCCGTATCCTCGGACCAAACGAGAAGCCATCTCCTGATGCGAACATCGCTGCGTTCTATAACCCTAACCACGAGATTCACCTCGTCGAAAAACCGCGTCCGAAGCCCGGCCCTGGACAGGTGTTGGTGCATGTGCGTGCCACTGGCATCTGCGGGTACGTGTGATTCACGACCTCGCGCACTCGTTAAGTCGATTATGCGCAATCACTAACATTCCACAGGAGCGATGTGCATTTCTGGAAGCATGGCCGTATCGGTGATTCAATGATCGTGACAGATGAGGTGAGGCCTATTTGTTTGCGTCCAAGAACTGTTCAAGAAGAGTCACTGATCGGTCTGTCATCAGTGTGGTTCGGGACACGAGTCGGCTGGAGAAGTCGTTGAAGTTGGTGGAGGCGTGACACAGTGGAAGTCAGGTGAGTGAGAATGATTGACCGCTTCACTCTGCCTCAATGACACATGTTACTAGGCGACCGCGTCGCGATTGAAGCTGGCGTACCTTGCTCCAAACCGTCGTGCGATTACTGCCGAGTGGGTAGATACAATGCGTGTGCGTATTCAAAGCGATATCTGAATCTTCTATGAATGCCGATGTCAGTGCACAGGCCCTGATGTTGTCTTCTTCTCGACTCCCCCCTTTCACGGTATGTTATACGTTCGTGGCCTAAGTGGCTTATACCAATCTCCCTCCTTATACTTTTCTAGGAACACTTACTAGATGGCATCTCCATCCTGCCGAGTGGCTCCATCGTCTGCCAGACTCTATTTCGTTTGAGGAGGGCTCATTGTGCGAGCCACTAGCAGTCGCGCTTGCTGGTATCGAACGCAGCGGTCTTCGTCTTGGCGATCCAACTCTCATCTGGTAGTGTCGTCTGGATGGCTTACGGTAGGATTCATCTGACAGTCCTGCAGTGGCGCTGGACCTATCGGGTTGGTTTCCCTGCTCTCTGCGAGAGCGGCTGGCGCAGAACCCATTGTCATCACCGACTTGTTCCAGAGCCGCCTTGATTTCGCAAAGAAGTTGGTTCCTGGTGTTCGGACGGTACTCATCGAGCGCGGATCGACGCCAAAAGAATCCGCTCAGAAGATCAAAGCTGCCGCCTGAAGGTGAGGTCAAGCTAGCCATGGAATGCACTGGCGTCGAGAGTAGTGTGCACACGGCCGTCTATGTGAGTCGAGACTTAGCGCAATCACAAGTAAACCCTCATCAGAACAATCGCAGTCTACGCAGTTCGGTGGCAGGGTCTTCATCATCGGAGTTGGCAAGAACGAACAAGTGGTAATGCGATGTTCGAATGACACATGTCTTGCAAGTATCTGATCAAGCTTGTAGTTCCCGTTCATGCACCTTAGCGCGAATGAAATAGATGTTAGCTTCCAGTACCGTTACGCGAACCAGGTAAGGTTCATTGTGTCTAGTGACGCATTTTCTATTGTTTACCAAAAGACTTTCTCAAGTACCCCAAAGCGATTCGTCTCGTAGCGGGTGGTCTCATCAATCGTTAAGCCTCTTGTTACTCACCGTTTCAAACTTGAGGACGCGGTGTCAGCCTTTCACGTTGCGGCGGATCCTACGCAGGGTGCTATCAAAGTTCAAATCCAGGATTAGATCTCGCTGGCAGTTCAGGAGGTGATGGGATCTGTAGGTATATAGTAGTGCTATGTTTTGATGTGATTCCAAATACTCCCGCAGTACGGCTAGAGTGATGCATAACAAAAGGCTCCATTGTTGGTGATGATTATTATTTGGCTAACTACCCTTCGATCAAGTTCAGTAAACGTGGCATCACGTGACCTAAGCAATTAGGACAACATGGCAAACATTTACTGACCTCAAACCTAAGACCTAACCACCTTACTATAGTACCACTTCTCTATCTTCTACATTAAATTGATCTGGCCGCCATGGCGAGCCTTAGCCTGATTCGCCAACGAAAAACACCAGGTGCTCCTCCACGATCTGGGAGCTACGAGCAAGACGACGAGGATCATGTTGACGTGGTGTTTCGCAAACGGGTGTGTGTCGTATGCTCATGTTTCTTGGGCATCTCACTGAAGTTCGGTCTCTTCTAAAGAATGCCCGAAGCGCGTTCGAGCAGGCATTGGACACCCCACAGGCAAGTGCTGCAGTCGTGGGTGTCCTTACTGCCGTCGCTTTCATGGTTCGGTTCTACAAAATAAACCAACCAGACCAAGTAGTGTGAGTGTCGATCCCCCAACACCTGACTGGTCCTCGAACTCACACACGCGTCTTCTAGCTTTGATGAAGTTCACTTTGGCAAATTTGCCTCGTATTATATCCGTCGCGAATATTACTTCGACGTTCACCCACCCTTTGCAAAGCTCTTGTTTGGGCTTGCGGGTTGGTTCGTTGGTTTTGCTGGTCACTTTTCTTTCGAAAACATCGGGGACAGCTACACTGAAAACCATGTACCATACGTTGGCATGCGGGCGCTACCTGCCATTCTGGGTAGTCTGACGGTCCCCATGGTCTATGCCATCATGAAAGAAACAGGTTATTCAACTATTGTCGCGGCTTTCTCTGCATGCATTATCTTGTTTGGTACGCGTTTTTTCCGTATTCACTGTCCGGTACCTCGGTGTTAACAAGTTGCAACACAGACAACGCACACATTGCGCAGTCACGACTCATTCTCCTCGATGCCACACTCATATTCTTCATGTCCCTCACGATCTACTCGTACATCCGGTTTCGCAAACTACGCTACTGGTATGTGTTGTGTGCCAGCACTGCTATCGTGTACTGATAGAGCAACAGGGAGTTCACGGTGGAGTGGTGGAGTTGGCTCATTGCTACTGGGTTCTTCATGGCTTGCACTTGGGGCTCTAAGGTCAATGGCGTCCTCACTGTAGTGACCATTGGCATTGCCGTCTTAATCGACTTATGGGACATTTTGGATCACAATAAGGGTCATACCATGGCAAGTGGATCCTGTTGACTGTCGTGAACTGGACTAGAATCTAACTTTATTTCTAGGAAGATTTCTGGAAGCATTTCGCAGCTCGTGCTGTTGGTTTGATCGTGATCCCGTTCATCATATATCTGTCATTCTTTTACGTCCACTTCGCTGTCTTGATCAACTCTGGACCTGGCGACTCGTTCATGAGCCCCGCCTTCCAGGAAACGCTCATTGGTAACGAGTTGTTGACGAACAGCCAGGGTCAGGATGTTTCGCTTGGAATAATAGCTAGTCTTTAGTCTGACATTCGATCCCGCAGAACTTCTCTACTACGACGTGGTTACAATGAAACACAAGGATACCAAGGTCTTTTTGCACTCGCACCCCGACAAATATCCCCTTCAGTATGACGATGGGCGTATCAGTACTCAAGGTGAGCACGCCGGGTACATCGTCGACGCTGTTGCCTCATCTGTTTCTAGGCCAGCAAGTGACTGGTTACGGTCACGACGATGAAAACAACCACTGGCAAATCATCCCTACGAAGGCACTTCCAGAGGCTGGCCGTGGACGAGCTGTTCATCATGATGATGTTATCCAACTGCTTCATGTCAACACGCAGACTCTTCTCCTGACGCATGATGTGGCTTCTCCTCTGATGCCCACTAACCAGGAGTTTACGACGTGGCCCAAGGACGATCACACCCGTCATAATGACACCTTGTTCCTCCTCCACCTGGTCGACGGTAGCCTAGGGGATGTGTGGAAGAGCAAGTCGAGCCACTTCAGGCTCGTGCATGTACCAACCAGGGTGTCGATGTGGACCCATACAAAGCAGTTGCCAGAATGGGGATTCAAGCAGCAAGAGATCAACGGTAACAAGAACCCCGCGGAGAAGACAGCTGCTTGGTACGTCGACGACGTCATCAGCAGTGAGAGTAAGATTGCCTGTTCCTGAATCTGACATTCGACTGATCTCCATTTGTAGGTAATGCCGACTTCTCCCGAGAAACCAACGCCCCTCCAGAACCTAAGAAAATGAGCTTCTTCAAGAAGTTTGCTGAGCTGCAACTCTTGATGCTGCAGCATAATGCTGGTCTCACTGCATCACATCCCTATGCCAGTAGCCCGATCAACTGGCCCTTCCTCCTTAGCGGCATCAGCTTCTGGACAGAAAACGACTCCCAGAAGCAGATCTATCTCATCGGTAACGTTGTTGGATGGTGGACATGTATTATCGCCATTTCGATCTACGTGGGCATTGTTGGTGCCGACCTTCTGGCACGGAGACGCGGGGCTGAACCCGTCCCTGATGGTAAGTGTTTTGTCAGTTTAATTGGCCTAGTCAATCTGATCATCTTTGATAGAGGTCCGTAACCGTTTGTGGAACTCCGCTGGGTTCTTCCTGCTTGTATGGGCGGTGCACTACCTGCCGTTCTTCCTGATGAGCCGTCAACTCTTTATTCACCACTACCTCCCCTCACACCTTGCATCGGCATTGTTGGCTGGCTCGGTGTTGAGCTTCATCCTGTCTGAATCCATAAATTTCCCCATCTCGATCGCTGGACGAATGACACGTATTGCGTCCTACTCAGTACGCTGACCTCGGAATGAAGGGCCCAGTGGTGGTTGGAATCTTCGCTGTTGCCATGTTTGCGATGTTCGTATTCCTCGCTCCGCTCACATACGGAACACCAGGGTAAGTTTTTTCGATGTTTGCTTCATATTCTCTTCGGCTGATCCTATCTCGGCAGTCTTGATGGCGAGACTGTCAACTCGAAGCGCCTACTAGCTTCCTGGACCCTTCACTTCGCAGCGAAGGTCACCGGCGAGGTGCTTTGAACGACTTACGGGATTTGAATGTCTTGGTTTCCGAGCGGATCGTCTCGCGTAGCTCGCATTGTACATAGTAATTAATAGCTTGCTAAACTAAGGAGAAGGAACCAAACTCTAGATTATTACAATACCCTTGTACTTAACAGGACTGAGTGAAATTGCCAAAAGTACTATATTATAGTACTAGTAACACCACGGGGCTATCACGCCGGAGTCGCCGTGTTTGGCCCATTGACTTCACGGCCACAACAGGACATACTTCAATATCTATCCTCTACTAGGATGTTCAATGCACCACGACCTGCACAACGGTATGGCACGACGCCTGCTAATGGGCTAGGTGCTAGTTTTGTCGATGAAGACCCGCTTGCTGCTTCGATTTTCGATGACCCGTGGAGCGCTGCGCCTTCACCTTCCCCGCCACCCATCAATACTGTGACCTCGGCATTTAGCTCAGTCATAGGTAAATAAACTGTACTATACTTTACGTCTTGCGCTTATGTTGGTGATTTCAGCGGATGCAGCAGTTCCGGAGACGTACACGAGGGCTTTTGCTGCTGTGGACGTCACTAATTCGGGAGAGGTGTCGGTCAGCGCCCTCTCACGAGTTCTTGCCACTTCTTTGCTCCCAGCTGCAACTGTTGATAAGGTATGTTCTGTTTGTCATTACCGTTGCAAGGTTTCTGACTTGTCTGTGTAGATTGTAAACCTCGTTAGTTCGAAACCTCGAGTATCGAGACTGGAGTTCTTCGTGGCTTTGGCACTGGTCGCACTTGCTCAGTCGGGGAAAGGTGGGTTTAATTTCTTCCATGACTATGACTTAGCGGACGTCTAAACGCGTATTAACAGATATTAGTATCGAACGAGTAGCCGCGCTCGCTGCCTGAGAACAATCTCCCGATACCCTTCCTTGCAACCCAGCACACCCGCGTTCTCATCGCCCTATTCAACTTACAAACAGAACACGATCCGATCACCCGTACCCCCATATGCATCCGAGGATCCGTGGAATGTACCTCGATATGGCATCACCCCCGGTGGTGCTTCTGATCAGCCACGGAGTACCATCCACCATAAACGGCGCATCTTCCACACTGGCAGGGTCTGGGCTCCCCAAAGATTGGTGGAAGAAGCAGGAAAGTGTGGATGTCACTATTGAGGGTCAACATGGGTTCATTTTGAACCGATATACCGTCTATGAGGTCACAACTGAAGTGCGTTGCTGGGGCTGTCCCACGTTGGTGTCTCAGTTCACCAGGAGTTGGTTTTACAGCGCGGACCTGCTATACACCGTCGCTATTCTGAATTTGCTTTTTTGTGGGATTGCTTGGTTAGACGATATCCTTTCCGCCTCCTCCCTGTACTTCCACCAAAGCGAGTACAACGTAAGCATTTGAACTGCTGCCATGACGAGGTCCTTTGTGCTGATCCTTCATTAATAGATTGGCAGCCGATGCTGCATTCATCGAGCAGAGAAGGTATGTTAACAAGTGAAAGAACCATTCATATCTTTTAAAAAATGTGCTTGATCACGCAGGAAAGGCCTTGCTAGGTTCCTTAATACTATAATGTAGGTGATTTGATTCACGTGGTTGACGGTGCTCAAGGCAGCGATCCCAGAAATCACCCAGTGCTCAAAGAAGACGGACTTCTTTTCACTTTTTCTAACTGAACCGTCCTTTGACACGTGGCGGAAACATAATGCAATTGCTCTCGAGGAGGAGTCGGCCAGCAAAAGAATTGACAGGATCGAGGAGATGTCCATCCCCAGTGATCTCGAAGAGAAACTCGCGTAAGTGTTACAGTCGCGAAGAACGTTTGTCTGTTACTTATGCTCGTACGTTTCAGAATTGTCCGAGGAAAGATTAACCCGTTGATTGAACAATGGCAGAGGATATGTATCCTCGCAGAGCGCATCATAAAGAGACGCGAGTCAGCTGCGGTATGGGTCCCTCCAAGTCATCGACGTACATACGTGCCGACTCACTTCGCATTCCCCATCTTCTCATCTACACCGGATATTCGTGCTGCCCCTTTTGGCCACGGACCTGCATCCTCAACCGCATCATTGATGTCTGCCTCGGGGCTTTTTACACGCGATGGTCCTTCCTCGGAATTCGACGTGTCTGATGCACAGGCAGATTTGGCGCGCTTGACAAATGTTTTGAGAGTTGTTATGGAAGTGAATGAAAGGTGTTGGAGAGGTGATGAGTGTGACCTTTGTGACGGAGTGCGGCAGGGTGTCGGACACGTGGCGGAACATACTCAGCAGCATTCTGATCTATTGGAGCAACGCGTAGGTCGTTATTTCTCCAGCCCGAAGCATATGACTAAACCACTGACAGACCAACACCCTTGCTACGCTCGACGTTGGAGTCTTTGAAGGTAGGTCTATCAGTTTATATTCGGTTGCTCGTTTGTTGACAAAGGGCCATTCAGAGCCAACGAGACCTTTACATTGCGATGCGGGATTTGTTTGTCAGACACGACCGTTATGCAGGCGATGATGTTGATCGTCTCAAGAAACGGGTAGATTCGAATTCGATGAAGCTCGAAGCCATAAAAGCAGCACAGAAAGATGGCTGGCAGGAGGACGCCGATAGAGTTGTCGTCCTCATTGAGAAGGACCAGGCAACCATCACATCACTTCTTCACCGACGGGTATTCATTCGGGCATGGTGAATCTTTTCTTCAGCTGTTCTTCGATTTGTTGCTGATTCTGGGTCCTGCATTAAAGCATGTGGCATGAATTACGCGTCGTGTTACATAACCGGGAGAACACACTGCTGACTGAGTTGGTGCAGACGTTTGTACGCGACGAGCAAGCGTTTGCGGACAGGGTTTTGGCTCAGTGGATGTCGTTGGGGAATGCCGTGGAAGAGATGCCATTTGAATGATATCTGACTGCTTCATGCACGATGCATGACGATGCTATTTGCTTTTATGTGAACTTCTATAATCTAGTTGGTTATCATCTTGTCGATACTAAACTTGTGTGTGCGTTTGGGCCTGAGACGAGCTCTCAGCAAGCGCTCGAGTGTACTAGGAAGGTTCCACTGGCAGGGTCGCGTCGCTTATTACGACCACGTTGACCTGCCAATTAGGCTCATCACACTGATTAATTTGCACATTCTGCAACACATCATGGACGGCTTCGACGATCTACTCGCACCTTCAAGGAACGCACTCGAAGATAACCCGTTTGAGGACCCATTCGCCAAACCACGGTCAGGATCACCAGACCCTTGGTCGAGTTTCGGGCAACAACATCATGATCCACAGCCCTCCCATTCCGATATTGACTACTTTAAATCTGGCTTTGAAGATGAGCCCAGTACTACACATACCGCCGAGTCAACGTATTTTACAAGCAACTATGGTCAAATCGACCAAAGTAGCGTCGCGGCCCCCATCGACCCACTCGATGCAGCGGCAGTAACAGCAGAAGATCACGAAGGTGAACAGAGCACAAGTCATAGCGATGCACACACAGGGACTGCGTCCTCACGAACGCGTGGCTTTGGGATCTTCACGCCGAATATAGAGGATCAGACCAGGACAATTATGGAGCCGGAACCAGAGCCAGAGTCGCCTCGCTCGGACGAGCCTTCTCAGGCTCAACATATCGACGGACCCAGCGTTACTGTAACCTCCCCGCAGCCCGCAGAAGAGCCGACATCCTCACAACCACCGTCGGTCTCCTCCCAAGAGCCCTTCTCCTCATTCTCGCCAGCTGCCCGCGCGATAGTCTCGCCTCTTGATCGGCACTCCACCACGACTACCGACCGCGCATTTGCCAGTCTTGCCCTCGGGGGCGAATCTCAGGGTGGCTGGCAGACGGGGTGGGGAAGCAACGACCAGCCTTCTGTAACCACGGCTCTTCCTACCCCAGTTGCCGGTGCTGATAATGATGACGACGACGACGATGACACGCCCATAGGGCAGACGGCCCGGTTCAGAAACTGCTGGATCTCCTCAAGTGCGTGCTTCATCGTTAGAAGTGTATGGAATCCCATTGATTCATCGTAATATCTGGTGATTAGCCGTCTGTATCTCCTGTTGCGGTGCTTCGTAGCGAAGGATCGATTCCGCCTCTTTTCATAATCTCAGTAGAGGACCCACAAAAAGTTGGAGACCCAATCAGGGCCCACATTCTCTACACTGTCCATACCCGCGTACGTCCCTTCCCTGTGTTCCAGTCCCCGTGTCACAGCTCTAACACACACTAACTCTTTCCAGACCTCCTCTCCTCTCTTCTCAAAAGCATCCTTCTCCGTTCTCCGCCGATACTCCGACTTCCTCTGGCTCTACGAAACTCTCTCAATGAACAACCCAGGCGTCGTCGTTCCCCCCGTACCCGAGAAGAGCCCTTTTGGACGATTCGACGAACATTTTATAAAACAGCGTCGGTCGGGGCTGGAGAAATGTATACAAAAGATGGCAAACCACCCTGTGCTGGCCAAGGACCCGGATCTTAAGTTTTTCTTGGAGAGCGATACGTTTGCTTTGGATGTTAGTACTGCATCCTTTCTCTTTTCTTTTGTGTCGGGTGATGTGGAATATCGGGACTGAAGAAACGCTTTGTCGCGATGTAGATGAAACATAAAAAAGCGGAGATGTCACATGAGAGAGGGGGGCTTATGGCGTCCATTGGACAGACTTTGACTGGTCCTCGGTTTTATGAAACAGATGAGGTGAGCGCGGCAAAGGACATGTTGACACAGCTAACCACATACTATCCAGTGGTTCGACAGACAACGCGCTTACCTGGACGGACTCGAGTCCCAGTTACGAGGCCTCGTCAAGTCTATAGAAGTCGTTGCAAGACAGCGAGCCGGTGAGTCTTTCTCCCATCGTCGTCCAGCTCTCCGGCAGCATAACTTACTGGAAACACCATTCGTGCCACAGAACTAGCCTCGGCTACTGGGGAACTCACGACCACGATAGCAGAGCTATCTGCATCCGAAGTCGGGGCACGGTTACAGCAAACGCTTGGGGCAATGGCCGAGCTCGAGCATGTTGCGGCAGAAGCTCAGAGCTCGCAGTCGCGGCAGGATATGATGACATTCTTGAGCACAGGTGGAGTCCATTCTTATGCAAACTGGTGAAGGATTGATGCTGACTGCAGAACAGTGGACGAGTATTCGAGGCTCATTAATTCTGTTAGGGTAGGTGATTCACCACTATCAAAAAAATACTCTGGCTGATACAAAATATCATCGCAGATGGCTTTCAGCTCTCGTATACGAACCTATACGAGTTGGCAGAACGCAGATACGGAGGTCCGTCGCGTACGGCAAATACACGAACGGGCACGTGTGCAGGGACGCCTGCCCTCCGACAGAGCAGGACATACCGTTAGTTTAGTTACCGAGGCAAGTGGTGTCATCCTGTCGGTGCTATCCGCATCTATCGCTGCTGAAAGTTACATATTTCACAATGGATAGGCCGAGCGGCGCGCGCTGGATGCCAAACACGAGTTTGAGCAGTGTTCGAAGTTGATTAAGTCGGAGATGGCAAGGTTTGAGCAGGAGAGGATCGACGACTTCAAGAACGCACTGCAGGTGTTTTTGGATGGGATGATTTCACAACAGAAGGAGGTGAGTGGTCTAGATACGATGGTATCTATGGCGTAAGGTCTGACGGAGATCGTCACAGCTTATATCTGCCTGGGAGAAGTATCAACAGGTCTTGCTGAAATGCGCCAGTGGACCTTGACGTGGAGAGTTGCTGGGATGTTGGAGTCAGTGGGTATATGCGATATGCAGACGTGATCTACTTGGATGGAATGATCAGTTGTGTTTGCGTTGGTGACCCGCAATGTTCCATTTGATAGGTAATCATCATGCATCATGCCATCAGGCCATCACCTGTCTTTACAGTAAGTTTAGGGGGAGAATGGATATAAATGTCGCCGAGTAATGACATCGATCGAATAAGCACACATATAAATTATACACAGCGCGCTCAATTTGCGCCCGTGATTATTACTGTACCTTACTTGTCATAAGCTCAACGCTAGCGCTGGCCGACATCGGAGCTGGCTCCCAGAGCGGCCCTAGTAGCACAGACTCGTCTCCAAGGACCTCTGACGTACGTACCAGCTACCGCTCGGACTAACATTCAGTACTCTTCAAGTTCCATCCAATTTCACCCTGCCGCACGGGAATCTTCCAGTCGCACCACATCCCTCTTCTATAGACTCGGATTCTCTATTTACATACTATAACGTTCGGGCGACGTACGTCCCGTTCAAGTCGGTACCGCAACGTCCTGGCGCCTACCATGTCCACCGTCGCTACAGCTTCTCTCAAGTCTTTTCGAACGATCCAACCAGCAAGACAGCCAACGTGGAAGCTATCCTCAGTAGAGGACGAACCATTAGACGCCTCTGCCTTACAGCATGGTATACCTGATAGATGCGAGGTCCGGATAGAAGGTATGACTTGCGGTGCATGTGTAGAAGTGAGTCCTCCATTCCCCAGGTCTTTCACAAAATGTATTGACCCAAATTATCACCTCGTAGTCGATCGAAGGTGTACTCCGATCTCAATCTGGCATTTATTCGGTCAAAGTAGCTCTGCTTGCCGAACGAGGTGTCGTCGAATATGATCCCAATTTATGGACTCCAGAGAAGATTATAACCGTGAGCCAGGCCTCGTATATCCTCTTCCCTCAATAACTAACGACCTCGCATACAGGAAATATCTGACATTGGCTTTGATGCTGTCCTTATTCCCGTCGCCCAGTCAGATACTGTCACCCTCCGCGTTTTTGGCATGACCTGTTCCTCGTGTACCTCCACCGTCGAGGGCGCTCTTCGCGACATACCTGGCATAAACAGTGTCGCTGTCTC
Source organism: Melanogaster broomeanus (assembly GCA_014904935.1). Lineage (NCBI taxonomy): Eukaryota > Fungi > Basidiomycota > Agaricomycetes > Boletales > Melanogastraceae > Melanogaster > Melanogaster broomeanus. Next base: position 235,558 of record MU123714.1, on the reverse strand, counting down.
CCTAACGACTGAGACCGCCAAAATTAATTTCGAACCCGGTGTGATCGGTCCACGGGAGATGGTCGAACGAATCGAGGAACTGGGTTTCGATGCAATCCTCTCTGATCAAGAGGATCGCCACCCAGAAACAATCCCTTGCAGCGCACCAGAGAAATTCCAGGAGTGGTTCAGTCGCCTCAAATGGAGTTTCGCCTTTGCCCTCCCCGTCTTCTTCCTCAGCATGATGGCACCCCATGTCTCCTTTTTACATCCATTCATCCATTATCGTCTATTCAACGGTATCTACCTCAGCGACGTTTTTATACTCGCCCTTACCACACCCACACAATTCTGGGTTGGTCGGAGATTCTATCGCAACGCATACAAGGCGCTTCAGACACGGTAGCGCCACTATGGACGTCCTCATAATGCTTGGAACATCAGCCGCATATTTTTATTCTCTTCTTGCCATGTTTTTCGCAGCATTCAACACCACCCCCGATTTCCGTCCCCTCGTCTTCTTTGACACGAGCACCATGCTCATCATGTTCGTCTCTCTCGGCCGGATGGCTGGAGAACCGCTGCAAAGGGCAAAACCAGTGCAGCGCTAACAGATCTCATGGCTCTTGCACCGACAATGGCTACCATCTACACTGACGCACCCGCATGCACCCAGGAGAAACGTATCCCCACCGAGCTCGTACAAGTCGGCGATACTGTCAAGCTTGTTCCAGGAGACAAAATACCCTCAGACGGTACCGTCGTCCGTGGCTTATCCTCCGTCGACGAAAGCGCCATTACTGGAGAGCCCATTCCCGCTCTCAAACAGCCTGGCGACATCGTCATCGGTGGCACCGTGAACGGTCTGAGGAACGTTCGACATGATTGTCACGCGCGCAGGCAAGGACACCGCGCTCTCCCAAATCGTGAGACTTCGTCGAGGAAGCCCAAACGTCCAAAGGCGCCCATCCAAGCCTTCGCAGACCGCGTTGCAGGGTTCTTTGTACCAACCGTGATAGGTCTCGCTGTGCTCACGTTCGTGGGGTGGATGATCATTGCGAATGTGGTTAGTGCGGAGGCATTGCCAGCGATGTTCCATCGACATGGGGCGAGCAGCTTTGCGGTGTGTTTGCAGATATGCATTTCGGTGGTTGTGGTGGCTTGTCCTTGCGCGTTGGGACTGAGCACGCCAACTGCTATCATGGTAGGGACGGGGATGGGAGCCAAGAATGGGATATTGATCAAGGGTGGAAGGGCGCTGGAAGCGAGTCGGTCTATCAAGCAGATCGTGCTTGACAAGACTGGCACGGTGACGGAGGGTAGACTTAGCGTTTCAGGGATGGTGTGGGTGCCCCCACGCGACAGTGGACACGAGTTGTTCCCCGAAGAAAGTGTCGGACCGCACACACTTACGTTTAAGTGTGCAGACGGAGTGACGTCCCGCGCAGCAGTCCTCGCCATGCTCTCAGCGACCGAAGCACGCTCGGAACATCCTCTCGCAAAGGCCATCGCTGTCTATGGCAAGGACCTCGTGAGCCAATCAGAACTTGACGTACCAGAAGTGACCATAGAGTCATTCGAGAGCGTCACTGGAGCCGGTGTCAAAGCCGTCCTTTCTCTCTCTGAATCAAAGTATACCCTTTTGGTCGGCACTGCCCGATTTGTCACGCAATCTAACGAGGGCAGCCTACCCTCCGTACTGTCGAGCTACGAAGCACAGGAAAGCCGACTCGCGCGAACTGTCATATACGCATCTATGACGCGTGGTTCCCACCCCTCCACTGTCCCTATTCCGATACTCGCAGTGTCTCTCTCTGACGTACCGAAGCCATCGTCTGCGCAGGCTATCAGAGCATTACGAGCGATGGGTATCAAAGTGTGTATGATGACGGGCGATGCGATGAGTACGGCTCTGGCGGTTGCGAAGCAGGTAGGGATTGAGCCCGAGGCCGTATGGGCGAACATGAGCCCAAAGGGTAAGGCTTCGCTCGTGACAGAACTTATGATGAAGGAAGGTTGCGGAGTCGCTATGGTGAGTTCACTCGTTTGGACTTCGTCCTTTCTAGCCTAACATTTCGATTCAAAAGGTCGGAGATGGGATCAACGACTCCCCTGCACTTGTAGCCGCCACAGTAGGCATTGCTCTGAACTTCCGGCACCTCCGTCGCAATCGAAGCCGCCGACATCGTCCTCATGCGTTCCGACCTCCTAGACGTCGTCGCGGCCCTCCACCTCTCACACTCCATTTTCCGTACCATCCGGAGGAACCTCGTATGGGCGTGTATTTACAACGTGCTGGGGATCCCACTTGCGATGGGGCTATTCCTTCCACTCGGGATTTATATGCATCCGATGATGGCGGGTGCCGCGATGGCGTTTTCAAGTGTGAGCGTCGTGAGCAGCTCGCTTGATGTTGAGATGGTGGAAGAGACCCGTGGAGAGCATCTTTCAAGGGGAGGGAAAGGAGGGAAAGGCGAGTGGATGGGGATGGGTGGAGAGTGTCTGGGAGAATGCAAGGGATAGGGCTGAAGGTACTTGGGTGTCTGTGGGCTGGAGGCGGGGAGCATCTGCTGAATATAGTCAGTTGCCGATCGAGCATGAGCGAGTCTGTTTGATCACGAGGCATATGTAGAACTTTTATTTATTAAGCATCTAGTGTCTGTTTACTAATGTAATTGGTTTTTGAATCGATGTAATACTAATACAGCAGTATCGTTTGTTGCAGAGTGGCTTCGCACGCAGATAGCTTAGCATAGAGTCACCATCCTCGCATGCGGCATAAGACACAGGCCTTCGGATATTTTTGTAATGATACGCTCCATAGTCTGCATTTTCCTGACAGGACCGTGGCCATCGGGACGAGAAAGCAAGAGGTAGGAAGTGAAAGGGACTCTGAGAGCACGAATGAGCTCTGCTAGCGGCTCTGGTGTAGCCCTGCTTCCGTAGACAGACCCGGCGTCTGAGGATCTGGCCCCGGGGACGTTTCCGAGCGGGACTCCAACTGTTTCCAGTAAATGCTCGTCTACGATGCGTCCAAGGTGGTAGACGTAGCGGTTTCGTTGTCCGTGTCCGTGTCTATGATCATGTCCTCCCTGCCCGCCTTCTCGGTGATCGTCATCCTCCCCTACCTCGTCCAGCTCGTCTGGGGAGCATACAGAGACTGCTTCTAACCCAGGAGCCTTCCACCCGGTATCGACGCACACCGTCTTCCATGATCCTCGCATTGTACGTACGAGACTGGGTACAGGAGCATCGGCAGTCTCGTCTTCCCATTGATGACCGCGCGCTCCCGTGGAAGGTCCTTTATCAGGGATCTGCAACATCGCGAGGACCTGTTCTCCCTTCTGATAATCCTCCCGAGTGATGATACTCGTGTGCTCTGGGTGGACAACAGGGGGATCGTAAAACGCGGAAGGGTTGCCGGCGAGCATGGTGTTCAGCTTGGACGGCGGACCTGCCCAGTCGAACAAACCAGGATCGTTGGTGAGCCGCACGAGTTCCCGCTGAAGACGGGCAAACGCCCACTGTTTCTCTCCGTACAGAATGGGCAACGATATTCCGAAGAGACCCATTATGGAGTACGCCATGTCCTCCACTTTGGTTGTCTCTCTGTGGGCCGCCCAACGGAGGCGTTCGCGGATGTTCACAAGACCGGGAGTGAACTCTACGATGTCTCGCGGTGGGATACCGGTAGCTTCGCTGAGAAGTCCCTTGATCCCGGGGATACGCCTGTGATCGCTGTAGTTTCCGTGCTTGCGCGGCTTTTGCGTGATGCTCGTCCAGTCCGCTTTATAAAACTGGACGTGACTTGGGGCGAGGAGTTCTTGGAGTGTCCAGCCCCGCGTGAACCACTCGCTCGTCTTGAACACCTCCAGCGGAGAAGAGGCACCGACATCGCCGAGGTAGACGAATTGTCAAGGTGGAGGTGTTATACCATGCTGAACATGGCTATGATAGGTTTCTTCGACTTCTGTACGATTCCTTTTGTCGATACAACATGTGTCGCTCCATGCCCACCTGATGCCCTGTTCCCATGCGGTACGACAGAACCCCTTCAGCTTCAGTGATCTCGGGGGGAGATCGCATCTCATAGACGTTTCCGTTCATGTGGCTTAGCAGCGGCTCTTCGTCTGGGTCGCCCCACCGATGCGAGAGCATAGCATAATCGAAGAAAGAACTGGATAACGTCCTTGATAAACTCCTTCTCCTTTACCGCTTGCTCAGTTTTAAGCAACTGGAGAAGTAGCGTATACTGGGATGACGCCTTAAACGCGACCGCAAACTCGTCAGCTCCATAGAGCCTTCCCATCAGCAGGGTCTGTGCAGACGAGACGGCGCGGCATTTCAGCGAGGACCTCAGAGATGGCGCGATCGACGGCTCGACGTGCGACGTCTGCCGAGATGTATGTAAGCTGTCTGCCTCGGAATTTGTGTTTGATGGCTTCTTCGTCTTCTTCTTCCTCAGACCGAGTATCTATACTGCCTAGCTGGGACGCTTCGTCTTGCCATTCAGCTGTAACTCCGGAAATTATGACGCTGTTCGACCCGGGGGATGTCCTTGCCATATGGGCGAGTTCGCTGCTTGAGAGCTCATCCACATCGGAATGTTCTGCGCCGACAGACAAAGGTGAGGACGAGGGCGATGAGGGCGATGAAGTTGAAGTTGAAAGCTGAAATTGAAGTCGAAGTCGAAGAGGGGGAAAGTGGGAGAGACGCCGTTTGAGAGTCCCCTGCCTCTGCCTGCGGGGCTGTAGCATCTTCAGAGCTGTGCGGGAGCTCTGCGTGAGTGGTGGTGAAAGCTGTAGTTTCCTCGGTATGACGCTGACAGAGCTTGTGGTTTCTCGAGTGTATTGCATTGGTGAGCTCTGGCCTTCTTCGCTCGGGCTCTGAGCTTGCACGGGAGTCGCGTTTCCGACGACGGCAAGGCCGGGGTTCTAGTGACTCATTGACAAGATTATTTCAGTGCTGCAGAAATTGCTAGTGACGTACTTCAGGTTCTGGCTGGTTGATCGGCGAGGCATTTCAGTAATTCTGAGCACTGAAAAATCTAGAATCTCACTAGGATATCGATGATATGGTTCAGTGGTCTGATCACTCGACACGAGGTCTGGGCACTCACGCAGTGATGATCGATCGAGTGGTTTAGCTGCTGCTTCATCATTTCTACCCTCTGCTGCCATCGACGCTGGCGATGATTGTTGGGCGTCATGCTGCCTCCGATGTATTGAGACATGTAGCGATTTATCCCTGGAATGGCGGAACTTACTCTGCGGACAGTGGTCTTGAGGGGTGGATGAGCGTGATGGGTCCTCCGGAGCATCGACGATTGTCGATGACATTGGTGACACAGTGACACCTGGCGGCTACGCGACACGGGTCTACAACTCTGATCATGACACGTGGCTTGAACACTCACTTGATCGTCTCCCACTGCTGCACTTGTTGTACTATCATTTTCGCGCTCGTGCGAGCCAAATTCTGTGCCACGCTCAGGCTGTCCGTCCGAGTCACAATATGTGGCTGTCGAGTCTCGACGAACTCTCGTGGGGATGATACCCTTGGGCTTTCAGGACCGAACCTGAAGCAAGCCGATTTCATTGATAAGGAGGATCCTGAGGAAAGGCTGCTGAACCCACGGGTGCGTGTTCTGGAACCATTTGCATGTCAGACATGGACTTGGTTGGGGGCTATCGATGCGGTTTCTGAGATGGCGTCGTTTCGATGTTGGATGAATGGACGGACGGACGGACGGACGATAGATCACTCGCTGCGAGACAGCTCAGGCTCGAGTTAGATGCTTCTCCCTGTCTCTCTGAATTGGCCGAGATGGTGGCTGGATGGGGTTTTGGTCCGTTCCTTTTACCCTGGAGCCAGACTAGGTCCATTCCTCCCGGAACGCACATGCATTCTTACCCAGAGCAGCGAGGCATACAATCTATTGAGGGTGTCCTCGTGTACTCTCAATTCGGTCACATACAACCCTACGCATTATCGTCCTTCAGCCTAAGGGAGGTGTAAGCGATCGTCTTCCATGCCGTATACAACAGGCGAAAGGTTGTTTCTTTGAGCGAGCTCGAGCCAGTGAGGTGACTTCCGCTAACGTCGAACTTAGGGACCGGCACCGTATGAGATGTACCTATCATACTTGTCCTCAGGCCTTCACGCGCATCACTCATGTCAGCGGTTCTACGGGCTTTGAAGGTTTGAAGCTCCACTTCCTTGCTCAGTGCAATCGATGGGATCGTGATCAATGGTCTGGTAAGTTCGTTTTTGTAATCTTGAACCAGACTGATCCAAATATTCCCCATCTAGAAAGACATGACATGCATCCTTGCAATGAGGCACCTTTCAAAACACGAGGCATGTAGCGCCATGTCACTATGACTGAATTTGAGAGTGTTTTCTCTGTGTTGGATTCAGTTACCTCGAAGCCCTTCGACACATCATCATCCCTTAGAAAAGACACTTTGCCTGTCATGCATGCTTTAAAGCTCTTTAGAGATCGCAGCTCATCGCCAATGATAGCCCCTCAGCCAGTGCCTGCCGATCGACCAGCTTCGATCCCGAAACCGACCGTTCTATCTCCTGGCCCTTTGGTTTCGAAGGAGACATGGAAACACGAAACAGAGATCAGTACGGCGCTGATAAAAGGAAATGGTGTACCGTTACCTCTGATTTGGGTAGGAGTCTGCAATCGCTGGATTGACATAAAGTAACGCAATGTCTTATGATATCCAGATCATGGTCAAAGACAACGTCATCCCTCCTCATGCCGTACCGTTCTCGAAGGATCACCGCGGTGACCTGTACATTGCTCGTGCGCTGGTAGAGGTAAGTCGTTAGGCCTAAACCGCATCCTTGGCTAAGCTTGTCCCAGGGTGAACTGTGTGCGCCTGATCTAGCTTTTCTCTAACAGCAACACGTTGACTTCTGTGCATATAGACCTTGGATGCGCAGCACATCACCTGAAGAACGGTGCCATTGAATTAGTTATAGGGGGCGTCCTCACCAGGTAGATTTGCCCACTCGGTATACTGTATACGTTCTCACACTGACGCATGTAAAGACTTACGAATATGAGGTGTTGGCCGGCGTTCCAAGACTCATCTGGGGATTGGCCCCGTCACCCGGCGGTCAGAAATACCATCAGGGAGACGTGGTAGTTGGAAAGCATACTTCAGGCCAAGTCTCAATGGATGTCAGGTGCAGCATACCGACATATAGTCCCAGGAGGATGTACGTCGTGTCATCCCAGATGGCTTTGTGCTCGATCGAGCTGCCAAACGCCTCGAGGAAGCGTTCAAATCTCTTAGGTGATACTGATTAAAATTACCTTTCGCACGCATTCATATACCATCCTGCAGGACAACCACGGTCGTCTTTCTTGTCAATGATTCACAACCGGTACGCGTCGAGCTCCCTCAGAGGTCGGGTAGCTACTGAACGTTTCACAGATGAGACGGAGTTATTGGAATCAGGTTAGAGAAGCGCTGGTCGGGATGTTTGGCATAATGCGTCGATGTGGTGGAAACGGTTGCGAGCTACATCTAACGAGCGATAAACAAAAAATTTCAGTTCAGGTTAGAGAAGTTGCACCCCCATACTCTGGAGATCGGTTGCTAATTGCATTACACAAAAGTACGAACATGATCTTCACCAGATATTCGAAAGAACAGGTCTACGAACAGGTTTGATACTCTCCCACGGTCGTGGAGCAAAGGTAATTAAAATTGTTTTTACAGAGAATATGTATATGGCTACGAGGCTGGAGGAGATATTGAACCATTACGTTCCTCGTTTGGACGCCAGAACCGGTGGCAAAGTGGTGGTTATTGTGTTGACATGTGATGTCGCTGGTGAGGAGCAATATTCCTATTGTCGTATGGTATTGACTATCATACGCAGGCGACCAGGCAAAGATTCCCGGACTCATCACAGAAACGGCACGCCAGCTTGAACGAAGAAACATTCCGGAGCACATGTTCGATGTTCAGTTCATGCAAGTGGGTGGCGATCAGGCGGCGACGGATGCTCTCTATGGTCTAAGCGATCACCTCAAAGAAGCTTATGCGCTGAGGGTACGTATATACGGAGTCGAGATGAGGATCGTACTGACATCGTATGAAGGACATCGGTGACGTTACCACGTCCAGTCCAACAAGGATTCGGTTCGAGGCAAAACATTTAGCGATGGTGCTTGCAGGAGGCATTAACAAAGATCTCGACAACCTCAGTTCTGCACCAAAGCAGCCCGTGAATTGTATTCCTCAGGAGCTGCCTGTACGTTCCGCACTTCTCAAACCCATCGGAAACCAGAACGTGGTCGAAACCTACACTTCATGACGTGGAAAAAACGGTGCGAAAGATCGTCGAGCAATGCGCGAGCGATCTGCCGTACCACCTATTAGACGTCCGTGATGGAACTGTACACGACCGGAGCGCAATCGCACGTCAGCTGATACGCGATATTCTGTCCCGGCAGCTCGCTGAGGGAGCTCTCAAAGAGGGCGGTCCAGACCTCATGAATGATCGCATGTTGTCTGCAGTAACGCGGTTCCTCCAGTATGCCACACTTTCACACACTTGGGGAGATCACGAGGCGTCGTATGGTGAAATTGCGTCCAGTGTGTTTGATACGAAGCACTCCGCTGGTACATTCAAGGTCCAGAATTTTTGCGCAACAGTCCGCAAGCTCGGCTTTCGCTGGGCATGGTGCGACACTTGCTGCATTGACAAATCCGACTCTTCCGAGCTTCAGGAGACGATCAACTCTATGTTTACTTGGTACCGAAACTCGGCTATCACCATCGTACACCTTTCCGATGTTTCGACGTCTTCACAGCTGAAGCACAGTCGGTGGTTCAGGCGGGGGTGGACCTTACAGGAGCTCCTCGCACCACGGGCGATGCAGTTCTATACCAGCAATTGGACGATCTACAGGGACCGCTACTACAACCACAAGCATGATTACCGCTTGATGGGAGCACTGCAGCGTATCACCGGCATCCCTTTGACGTCCTTGGTTGACTTCAACCCAGGAGTTCATGACGTCCGAGAGAAGATGTCATGGGCATCGAACAGGACGACGACGTTGATTGAGGACATGACGTACAGCCTGGCTGGACTCTTTGATATAGCCCTGCCGATCTGTTATGGGGAAGGAAACAAGGTCTTTGGACGTCTACAGTCGGAGATTATTGCGCGTACCGACGACACCAGTCTGTTTGATTGGTCTGGGCAGCCGTCGTTTTTGAACGCTTGTCTCGCCTCTCACCCAAGTTGTTTCGCGGAGCCACCCTTGGCCCCTTACTCGCCCAACGCAATCGTGTATATCTCCGACGGAACTTGGCTGGAAACTGCACGCGCCCTCATGGATACACGGGGCCACCATCTCTCAACGGGCTTACTATCCGTGCCTCTCCAGGTCTTTAAGGTCGATCGTCTTCACAGGACATCATCTAAGGATGTAGAAGATGGTGTGCATTTTTACAGAATTGAGTCGAGGGGTTTGGAACATGTACAACTGGAAACGTCCTGGAAACTCCGGGGAGATGATGATGACGCCGGGGGTGAGACGGTCGCTCCTAATTACTTCCTTGGGCGGTTCTTATCCGCCTCTCCCTTTCCTTCTGGGGATAAAACCGACCGCCAGGTCATTCCGCCACCATTCCATCGGAGCTCAAGCATCTCCTTTCACACTTCACCGCTCCTTTCGTCGCTGTCCTGTTGAGGTCAACAGGAGGGGAGCACCTGCAAAGAGTTAGCACCGAGAAACGCCTCGTGGCCTGCCCGAGAAAGGATTGGGAGTTACATTCCGACATACAGTACTTGACGTTGTGCTAAGGGATCTGTTGGGAATGATCTGTGTCTTGATGTTGCCCGTAGACCCCCACATTCATGATGTCGATGTGCATGCATGGAGTATACGCAAAAACCGATCTGTCATGTTCGAATTCAATAGCCATGTACCATGAGGTAATAGACTGTAGCCACGAATGGACAGATACATGTATGTCACTTAAGAGCAAGCCGTTTAACGATAGGCACCCATTCGGCATGCCACTCAACCTCGTCACGAATTCTCCGGGACGTGCCCACTCTCCTATATTCATCGTCTTCTTTGATCAACAGGTATGCGATGAACGGCTCCCGCAGACGACGGAGGAATGTATAGATCGATTCTGTAGCATCTTGGTCAGCGCCTTCTGCCAGGGCATTCCAAGCTTGTTGGGAAGTCGATTTGAAATCTTTGTCCAACACCCGTACTACGACATACTCAGGACTCTTTCTGCCACTGCAACCAGTCCTATCCACGATGATTTCTTCCCCCCGGTGGCTTACGTCGAGATCTGCAGTGCTGCTGAGCGTAATGAGCTCCAAGCCATGGGCACGAATCCCATATTCGCATGACCCATTGCTCTTCGATAACTTGGCGAGCTCTTGTACTGGGATACACGAAGCACGAAACATCAAGCACCCGTGTTCGAAAGTGTGGTAGGGAATGGGGAGTGGTGAAAATTGGTGCTATGATTGTCGAAACCCACTGCCGTATGAGAGGTCGCTTCATCATGGCTTCGACGATAGGGTCGACATTCTCCAGGTGGGGGGTGTCCAGGTGGCTCGTTGAAGCATTGGGGCTCTGTGCGAGATACGCGGCGCCTTTCTTGAGACTCTCCGACCCAGTCCAAGCAAGTCCAGACGTTTGCTGCCTCTTCAGCAGTTCCTCCTGCATACTCCGGAAAGCTTTTTCTCGTATGCCGTACTGAATGGTAAGTGTGTGCAGCTCGTGAATCCCGACCATACTATAAGCTTCGTCTTCCTTCTTGAAACACCTCCCTTGTCTGAGGCCCACTTCTAACCTCTCCCGGGCAGGTCCTATTCCCGGCGTAAAGTCCTCGGAGATGTTCTTCCTGTAACCCCTGACGCACAGGCACAATGACTTCAGCAGTTCTCGGCTCCTGCTTTATGATTGAAGAGATTGTTGTTCTCATCACGTCCGGCTTTCCCAAACGGCGTCCAGTCTTTTTTGTAAAGCTGGATGACGCGAGGTGCGAGGAGTTCTTGTAATGTCCACCCTCTCCTTGAACCATACACTCTTCTCCATCGCATCGATGTGGGCGTCCCCCAAGTATACGAATGGTGAGTGCCGAATTCCTGTACCACTAGGAACATGGATATGATGGATTCGGACAGTTCGGAGTGGTTCGCTTTATCGATGCAGCAGGTGTCGCTCCAAGCCCAGTTGAATCCGCATCTCTTTGCGACATGGCAGAATTGGCGCAGTTTTTCCATGCCCTCTGAGGAGCTCTTTATGTCATAGATGCTCTGCCTTCAAGGTCCGCGTACTTCGGCTCTCATTCTCCCCACCTTGTGGGAGAGCATGGCGTACTGGAAATATTCCCAGACTGTCAATCTCGATCATATCGCGCGATTTCTCCGCCATTATTCTTCGAAGTGATTAGAGCAGTCAGCCTTTTATAGGTATCTGATTCGGTGAACAATCGAAATAGTTCTCCTTGCGAGTAGAGCTTGCCATCATCAGTTTGATGACGCGGATGGGCATGTTCGAAATCCCCTTCCAGGCAACGTCGTTCACAATACCCTGAACTGCAGCGTTCATCTGTGATCACGATCCATGTCAGGAAGAAAGGGTTCATGTCTAATGGATCAAAACGCGATCGTACATTGGTTATTGCTAATTCGAGTTTGGGCTGAGGCTAGTGATGGACAGAGGGGCCACTATATGCTCGATGATGGCTCAGTACAGGTGTCGCTGCCGGGCACTGATCAATACCTAGGACAACGAGGCGGGGTGTTGACAAAATGACTGGTCTTTTGATAGCTCATCAGCGCGATTCCTCCTGCTGCACGGTTTTACTCGCCTGTGCACAAAGTGTATATTTTGTATATGTTGAGTGTCGTGCTGTTGGATATCGTGCGGTTGGAGTTTGCAGAGCCCCGATCCACTCCAGCTACCAGCGTCTTAGGTTACAGTTTGCTAGAGAGTCCGAGGCCTCGAGGCGTAGACGTCCATAAGACCTAGGCAGGGCACGTGTTGAAATCCACAGGGTCACCGTCCTTAAGTTTATGTGAGTTGAATTTATTAAAGGCACGCCACGGCTGGAAAATGTGAGTATCGCTGCATGCACGTTGTAAGAACTAGTAAGAAGATGGCAGAATGAACGTCAGAGAACGTTGACCTACAGCTTTAAGAATCCAGTACGTCGCGGTACACACTGTACATACTGTATGCGCTAAGCACGAGGTGGAAATTGAATCTGGCGCTTTGTGATATCGATATCGAGGAGTCACGGTTGGGAGGTCGTGGCTCGGTACAATGCACGTCACTGGCATTTATTAGGTATGACCAGGTGATAAACTCGAGTTGAATGAACGAGGCATCAAAAAGGAGAGCAGCAGCAGAGAGAACTTTCCATGGTAATGCATAACATTTTCGCCGCCCAACTTGTATGTGTTATGATCAGGTCTACTGTATTGGTCACGGTACTACTTCCATCCATCGTGCAAGGTACTGTAATAGAGTGTAGCCACGAATGGACAGATACATGCATGTCACTTAAGAGCAAGCCGTTTAACGACATTCTTGCTTGGCACATCACTCAGACTCACCCTCGTCACAATTCTCCGGGACGTACTCACTCTCCTATATTCATGGCCTTCTTTGATCAGCAGGTATGCGATGAACGGCTCCCACAGATGACGGGCGGGTATAGAGATCGGTCTGGTAGCGTCTCCCCAAGCTCGTGAAGCCGATATGAAATCTTCGTCCAATGTCCTTACTACGACGTACGTAGGCCCTTTGGACTCTGCGAAGTTCCTAGAGCCCAGTTGGTCCTGAATCGACCAACCGGGCTTAAGCAAGCCTTCAACTAGCCAAGGTAATGACAACCTGGTGGCTTCATCGAGATCTGCAGTGGTGCTGACCGTAATGGGCTGTAAGTGACAGGCACGAATCTCATATTCGCACAACCCATTACTCTTCGGTAACTTGACCAGCAATTGTACTGGGTACACGAAGCACGAAACACATAAGCGCCCATGTTCGAAAGTGTGGTAGGGAATGGGGGTGGGGTAAATTCGTGCCGTCAGGGCTTCGAGTACAGCACCGAAATCCTGCGAAATTCGGGGGGTCCAAGTTGGCTCGTTGAAGCACTGGGGACTCCGTGCGAGATACGTGGCGCCATCCTGAGACTCTCCGACCCAGTCCAGCAAGTCCAGACGTTTACTCCTCTTCAGCAGTTCCTCCTGCATACTCCGGAAAGCTTTTTCTTGTATGCCGTACTGAACGGTAAGTGTGTGCAGCCCATGAATCCCCACCACACTATAAGCTTCGTCTTCCTTCTTGAACACCTCCCTTGTTGAGGCCCACCTCAATCTCTCCCGAGCTGGTCCTATTCCCGGCGTAAAGTCCCCGATATGTTTTTCTGCAACGCCTGACGCACAGGACAACGACTTCAGCAGCTCTGGGTCCTGTTTATGATTGAAGAGATTGCTGTTCTCATCACGTCCAGCTTTCCCAAACGGCGTCCAGTCTTTTTTGTAGAGCTGGATGACGGGAGGTGCGAGGAGTTCTTGTAATGTCCACCCTCTCCTGAACCACACACTCTTCTCCATCGTATCGGTGTGGGCGTCCCCCAAGTATACAATGGTGAGTGCCGAATTCCTGTACCACTGGAACATGGACATGATGGATTCGGACAGTTCGGAGTGGTTCGCTTTATCGATGCAGCAAGTGTCGCTCCAAGCCCACTGGAATCCGCATTGCCTTGCGACGCGGCAGAATTGAAGCAGTTTTTCCGTGCCCTCCAAGGAGCTATTTATGTCATAGATGCTCTGCTTCGCGTCCGCGTACCTCGGCTCTCCTTCTCCCCACCTATGGGAGAGCATGGCGTACTGGAAGTACTCCCAGACCACCACCTCAATCATAGGGTGCAGCTTCGCCATATTCTCCAAGGTGATTAGAGCGGTCAGGTGTTTGTAGGTATCTGATTGGGTGAAAAAGTGGAGTAGTTGTCCGTGCGAGTAGAGCTTGCCATCGTGGGTATTGATGATGTGGATGGGTATTTTCGAAATCTCCCTCTCGGCAACGTCCTTCACACTCGCATGAACTGCAACGTTTACCTGTGATCATGATCCATGTCAGGCTGAAGGGGTTCATGTCTGGTGAATCAAAACGCAATCGCACATTGGTAATTGCTGGTTCAGTTTGGGGTGAGGATAATGGTGGACGGACGGTGTCATTGGTGCTCTCCTTCAGGTCTGCGTACGCAGGCTCTCCGTCTCCCCACCTGTGGGAGAACATGGCGTGCTGGAAGTACTCCCATACTGCATTCTCGATCATATCTCGCGAATTTTCCGCCATCTTCTTCGAGGCGATTATACCGATCAGGTTCTTGTAGACATCTGATTGGGTGAACAAGAGGAGTAGTTGCTCGTAGAGCTTGCCATCGTGGGTGTTGATGATGTGGATGGGCATGTTCGAAATCTCCCTCCCGGCAACGTACTTCACAAATTCATGAACTGCAATGTTCGTCTGTGATCATGATCCATGTCAGACGGAACAGGTTCGTGTCTGGTGGATCAAAACGCGATCATACATTGCTCATTGCTAGTTGAGTTTGGGCTGAGGCTAACGATGGACGAAGGAGCCACTACTGCCGAGCAGTGATCAATACCCAGGACGACAACGAGAGGTGTTGATAAAATGCCCAGTCTTTTGAGAGCTCGTCAGCACGATCCTTCCTGCTGCACGATTTACTCGCCTGTGCACAACTTGAAAGTGTATATTCTCTATATGTTGAGTGTCGTGCTGTTCGACGCCGTTGGAGTCTGCAGACCATCGGTGCATTCCAGCTGCCGTCTTAGGTTACACGCCTCGAGGCGTAGACGTCCATGAGGCGGAGGCAAGGCAAGTGTTGAGATCCAGCATGGGAGCTAAATTTTACAGGCATGCCATGCCAGTGGTTGGAGCATGCATGTGAGTATTGCTGCACGTCGTCAGAACTATGCATGTAGGGGATGGCAGAACGAATGTTAGTGAACGTTAACCACGTTAACCTGGCATTTTTAAGAACCCAGTAGTACGTCGCGGTCGGGAGGTCGTTGGCATATAGTACATACTAAGTAACTTATGGCCACTGCCAGCAGGTGATAACTCGAGTTGAATCCAATTGACCAGTCCGAGTCCGACTTGCACGTCCCTCTTATCCATCCGCATCCCATTAATATTCCTTCACTGGCACCGCGACCAAGAGAAGAAAAGAACCCTCGACGTAACAACGGGCCATCATCGATACATCATCTCTCGTCTCCATGTCTGCCATCGGAAGCGTTTTCTTGGGAGATTTCCAAAGACACCGTATTTTTTCTTCCACACCACCATCATCCCCTCCACCCACGCAAACCGCACACACAATGAGCATCGCTCTCGCGTCATCATCCCAGCCTTCGGAGGACGGGCTTGAGTCCGTCGATGGCAGCGAATCCCCTCCTCCGCGATCGCTTCCCGCGGGAAACGATCTGTCTAGCGCCTCTGGCCTGCACAGCCAAGCACCAGCTACGATAGATCCCAGCCTTTCGCTAGAGCTACGCCTCCGTTGGCTGGAGGCCCTGCTCCTTGGAGTCCGACAAGACACCCGCGACCGCAAGGGAAAAGACAAGCTCTCCGAACTGAAACCCGGCGAGAGCCTGATCCATCTCGCAGAGGACGTCCAACGCCGTCTAAACAGCGTCGTCGAGTCCAACGACGGGCTGAAGAAGTTCATGAACCAATGCACGTTTCTTTCTTCTTCTTCTTCTTCTTCTTCTTCTTTTTTCCCCCAGATCCTCGCTCGTATCATATATCCTCCCCTGCTGATCATCCAGGCCAGATGACCACCATCGCACAGCTGCTAACGCCTGCATTCGCCCTCTCGGGGACCCTACCCGGGTCCGCTCCGACGTACGACAATATGTCTGCCGAGGAGCTGGAAGCCCTTCTCGTGGAAATGGAACCCGACATCCGCGCCGCCGACCGTGACATGCGCGAGATCGAGCTCCTCGAGCAGAAAGGGGTGCTATCGGCTGGAAAGCTGGCAGGTTGCGTGCTTCCCCCAACATGTAATCAATAATCCTGCCTAGCGTCTAACAGCAGACGCGTAACCACAGGCTACGAAGCGCTGCAGCCACGATTGCACGCTCTCCTCGCGGCACAGGAAGAAGACATGAAAGCAGCTGCTGCCCTGGAGAAGCGAATTGCTAGTCTGGTGGACCGTCATGCCACGCATGTGAGTACCTCTCCTACGCAAGTTCCAAACTTGCTGCACCTCTCATATGCTATAGGTAGATGCTCTTTCGGAACTTTTCGTGGCATGGGACGACATTCTTACCGAAACGGAGAGCAAAGTGAAGAGATTGGAGCGAGACAAGGAGGAACGGCAGAGGCTAGGATATGAATAACTTGCAACCCAACCTATCTTGTTCTGCTTTCCTGCCTCGATACCTCGAGCTCTGGCTTTCTTAGTATCACACCATCGCACGACCAATATGTGGATCCCGTATATTCATCAGTAATCGAACCACAGTACTTTAGGTCTCCCAGCCGACTTCCATCAAGAATGTGTAGACGCCCATGGGTATCGGTGAGGTATGATATTAAACTACAATTGAAACAAGGGAAATGAGAAATGCCCAGGTATGAAAGAGCCATGCCCGCATTGACGCTACCAGTTGGACAAAGGGGAAATACAATCAATATATAGCAAGGAACGACTCGGATAAGGTGGCGCAAGATGGGAAGCCATCAAAAAAGCGAAGAAAGATTCAGAGGAGGTAAGGGCATAGTGACAAAGCACAGAAAGCATGTACACAGACAATAACTCGAATAAGATAAAACAAGGAGTGTGTGGGCCAGGTTAAGTTGGCAAGGAATATAGAATTCGCGACGCTAATCGCGTGCTACCCAATCGGTACTGCGCGAGACCAGTTCGATGGAGTTGTCTGTGGTCCAGAACAGGCGCTCAATGGCACTGCGATTGCTCCAGCTTTTTTGGTCGCGCAATATCATAGCCTACAAGAATGTTGAATGAGTACCACATATCTATCCACAGTGGGCAGAATAGAGCTCACCTGCTGCGCGCCAAAGTTCCGTTGATCGTGGGCAAACAGTTCGACATTTTCTTCCAGCGCCTCTGATAAGAGCTGGAGATCCTGCAAGATGGCCTGCATGGCGCGAACTGCCGCGAGCGTTAAGATTTCTCTGCGGTTGCGAATCGTAGCACCGTCGCTGTTGGGTGCTGGCAAGGACTTGGATATGTTTTGGAGGACGGTATGTAGGATGCGTTTGGTCTCATTCATGATTTTCTGCGCTTGTGGGAAGTTTTTCCTCGAGACCAGGACGAGCCCACGTGTGATCATATCCGACGCGAGAAGCTCCATCCGACGCCGCACAATGACAGGATCTGATGGTTTGGGAGGCCTTGATGAGCCAGGAGCAGCGATGGGCAAGAGAGTGATCATCAACAATACAGGATGCGCAAGTCGAGATACTTGCTTCGTAGCAGCAGGGTCATAGAAAGACCCATCCACTTCGAATACAGGCACCTCGTCGATCATTCGATCCATCATGCCATCCACAAGGTCGGCAGAATCTTCAATAGCCAGTGAGTCAAGACCCATGGATTGCACGAACTGATCGGTGGCATTGAGAGTCCGATTCCCATTTTGACCGAATGCTGAGTGGCGAGATTCGTTATTGTCGAGCTTCGCATTCAATGAGCATTTCTTTGCACTCTCCATACCGCAGCTCGCCGACATCGATGTCGACGTTGTGTCCGTCAGTGGACAAAATGGACGTGGGTCCGCCAGATCACCTTGCGAATGCGGAAGCGTTGCCCGTCAACGATCTTCATGTGTAGTTTCATGTTGAGCAGGCCGATCGATAGCATGCCCCCTACGCAACCCGCAAGACATCCTCGCAGGTCATACCAATCCTTGACGAATGTGTAAGTCCCGCTAGTGTGGTTCGACATGAGCCAAAGAGATGCAGGGTCATGCGAACGACCATAACCGAAGGAGTGGATAGGCATGTTCGCCGCTTCGGCACGAGCAAGGACGAGATCCATCTGAGCACGTCTTGTGCTGTCTGCAGCATCGCTGACGAGGATCATCCCTGAAATGGGATTACGTGACTTGCGTTGCAACACAACATCCAGGCCTATACGACAATTAATCTCGATTGACGACCCTTGGAACAGCCAAAATCACTAACCATGATTGACAGCGGTCACTACGTCAGTTTTTTCTTCTTTGGAGGATCTCACTAAAAACTCATCCTCGACGTTCAGTCCCTCGTCTTGGCGCCCAATTTCATCGATGAACCTGAGCAGTCTGTTTCTGCTTTGGGTTCGACCTGGGCACAGATAAGGCGTCTTCCTCACTCGTCCGCCTGTCCCGACCTCAAAGGTCACCAGACTCAACCGGTCCTTCGTCCCCAGGGAAGCGAGAATGAAGTCAAGTGACGCTCTGATAACGCGCATTTTGAGTGCTGCAGTACTCTGAGGTGCATTGGGAGGAGGCAGAGAGACAATAAGGATGAGGTCAAGGGGTGGGTGTGGAATAGGTGCGAGGGAGTTCGACGGTCCAGACGACACATGTGGTGTGACGAGGCCCGGAGAGTGAGTGTCGTAGCGCCCCATCACGTCCTCCTCGCCAAGAGTCTGCAACTTGCTTTGCACGAATCGTTGAGGGGCAGATCCCTGTGAAGTGGTCGAAGACATATGAGCGCGAGGAACCCTGGAGGAGACTGTCCAAAGTGCTTGGGGCGGTTGACCCAGTGCTCCCACTGAGCATCCGCAACGCCTTTTCTGACCCACCAAACTCCTCGATGTCCAAGCCACGATCGAACGCAGGAGGATGTGGGTGCGATTGCTGATGCTGGAAAGAGGTGACAAGAGCTTGTATCTGGTTCTTCCATGCTTCCAGCGAAGAGCGGTCTTTAAAGACGAGAATGAACGAGTCCAAACGTTCATCTTCCATCTCAATAGTCAGGCTCATCTCCCCACTCGTGCTTGCAGTGATTTGCTTGATGTGACGCACGTAAATGCGCCCCTTGAGGCGAAGAACACCTCTTGACTGACTGCTCGACGAGAGAGCTGTCGACGAATCGTTGAAGGTAGGAGAGGTCAGGAAAGCGACCAAGTGATCGCTTCTTCTCCTCGACCACACAGATGATTGCCTCCTTGAATAAATAGACGAAAAATTCTCGGACAAGTGAATCGCGGCGGACTGACAGCAAGTCGTACATATGCAAAGAGCCGAGTCCAGATAGCGCATGACCCTTCCAATCAATGATTCGATTTCTGAGATCCTCGACAATGGCAGCGAAAGGCGACTCCTCTTCGGGTGCTTGGGATGGGGCATACCGCGACGATTCGGCATCAGTAGAGCTATAAGCTGGGGCCCAGCCCTCGGGACAGGAAGGGTATTGTGGTTGGTGTCGTTCTGACCCTCCCGAAGTGGTCTGAGTCCTTTCGGAATCATGCCGACTGAGCCTGAGCCATTACGAGCGGCAAATGATTCTGACATGATTGGGCCGGGTATAGGAGTGGTGCCGCGCCTTGCGGGAAGTTCGATAATGACGATGCAGGTGAGAGGTTGGGACGGATCTCCAGACCTCGTAATGGATGAAAATTCGGGACGGACTTGGATAGAGGGCGCAACGATATATGGTGAGTCACTCGGGGCCGACTTTACAGAAATGGCATGATCAATGGGGTCGTCGTCTGTGGGGTTATAGGACGCTGGGGCATGGGACACTGGACTGCGATGATTGCGCGCGCCTGGTGTATCTCGCCCAGGAAACAGCGCTGGGGCGTGGGGATCACCCATGCCTGTGAGGGCAGCCAGTTCTGGGGATCGGTAATCAGGATTGTTCACCATGATGAAGGGAAAGCACCAACTATTAGTTTTACTACTATCGCCATCGCCAACTTTCATAGGGCGTCTACAAACACCACACACGCCCAAGTTTGGTTTGCGAGGGACAGTTGATCTGGACTGTCCCGGTGGGGGGCCGTAAACCGCAGTAAAGCAGGCCTATCATCCAATCAAGTTATATCAGAATGTGACCTATATCAGTACAGAGAGGAGAGAATGCCACATGCGTGTATGGCTGGGAGGGATCTCGGATGATCGTATGAATTCTCACCTCGTGAAGCGAGTGTCCACACTCAGGTACGACATGAGGTTTTTCGCCTGGCAACCTGAAACTGAAGCTAAGAGGCTCAAGACAGACGGGGCACTCTTGTTCATCGTCTAGGGTCTCGTGGTTCGATACAACAGGAAGTGGAGCGGGCGGCATGGGTACGTAGGGAGGAAGGTTATGATTGTCGATAGCAGGTGCAGGGGCGCTTCCCACGGAATAAGCGGAATTGAGCGATGTTGTGGAAGGTGAACGAGGAGGTTTACGGTGGAAAACAGCCTGAAAGCCCTTGATGGTTGAGTTTTTGAAACCGGGAGGTTTCGGTACTGTACGAGGGGACGAATAAGTGGGTGAGATAGGAAGTTGATGGGAAGTATAATGTGTGTCCAAAGATGGGCCTGGTTGATTTCGGGGCGACCACGATGGCTGTATGGTGGGCTGAGGCTTCATGAAAAATGAGAGTTAGGGTGGCGTGGCGTCGAGGGCGTCAGGTACAGCGAGCTCGACGATATGGTCGACGGACGACGGGTAGCGCGGAAAGCGAAGAGAGAGCGAGGATGGAGGTATTACGGCGATATGTAAATGTCGTGAGTGTTTGTAACTTATGTTGATGTCGGAATTGCTCGCCCTGCAATTGCATTCAAATTGCTAGTAGGATTACTATAGCTAAGGCCTAACGTTAACGAGGATAATTAATATTTCCCCATTGCTGTGCAGCCTGTGCAAACCGTACAAATCCCATTGACCAGCACTCTGCTTGTCCAGCGTCATTGTCCCTGTTCCTGTTGTCACTGCGCATCCCATTGTACCAAAACTGTCCTTTTCTGCGAGAGAAGGCATTGTTCGCCATCCAAATAAGCCAATTGGCCAATGCGACATTGTTATGTGTCGCGTTGTTTGTTCCAGCGAATCGTAAAGCGAACTGTTTTATTAATAAATTCGTGGGAATGGTATTTTTTCAAACCCTCGGTGCCAATGCCAATCATTCGACAAGTTCCCTGAAAATCTGTACAGCTGTCATGCCACTCTTCTCTTCCATTTTTTGAGGCAGCTGCTAGCTGGCTTCGCATCGGCGACCCCATGGCGTGTCAGCCATAGATATGCGGTTCCCGTTCCCCTGTAAATGCATGCAACTTGAAAGCTTCAAGTTGCATCCACCTAAGCCACACTATCAGATGTGATGCTGACCGCAAACGCCTCAGGAGTCAGGATGTCCATCAATGATGCAACTCACATCCAGTGTTAAAACAGATCTAGACGGAGTGATTGTATTCCTTCCTAGACTACGTACAGGGGACTGATCCAGTGCATCTACCAAGCCGTGAAGCTATCTATCACTGATCAAACCTGCAAAATGACTCTTTGTCACGACGGAATTCAATGTTTAATGCAGCGCAGACTGTGATGTGAGTAGCACCGAGTACACTGCTTGGCCGAGCCTTTAAATTTGAAAGATTTCTGTGAAACGCCGCTGTCTGGTACAGTGCATACGGTACACCTGTACACTTGATGATAGCAGTTCTGAGAAGTGAGCTTTGTCAGCGTCTGTATTTGTCAGAAGTTCAAGTACAAGTATCTAACCTTTTCATGCTCATTGGGAATTTCCTCCCCCCGTACAATGTCCTACCATAAAGGTGCTCCATCCTTATCAACCGCCCTCAGCGTCAACCCCGATGGAAAGGTTTATGGCCAACATGAAAGACCCTGCGCCTCTCTCCGCCGCTTATGACCAATTTCCTACACCAATAGACCCGTCGAGCAACGGCTTGGATTTCCACAGTAGGTCTCTCGTGCTATTCACTCGCTCTCCAAGTTACTCAGCATGCGACACAGTATACTACATGCCCAGTTCACCTGAGCAGACCAAGTATGCAAGGGAACTTCACGAGCGCATTAGACGCGAGTTCCCAGAGGTAAGTTCGTCTCTCGCTGCCTCACTATTTCTGCTTATCCGGTCTCCAGCTTCCCGTTTATCGCTTCTGGGACAGACCCGTTGGTGAGTCTATTTAAACATGTATTCCCGTCCATCAAGGATACCACATGACGCCACGATCAGGACCTCATCCAACCGCAATGTTTGAAGTCCACGTGTTCAATCCACACCAGACGGGGGCGCTTTTCTCCTGGCTTGTTGTCAACCGTGGCCCGTGCGAGTTCGTATTAATTCTGTGTGCGAGCGCGCGGGGAATGCTCACTCCCAGAACTTGTCAGCGTCTTGATTCACCCTAACACTGGTGACACATACAGAGATCACACAGAACTTGCGACCTGGATGGGTAAACAGTGGCCCCTGTACACAGATCGGATGAAAGAGATATCACCTCCGCCGAGCTCGCATGATAGGGCCTAATTCTAAGTCCATGGAACTTAAGAATCACTCATGTAAAATAGACGGTACCTATAACAGTTTACTTACCTCTCGTGCTGTATGATGGTGTGACTGAGTGGCGTCTTAGAATACGTGTCAGCCGCGAGCCAAGTTCCAAGCATCGGTAGAGATCCGAGATCCGAGCCAGTGATAAGGCAGCCGAATTGCTCTTCCAAAGCAGTCCACTTTTCGTCTCATCCTTTTATCAGCCCTACAGCTCCTTACACCAAGCTCGTGTTTGACATGACTGCACCTACTCGCCAAATTCTTGACAGTGCCCTTGACGCTGTGGGCGACACACCGCTCATACGACTTGACAACATTGCTGCCGAAGAAGGCTTGAAATGCAACCTGTGTATGTACACGCCAGTCTTCCGATTGGTTCCGTTGCTGAGATGCTTCCATCATCCCAGTGGGCAAAGTCGAGTTTCTGTCTGTGGGAGGTTCAGCCAAAGACAGGGTTGCAAAGGCTATGGTCCTCGCCGCAGAGAAAGAGGGAAAATTAATTCCTGGAAAGAGCGTCGTCATTGAACCTACTTCTGGGAACACCGGTGCGTTCTTTCTCATCACCTGCATGACCCATTCTGATACGAGGTGTCCCGAGCAGGTATCGGTCTTGCCGTGACTTGTGCGATCAAGGTAACATACTGGTGACCTCCGAGATGAGTGGTTACTGAATACTGCAGATAAGGGATACTCGG
Source organism: Melanogaster broomeanus (assembly GCA_014904935.1). NCBI lineage: Eukaryota > Fungi > Basidiomycota > Agaricomycetes > Boletales > Melanogastraceae > Melanogaster > Melanogaster broomeanus. The sequence continues at coordinate 212,310 of MU123714.1, read as the reverse complement.
TTATCATAACCATGCCTAATAAAATGTCGCGGGAGAAAGAAGCCCTCCTACGTGCGCTCGGAGCTCAAGTCATCCGTGCTCCTGACAACGAACCTTGGGATTCACCCAAGAGCCACATAGGTAGAGCCCAATATCGCTCATTAGCAAGCCTCGTGGCTGAATTCCTTAACGATCGCAGGTGTGGCAAAGAGGCTCGAACGTGAAATACCTCATGCAGTTATCCTTGACCAATACCGCAATGTGGGTGCCACGGTTTTGGTGCTCGAATTGGCTGTAATAACTCCCATAATGTACAGGTGAACAACCCGTTGGCTCACGAATACACGACTGGGCCAGAGATCATCAATGCCGTCGTCTCTACCCCATCCTCGCCATCGAGACCTTCGTCGATGAAGGTAGATGCCTTTGTTGCAGGTGCAGGTACAGGAGGCACTATCACAGGTGTTTCCCATGCAGTGAAGAAGACCCATAACTCTGAGTGCATTGTCGTGGGGATCGATCCAGTGGGTGACATACCCCTCAACGGAGGCCATACTCTCTGACATGAAACCTACAGATTGGCAGCGTTCTCTCCATGTCCGAGGCTCTCGATGAATCCGAGCGGGGCCCAAAGCCCTACGTCATCGAAGGCATTGGCTACGACTTCGTTCCTGATGTTCTCTCGCAGGACCCAACCGACATTGATAGATGGCTGAAAACGAGCGACGAAGACGCGTTTAAAGCTGTCCAACGTCTCATGAAGAAAGAAGGCCTCCTGGTTGGGGGTAGCAGCGGCAGCGCCCTCAGCGGCGCGTTGGCCTGGTTAAAGACCGAACAGGGGCGGAAGATCGCTGAGACAGAAGGCATGAATGTTGTCGTACTCTTGCCTGACGGGTGAGCACTGTGAATTGTCCCCAGGTGAACATTTCTGACTCAGACATCTATCCCATCTAGTATCCGGAATTACATGAGCAAAGAGTGGTTTTTGGACTTTGCTCTACGTTCGGAAACCTCTCAAGATGTGGACCGCAGAATTGAAGGGGTTGATACAATGTTCATCGTTGTCGGCCTGGGGGCCTGTTCTTTTGTCTTCGTTGTAGAACATTCATACATTCCACTTGGACATTGCCATATTGTCATTGTACGTAGTTATACAGTATCATAGGTGTCCAGTTTTTGGGTTTCCGATTCTTGGCAGCTCGCCGTTTGTGACTACCTGTACACATATCTTCTACAATATAGCAAGAACGCATAGCCGCCAGATACCCAAACTGGGACATCGGAACTCGGTTACGCGATCTCGAAACTCCTCTCCTCTCTGCTGTCCCCTGTCTGTTCCGGCGGATATCTTCGTTTCTCCTCTCCTCTTCTCTCTCGCTCCCCTCTCCCTTCGCGAAGCTTGGGTTGCATCGCTTTGCCCATGAGCTCCAAGCAATTTCCTTTGCGTCTCACATACACTATGACATTTACCTTTTGTGACTCCGCCAGAGCAATCACTGACCTTGTCACGGCGAGGAGCACAGTTGCAAGTTGACATGAGTACTGTACAGTAATATCAAAATTTCTGTCTCCAGTTTCGTAAGCTTGGCCAAAGTTTGAGTTTTTCCCAGCCAAAATTTCGAGGTATTTGAGTACGTTAGGTGTAGATACTTGAGTATTCGAAGGTGAAGAGAACGATGGAGTGAGTGCGATTGTCGTACTCGAGACAATGTTGTATAATTGGCCATGAGTGAAGCATTCAGTGGCAGAGATCTACTGCAGTGCGAAAGAGAGTTAGTCTTGTCAATGGCAGCCATTTACATAAAGTGCAAACATCTAAGTTAAGTTTGGAACAATCACTGGCAAACACTGCAACAAAGGCAGACAATGAAAGCACGCCACACTGTACACACATCCACTGAGTGGATACTATTGTACATCCTGAACTCTCGGTGAAAGACATGCCTGGGTCGACCCACCATCAAAATTCCCTTTCACCATTGATCCCCGGGGCTACTCTCCACACCCATCCTACCCCCATACACAACAGGGTGCTCAAGCTCTGACACCTTAGGTTTCCGGTCCCTTTGGTTTCCGATTCTTGGCAGCTCGCCGTTTTTGTGACTTTACCTGTTTACATTTTTCTTTTCTACAATACTAATGGCCAAAGGAACGCATTAGCCGCCCAGTTACCAAACTTTGGAAACATCGGAAACCTCAGGTTACGCGATCTCCAAACTCCTCTCCTCTCTGCTGTCCCTTGTTTTTCCGCGGGGATTTCCTTTTCGTTTCTCCCTCTCTTCTTCTCTTCTTCGCTCCCACCTCCCTTCCGGCGAAAGCTTGGTTTGCAATCCGCTTTGCCCCCATTGAGCTCCAAGCATTTCCTTTGCGGGTCTCACATTAAACCTTATGAACCATTTAAACCTTTTGTGACCTCCGCCAGGGGGGGCAAATTACAACTGGACCCCCCTTGTCACGGCGAGGAGCACAAGTTTGCAAGTTGACATGAGGTACTGTACAGTAATATTAAAAATTTCTGTTTCTTCAGTTTTCGTAAAGTTGGGGGGCCCAAATTGAGTTTTTTCCCAGCCAAAATTTCGAGGTTATTTTGAGTTTACGTTAGGTGTAGATCTTGGGGGAGTATTCCGAAGAAGTGGAAGAGAACGATGGAAGTTGGAGTTGCGATGTTCGTACCTTCGAGCAATGGTTTTGTATAAATTGGCCAATTTGAAGTGAAGCATTCAGTTGCAGGAGATCAATGCAGTGCGGGGGAAAGAGAGTTGTCCCTTTGGTCAATGGCACCAATTTAATAAAAGTGGCAAACAATTCTAGTTTAAGGTTTGGGAACAATTCACTGGCAAAACCATGCAACAAAGGGCCAGGACAAGGAAAGCAACGCACCCTGTACACACTCCACTGGTGGATACTATGTCATTCCCTGAAAACTTTCGGTGAAAGACCCCATGCCCTGGGTCGAACCCACCATCAATTTTCCTTCCCAACCATTGGATCCCCGGGCCCGGGGGGCTACCCTCATTTCACCCCATCCTACCCCCCCCCCAAAATTACAACCCCCGGGGTGCTTCAAGTCTGGACCCCCACCAGTGCTTAATGAAAACCAAAATAGGTCAATTCCCCCACCGCCTTTGCCTGGTTTCAGGGCTCACCCCCACTCGGGGCATTTGACGGGCTTTCGTGTTCCATGGGCATTTTCCTATTGGCCCGCTTTGAGGAACTTGATTCTCCCTCCGGGAGGTAAGTTGCTCATCAGCGGCCCCCTAAAAATGTTTTCAAAGTTTATTGAACCTTTTATTTCATTTAGGGTGCTTTTACACCACCCGAACAACCCGTCTTTTTTCCGTGAGGGGGCTGGCCAAAGGCCTGGAAAGGACTTCTCTCGATAAGGAAGAGGAGATTTAAATTATCTTCGCTTGGACAGAAGTTTTCAGAGTGAATTGGAAAACTTACCCGAGGGATATTTTCTCGGCTTTAACTTTGGGGAGAGAAGACCACTATGTATCGTGATGCCTTATACGTGGGAGACCTTTTTTTTAGATTGAGGTTCACGGCGTTGGGACAGTTGAGGGGAAGGCTCCCAGATCACCTGAGAAACCCTGTATACAAGTATTGGACTCAAACTTTTTGTCAACAACCAGCAGCTTGTTTCCTATTTGGCGACATGGGGTTCCAACAGGCAGTGAAATTGGTAACCTAGCTAATGGTATATAAGAGGCGGCTGTTGAATTAATTGTTCTTTTGATCCGAATAATCCACTTGATTTTTGGAAACCCCAAAATGTGAACTGTATTTATTTCTGGGGGCTGTTGTAACTGGCGGGACGGAATCTGACTTTGGAAGAAATTCATTCCCAGGCAGTTTGACAGTGACCCCCCCCAGGGAACTTTCGGGACATCTCCCAGTTATTGCCGAAGGGCATCCATTGTGGGTGAAATTATAGTCAGATAACATGAAAATGTATCGTCGTGATATTCTTTTCCTATTGAAAGTTGGGCGATTTTTTCCTACACAATTACATCTCGGCGGGGGCAATCGGCCCCACGGTATTTTCCTCCCAGTATTAGGAAGTCTATTTTGTGGTGTTTAGAAAATATATCCCCCGTTTATATTTGTATGCCTTTCCCCGCCACGTGGTTTCATTGGCATTTTCATATTACCCTTTATATACATTGTTACGGAAAGTTTTTTCTTGACTCGTTTCCATATGGTTTCCCCCATTATTCACCTGATATATGCGCCAGGAATGAACAAAATATCCATTTTAAAAAGTAACTTAAACGTTTGACTGACTTACCACAGGCAATGAAAACAATGAAACTCCGATAAAGACCGAATGCGAGGTGGAATGGAAGGGGAACCGATGGAAAGGGATGGGCAAAAACAAAACGCCACGAGTGTGGGAAACTGATTCGAGGTCGAAGAGAGAGGCCTTCTAAGTGCAGTCCAAAAGGAAAATTTTCTCGAGGTATCGTTCGACTCGGGAATTCCAAAATCACGGGCCGGTCGGCAAGACCACGTCTCGGTCGTTCCATTCTGTAGGCAGACACGAGGGGCATTCTTCCGCTCGTTCCGGTGGGATAGTCTACAGGCGAGATATGAGTAAATGAACCATAAGAGGAAGTAAACTTACTTTGCGCTGCTTCACGTTCGCCAGGTTTTCATAGTAGTGCTTAAATGCATTCCCGGTCCCACCAACGTGAGTTTGCTTTAGCCAGCGCGACGCACATAAAGTCCTAAACAGACCGAGGGGGTGAGTGAGCTACATGAGCGTTCAAAACGCGTACTTTCCGTCCTTTTTATTTCCTGGGCGCCAAACGTATTTCCTCTTCCTCTTCGAACCTTTGTCGTTCGCAGTGGCTGCGGTGTTGCCCGAGTCACTGTTTGCTGTACCTTGGTTGTTGGCTTCAATGTGCTCGCTATCTTCGTTGGCGCGAAGAGCAGCCCTAGGATTTTGAAGTTTGCAGATTTCAGCGCCTCAATAGAACTGTAACATCATCAGTAGAGTTTTGGAATCTAACCACTTACAGAGGATTTATAAATATCTTTTTCCTCCTTTCCATGTCATTGTTGGCTTCGAATATCTCCCGTGGGTCTGAGTTGGGCTGTGTGCTTAAAGGCGATTCGGATGGTGGTCCTCTGAGTTCGACTCGGATGCGGTCACGGTGTCGTTGAGAGAGGTGTTTCCGGTGGCTTCCATTCCAGATACTGTGGCTCGAGGGTTAGGTGATCGGCCGTTCGTTCTACACACGTTTAGGTGCAGATTTAGCCGCAACTGCACCGAGGGACTGGGGCTCACGCACTCACGAGCCGATGATCTCGCTGACATTGTGTACGACCGGTCCGGAATGGTAGTGAGGGAACTGGCGACGCTCGGCATCTCCTGTGGTTAGCCACAAGTCGTCGGCCGCGCCAATCTGGCTCACCTTCGTACCCTGAGGAAATGGCGCATGGTATCTGAGCTGGAACCTGCATATATGCGCTCGGAAATCAACGTGAGAGTCTGTAAGAGACATGTAGATGACAAGGAACATACCAGTACCAGCTAAAGTATAGGCTATTGGTACTTGGACCCATGTTTTGGCAACGATTTACATACCTCAGACTCCCAAAACCAACATCCGAGCACCTTTCACCATGACGGTGATACGTTCGTACCTCTTTGCTGTTCTTCCCGGCACTCGAGTTGTCGAGGGAAGTCGTGATCCTGTGGTACTAGTTGTTGCTGGCAGAGGGGCAAGAGTGGACCAAGAGTTCGTCGCGCGATCGGGCTCGACGTGGTGTGTGTACTTGTGTACACTTGGCGCGATGGTGACGTTCACGCACACACAGCTTGTAAGAACTCAGCCACTAGCTCGAGGGTGAGTGACTTATGAGACAAGGGAGTTCGAGAGGGACCAGGTTGATCCAGGGGCATTCTCACATGCATATGCTCAGATATATTTTTCGTAGTTTTCATGCTATCTGATCATATGACAAAAAAGCTACATCACATCTGATTATACCCTGTTATATGTGGAGATGTCCGAAGTTCACTGGGAGTGACCTCTGGCGCAGTTCCGGATCACAAGAGTTACCTGAATGTGGCTAATAGAGTAGCGCCAATAACATCAGTTGAAAGTCGTAGCACTTGCATTCAGCAATTCATACCGAACACTCCCGCAAATAGCTGTGACATGTAGTACATATTACACCGAGCGTCAAAGTTAGAGAATGCGCCCAGTTTTGATCACTTTGCCTGCAGCTCAACAACGTTCTTGAAAGCGCCCAGCATGGCGGACAGCTGCATTTTCTCACTAGCACCTGTTGATAATCGGTGCCTGGTGATAATAAAAATATATTCGTTAAAAAGTCAGAAAGGAACTTACTCTATGGTTGCGAGGAAATCTAGTAGGTATACGCGAGCCTGGGGCTTGAAATCGAGTGTTTCCGCGTACTCGTAAGCCCCAGTAAGTAGGTCTTGCAGTGCGAGTCCACGCTCGGTCTTGATGGCGTTGAGCACTACGGAGATACATATCAGTTTAAGTAAATCGCTAGCAAACAACATACGTTGGTATGATGTTGTAAATTCATCCGAGAGCATAGAGTTGACAATGGTCTCAATGTCCGATGGGTGAGGGTTTCCAGTGCAGTTATAGACTTCTGTCTCTCCTATGGAGTCGTATGCCGCATGGCATGCCTGAAGAACATTCAGCGCTCTTCGCATGTCTCCTTTCGAGAGCTTCAGAAGCGCCTGCTTTCCGTCGGATGTCAGTTTCACCCTGGTAGACACACTCAGGCACTCGTGACCATATGACAGTTCTACGCTCTGAAACTTACCCTTCGGCTTCGACGACACTATTCACCCTTTTCTCAACCTCTACCATCGGCAGAGGAGAGAATCGGAACCTCGTACACCGACTCTGGATTGCGGGAGCGATTTTGTTCACGTAGTTACAGATGATGCAGAATCGAACATTCTTGGTGTATTGCTCGATAACACGTCGTAGAGCTGCCTGAGCTGCGTGCTGTCATCATGTCAGCTTCATCCAGGACGACGAGCTTGTAGCCCTTCGAGAACAGTGTGCGTGTTTCAGCGAACTGTTTGATTCGTTCGCGGACGATGTCAATCCCTCGGTCATCCGACGCGTTAAGCTTGTGCCCGGTGGTGCATTAGGGCATTGCCAGCCGACCTGTGTGCATGACGTGCCCACCTCGAGAATCTGCTTTCTATAGTCTGCGCCGTATATTCGTCTTGCTACGGCCAATATCGTGGACGTCTTTCCAGTACCTGGTGGCCCATAGAAAAGCAAGTGTGGTAGTCTGTTTTTCTCGATAAACTTCTCGACTGAGGACTACAGATGAGACGCCGGACGTGCTGCTGAAAAATGGTACCACTCGTCGTCGTGATGTCTTTGTGCGAAACGACATCATCGAGCGTAACCGGTCGGTATTTTTCCACCCTTGGAAGACGCAAAATGACGATCCTTCCCCACGGCAAGAGCAGAGAAATGGGAACATACCAGGGCAGGTTGTCATCGTCGTAAGGTTGGTTTCTGTCAACAGCTTTCCCTTTGCCTTTTACTGCAGAAGGGATGGCGATGTCAATGTCCATCTGATCGTCGCTATCCATTAGCGTTGATTTGGAATACTCAGCAGGCTGACAAAGTAAAGATTGACGCGACGCGACGCGTCTTGGGACCATGCTTACTTAATCCAGTCCACTATTCAGATTAGGTCATCTCTCTCTCTTTCCCCACGCACAGACCATCATCAGCAAGATTAAGGTTTAGAGAAGCTTTACTACATATCTTTCCTACTGACTACAACGACGGCTCTTGCTTTTGTCAACGATTCCACCGTTTAGTTCGTTGGATAGACAGAGGCATCCCACAAGATGCAGATTTTCGTAAAGACGTAAGTTCACTACGTTCTTTGAATTTCGTGCGGGGCATACATGAACTTATCGTCCGTCAATACAGCCTTCACGGGCAAAACCATCACCCTCGAGGTTGAATCCTCGGACACCATCGACAATGTCAAGGCCAAGATTCAAGACAAGGAAGGGTAAGTTGACCATCGTGTTGTTGGGGAGCGTCATGCTCACAACCGTTATGCAGCATCCCTCCCGACCAGCAGCGTTTGATCTTCGCTGGCAAGCAGCTCGAGGACGGTCGCACCCTCAGCGACTACAACATTCAAAAGGAGTCCTACCCTCCACTTGGTGCTCCGCCTCCGTGGTGGTGCAAAGAAGCGCAAGAAGAAGACCTACAACGTCAGTTTCACGTTTGCCCATCGTCTTCGCGCTGGTATTGAATAACACTCTTTGCAATACAGACCCCCAAGAAGATCAAGCACAAGCGCAAGAAGGTCAAGATGTCCATCCTTAAGTACTACAAGGTGGACTCAGGACGGTCAAGATCAAGCGCCTCCGCCGTGAATGCCCCACCGCCGAATGTGGTGCTGGCATCTTCGTGAGTGTTCCTGAGACACTGTGGTCTCATACTTTATCTTAATAATTTTGTGTAGATGGCCTTCCACAAGGACCGTCAGTACTGCGGCAAGTGTGGTTTGACCTACACCTTTCGCCCCTGGCACCAAGCCCCCCGTCGTGTAGATTTCATAGGTGTCTTGATATGATGTATGCGCTTAACATCAATGCTACTATGTTGCTGATCATGAGCAATCTATGTCCCTGTTTTGCGTCACCCAAATATTATTATTGAGTGATGACCGACACTCGCACGAGACGCGATGCAAATTCATCATCATTGAAAAAAATATCTATAAGGTGCTTTGTATGGCTAGGAAGCTCTAGAGTTAGTGGTATATACATAATCTATTCCAGTGTAGACAGACATCTAAGAAAACGCGGTATGTAAGTAGATCTATGGCTCTAATTGTAGGCTTCTTAAAGGTCCCATGACATGATGTCCAGGTAGAAGGGTGAATTGAAACCGGATCACGCTGCAGAGCTCGAAAAGGTGCACTGCAGGGCATACCATGCATCCTCATGGTTGGCGACAAAACCAGGTGTGACCTCCCTTAAGGAGGGGAAAAGATTGGAGAGCATTGCCGAGAGCGACGATGTGTCAGGCTTGGAACGAGAGCTGATTGATAGTGAAGAGAGCGGGTGTGAACCTCGCAGCATCGGCTGGAGCACTGGAAGTACTGAATCAGCATCCAGAGTAATGACGAGAGTGTCCAGCTGTTGGCATCCCTTCGCGATCGTCGAGAGACTCGCAAGCGAGATCCTAGGTTTCCAGGTCGCCTCCGTGTTCTGCAGTGCACATAGTGCTCCCAAATCGAGTTGGTGGAGGAAAGGCCACCACTTGGTCATCTCCTCCACATCTGCGTCCGAGAAATCGGGGGGCAATGACGAGTCTAGTATAAAACGCCTCAGTGGCAATTTTGACAGCGGTCGGAAGTGGTCTAGAGTGAAAAACTTGTCTATGGGGTAAGTTGGTGTATCCTGAGATTCATTAACGGTCGTCGAATGTTCTAAGGTGAAGTCATGTAACTGTGACGCCACGACGGCCACCGCCTGAAGCAGAGCTGATGGTGGGTCGGGACCAGCGGTGTCTATATGAAGAGAGTGAAGCTTGTGCTGGGAAAGATGCTGGAGTATCAAAGCCACAACCTCAGGCTGAGCGCGGATCCTGAGTTTTTGCAACGAAGGAAAGAAAGTCATGGCATCGCGACGTTCAGCAATTGCGACAGACAGGTGGTCGAACGACAAGTGGTCGGCATGTACGTCAAGGTCTGTCAGGAGAGGTAAAGTGGACGCTGCCATGAAAGTTCGCTCGGTGAGGGGTGAGAGGTGCAGCGACAACGAGTGCAACGTTGTCAGAGCGCTGAGGGGCGTTTGAAGACATGCTGAGGAGCGTCCCCTGACAGACAGTCGCTCGAGTGCAGAGCATTCTGTCAAGCGCGACAGTATATTATATATGGGAGTCGACGCTGAGTCGGACGTGACATAGCCAGCATGCAGAGTAAGGGCACGAAGCCGAGGTGACAGGCTAAAGCGCGGCAGTACATTCCCAATGGCTCTGCTCCTGATGCGAGAAGTCTCAAGGTTGTCCAAAGCGTACCAGACATGGGCTGGGAAGGTTAATAAGTCACCCAGCACCGGTTGGCGGTGTACGATGTGTTTGACACGAATCGCGTAGGAGCGAAAGCCCGCAAAGGTCTCATCCTGTATTGTGTGGTTAAGGACCTGTAAAACATGGTCATTACCGCTGACGAGCGAAGTAACATTGATTTGAGACATACAATTCCGCTCTCCTCTATCGAACAACCTGGAAGAAGTGACAATAGCGGCACAGCTGATGGAAGCCGTCTCCATATTCGGTCCAATGCGGGGTCCTTCCATGCTTTACAGCACCTGGCTGCACGGCACAGCGATGATTTTCCATGGTCTAAAGTGAGCTCAAAGATGAGCTCAAGGATTTCATCCACTAGTAGAGCTGGATGCATTTCGTTCTGTTCCAACCTCTGCAAAGGCCAATATGCAAATAAGAGAAAATATTTTTGTGTAAAAAGCAGCAGAAATACCTTATGACACCCTGTCCACCGCCCTCACCGACCTCACTGCAGCAAATGGTGTGAAGGTAAGAATCTTGAAACAGTCAACCTTAGCACTGAAAAAGTTTCAAGATCAGGTCCCGATCCAGCATTTGTCACGTGATGGGGATAGTTATCATCACTTTCGTTGGACACACGCCAGTGATATATATGAGTGGGCTATCCTGTATTGAGCTCAGTAACCTAATACTCTATGGTTATAATAAGCTGTAAAGATGACTCTAGATGCAGGCCAACGCACGATAGCGGGATAGAGCATGTAGATAGGCTGTTCAACATCTCTGGGACAGCAAACTGGCCTATATGATATCATCAACTCAGAGCCAGCTATAACGATGGACGCCGTTCATGGGGTTCGTTTGGCCAGTAAGTATAGCCATCATACTGGTTTCGTGAAGATGGATGACATCAGCCTGCGAGAGCTTGCAAGGTCCGGAATGCTATGACTTACGGACGTCGCCTCCAGAGTCCAGACAGCATCAGGCTTGGAGTAGGAACCCTCTCCTGTGGCCACAGTCTGTGTGCGTTCATAAATCTCGCGTCTTCCTCTGCGACTCTTGAAACTCTTCCTGGCGTTTCCGCATCTTTTCTCTTCGGCGCTCATCATCCCGCAACACCCCTTGAAACATGTCCTGTCCCATCATGAGAATGACGCTATGATACAGGATATAAGACATACCTCGCGCTCTTTATTCTGCTGGTAGTGAACGCCCCATATGATGAACCCAGAGATGGCGAAAGAGGTAGCCAAGGCTGCCTTCGCCCTGCTTGACATGCCTTGACTGCAAACGGATCAAGGTTACCTCAGCCACCCGTTCACTCAATTCCAGGTGCCACAACACATACAAATACATCTCTTACCACCCACTCAGCGATTCTCTCCTTGAATTCACACTGGTGAGCTCATGCGACAGCGACTATGGCAGCCCTCGAGGTATGTGTTTATCTTTGTTCTCTTCCTTTTCGACTATACGTGCTGTCAGGACTTCGAAAATACCTTGAAAGAGGTGGTGAACGCAAAGCGACTGTCGGCCTCAAAAATGACCAGGTTGACGGAGATCGCCATGAAATCATTGGAGGTGCGTGTGCGACAGGGTTGGATGTTGATGTTAGAATGACAGTTACTCTAGGACGATACGAAACTTGTTGCCATACTTTATCGCACACACAAGTCGCTGCCGAGTTCTGCCAAAGTCTCCAGCTTGTATGCCTTTGACGCTTTGGCCCGTGCTGCCAGGAACCTAGCAAACAAACACGGCCCGACGGGTGACCTCAAATCAGAAAAGGGTAATCAGGCGACGTTTCTCCTCAAGATACAAGGCGTTTTGGATGGCCTCTTTCAGGACATGGTCGCTATTGGTAGCTCAGAAGCGAAGGTCAGTCGTTGGACCATGCTCTTCCATGCAAGTAATACGTTCTCCACGCTGCGTTGATATTATGGCTTCGTACGAGTTGTACTTCCATCTCGCCGCTTATCTGCGTTAACGCCGAACCTGGCCATGGCCCAAGGGTCAAACGCGTATGGGCTGGTCAAGTCACTAACGCGTTTTGTCACATGATCATGCCGATTCTCTACCTTGCTCTACCTTGCCCATGGAGGGGCGGTAACTGGGTATATCGTTTATATCGTTCTTACTCTAATCCAACCACAGGACAAGACGAAGAAGGTTCTGGACATATGGGTCAAATCGAATACTTTTCCTTCGGCGGTGTTAACTCGACTGAGGGATATCTTGTCAGACGTACAAAAAGGTGCTTATCAGAACCCAAACATGTGTCCGCTAAGTATTTCTTCTGCTTGTGTAATTCTAGCTATTTTTGCTGGCATCCTTGCCTCGAATGAAATGAGAGTACCAACTGAAACATAATTTGGTTTGCTTTTTCCGTCAGAGAACGTTGTAGATCCATCACCATCCATCGATCCACGCGTTACGACCGAAGGATTCATCACGACACCTCAATTAGCCGCACAAACCACCCCCACGGCTACTCCAGATGCCCAGGCGGCCCTGCTTGCCTTGCTTGGCCAGGCTGCACAGATCACTGGCCAAAATCAAACTGCCAGTGCCAACAAGTAAGTTTCGGACAAATGTTATGTTTTCGTACCCAATCCTCAAACCATCATCCGTAGCCAAACATCACCAAATACCGAGCCTGTCCTCAAACAAGCCCAGGTGGCGCTCCTACAGCAGCTCGCCCTTACCGCAAAATTTGGCAATGGTACCCAGACGCTGTCTCCAGGAGGGCAGACGGTATCACCTATACCTCCAACTGGCAATCCTTCCGTATTCGCGATTCCGGCGTCTGAGCCATCACATTCGTATACGAACTATTTACCGGCAGGGGTTCCCCCCCGCAACTCTCAGGGAGACGCGCGATATGCCCATAGCGGCCACCCAGATCGTGCCCGAGATCGTCAAGAAAGTCATGATGACCGATACCCTCCTCGTGGTGGTTTCCGCGGTGGCTATCGTGGTCGCGGCCATAACACACGGGATGATCATAATAACCATGATCGTTTCAGGCATCGAGACCGGAATTGGGACCCCACTTCCCGTCCCAGACGCAGTCGCTCTCGCAGTCCTCGCAGACACGAAGAACAACCAAACCCGCGATCGCATAGCCCCTCCTACCGTCCCACGAATGGCAAAGACCCACATTACCAGTCTGATTTACCTACACCAGCTGCACCTGAAAGAGGGAAAGACGAATTTGGACGAGATATCAGAACGTCGTCGGTCTCACCTCCCATATCTATATCTATGTCAGTCGAAAACACCCCGACACAAACTCCAATGGACCCCTCTGTAGTTCCTGCCTCCGGAGCTGCGCCAGATTGTCGTATACCTGTATCAGATCAGTTACCTTTGGTAGCTGCAAGTACATCTGCACAGAGTACTGAAACTCATACCCCGAGTTCAGCAGCGTCACAACAGCAGCCAGGTCTTGATCAATTTGATATCACAATGTTTGATGCTACCGCGCCCTCATCGTGGGAAGCGCTGGGAAACATGTGGCAAACTACTTACGGCTACGTACCGTCACAAGAAGAACTCATGCACTTTGTGATCACTGGCAATATGGTTGCCGGTGCTACCAACGGTGCTTTCGGCGGAGTCGAAGGTGGTCAGTGGCAACAAGCAGGGTGGGAAGTACAAGGTTCAAGGGGCGATGGTGGGTGGCGAGGTGGAAGAGGGAGAGGAAGAGGACGAGGAAGTAACACGAATGGTAGACGTGGAGGTAATTTCGGTCACGGCAACTACCGAGATGGGCTGGACACGATGCAGAAGTCTGAGCCCACTTACGCCATTGTCCTGAATGGAGATGGTGACCAGAGCACCAGCCAAACGGAGACATCTAGTCTGTCGTCTCGGAGGATCACCCAAACGGACAGGGTAACGTCGAGGATGTAACTTCGACCGTGGAACAGAAGGGCGCAGCGGGGGGTCGAATGCAGCGAGTTGGGGACAAGTGGATGTTTGTGAGGGATCCTGCATCTGGAGCGACGTGAACATATCATACAACACATTCAAGTTATTTTGTACAGCATTTTTTTTCATCCATATATTGTCGTCGGCCAGTCCTTAGGCCTTATCTACCATACACAAGTGCTTGATATGCCATCAGTCTTACATGCTCAGCAATTCTGTGGTTCACCGTACAAGTCGTAATATTCACGCTCGAGCGTCCTGACTGACGCTGAGCAGATGGAAGAAACTGGTCTAACGCACATCCCGCAAGGACAAGTGACGACGAGGCGCGGTCGTATCAGAACCATGTCCAACACTGATACATCCTGAGTCGCAGTAAAGGGTGTTCTCCACTCCGCCACGAAAGTCACCTTACAGGAGGCGGTTAGTGACGTACGTCGGAGAAAGCAGAAGTCTATCCCAATCAACATCGTGCAGCAAACCGGAAGCTACTGACCGTTCCGGACGTTCATTATCATGGTTTGAAGATCCTGAAAGCCTTCGCGAACCGTCTGGATGTGCATGAGGCACTTGAACCAGATGCATGGGTATAGGCATCTGGCGGATGTCCAACGACATATTGGTTTTCCAACAACTCTAGGATCATCAACCGCGAGATCGTCAGCTACCAAGACTTAGGCGAGTGCTCCCACATTTGAAGTGATTCGTTCCCGTCTCCGCTGCTTATGACAGTGGTACTGTCCAAGTTAAGAATTAGCATGGGCGACGAAGAGAGAACGATAACACGCTTGTAATTAATGACGAGTACTCTGCCACTCAGGCATATGGATTTATGAATGGAACGATAGGTGTGATAGTCACCGCTCCAGGTCAAGAAATGATCACTTTCGGCTATTGCTTCCGGAGACACAACACATCATGATCTCCACGCTATTCCGACGAGCACCTCGCCATTCACGGTTGTCACAAACCGCCAGATCTCTACAAACCGCGTCAGCTGCATCTACTGTCAACGCTGAAGAAGTTGCACACTTCTCCCGCTTATCCTCGTCGTGGTGGGACGAGCATGGCGAGTTCGCTCTGCTTCATCGAATGAACCCCGTTAGGGTTCGCTTTCGTTCGCGAAAAGCTGCTCGAGGTTGCGCGAGAGGAAATGGGAGAAGATGTTGCACAGGACATGGAGCAGAAGGAGAGATGTTCTCCGGGGATTGGACGTCCTTGACGTCGGGTGCGGAGGAGGGTTGCTGTCTGAGGTGAGTTTCCCGCATTTGTTTCTGGACTGAGTGGCTGACACTATGCAGACCTTAGCAAGGATGGGTGCGCGGACGTTGGGCATCGATGCCTCTGAATCAAATATTGGCATTGCATCTGTGCATGCCAGCGCTGATCCAGAATTATTATCCGGGGGGTCTTCATCTGGATCACTGGAGTACCGGAACACTTCTGCCGAGGAACTTTTGAAAGATTCCAAACAGTATGATGTGGTGTGCTCGATGGAGGTCATCGAGCATGTCGACAATCCTGCAGGCTTCCTCTCGTCTTGCGCAGAACTGGTCAAGGTATGTAGCTGCGGTACGTCTCCCGTTCCAGTATCTAATTAGTGGTCATTGCAGCCTGGGGGCCACCTATTTCTTTCAACTATTGCCCGCACGCCCCTCTCTTACTTCCTCACTATTCTGGCAGCGGAGCACGTCCTGCGCAAAGTTGCAGTAGGAACCCATACATACTCCAAGTTCATCAACCCGTCCGAGCTCGTGTCCTTTTTCCAAAACTACTCCTCGCCATCACCACACCCAGAACTCCCGAGCAGACCATGGATATCCCGCACATATAGCCATGGTCTCCCGACGCGCACTGAGGCTGAAGTGCGGGGTCTCCTGTATGTTCCCTGGAGTGGTGACTGGAAGTTGATGCCTCGTAGCGCAACTCAATGGGGCGCCGCAGAGTGCAACTACTTGTTCTGGGTGCGGAAGCCATCAGAGCAATAGTACAACCTCAGTGTCAACATAACGTTGCACATGCACATTACAGTTCGTTAGTGCCGGTTCCGAGTTCACTTGGTATAATACACTATTGCGTATAAACAACTATAAGTATCAGGGTACACAACCTTGTGATAAGACACTGGAAAGACTATCCAAGGAAGGAGGGACTATACAAATCGTCGGAAAAGAACTGGAAGACAATAAGGAGAGTGTTGATGAACCGCGAGTGAGTATCGTCCGCGGAGTATGGAAAGAAAACCCTGAGCAAGCAAGTTGATCATCTTCTCGTCATGATATCAACCTCTCACCCCATACGAGCCCTTGTCGGTGCGCTCGGTATGCGCCGCTTATCGCGACCCAGATGACCCGAATGAAAGTCAGAAACAGAACAGCGAACAAAATCCGCATTGCTGCTTTCCATCGCCAGGATACTGGTGCCGACGTAGTGAATATGATGAGTCTCCAACGCTCGTGGAAGTCAGTATTGAGCCATGTCAGATCACTAACAAGCTCTTGAGCCTGGGATTTGGTCTCGCTTAGCGAGAGTGTTCACAGGCAATCGCATCAGAGAATGCCTCACTTTCGTTCTGCCAGAATCGTATGCATGACGAGTGTTCGCTACGCGTGAACGGATGCGAGGTAGCGTCGTAGAGAGATCTTGGAGAATAACTAACGATCCTTCAAGTTCGTCTTTGAGTTTGGGTATATCCACGTTGAGTGCCTGCTCTGCTCGCTGGGTATTTCTCTGCATGAGTTATGCATGAGACTGGTGTGAAGAGACATCTCAGAGCACAGGGTAGTCATACATTCAGCTCTGCTAGTGCCCCTTTAATCGAGGTCTCGATCGCTTTGAAGTTGCCAAAGTGTTCTTTTAATGTGCTCTGAAATAACAAAGACATAAGCGACGGAGAAACGAGACGCATCTTGCTCACATCGAGATCTCTAATACGGCTGTCGTGTTGCATCATGCGAGACAAAACACGCTTCGCCTGGTGGTCGATGTTTAAAGAATCGTCCATCGAGTGGTCTTCTCTGTGGGAATGATCGGGCGTCCATGATGAGGCCCCCCTTGATTTTCCAGACTTGGGAGAACTGGGCAACTCACAATGGTACTGTGAGCCTCAGGTTGCTGTTGGGCTACCTAGGGCTTGGGTATCGGTTTGACGAAAGACCAGGACAGAACAACCCAGGGACAAAGTTTTCCTTTCATTGCCATGCCGCCTCGTGTAAGTGGCAGCCTTTCCAAAAGGGGCACAGTGTGACATGATGCATGATGTCGAAGGGTTTAACTTGATGCGTAATGTACCTGGACTCGGACCGGAACGCTTGAACTTTGTCCAGTTCGCCGTGTACCACGACATGCACTTTGCTTCGCCTTGAAGGCCACTACTGACTACTATTATACACGAACTTAACTTTCGTCATGATATCTTCTAGGCAGCAACTTCTTGACGCTGCGAAAAGTCTTTGCGACGACTTTGCGCAGAAAAAGACTACAGAGATAATATTATCACATTTCTCCCAAACCCATCCGTGCACAGCACTGGAACATGGATTGCCCGCGTTCGCACCCTTCCTCGGCCGTTCATTCAATGGCCGTGAGGGAGTGCTGGAATACTTCTCCATCATTGCCTCACTTCTGACTTACGATGACATGCGCTTCTCGGAATACTTCGTTGACACGGAGGCCAGAAAGGTATCAGTGAAGGGCAGGGCAGCGTTCACCTGGATAAGCACGAAGGAAAGCTGGGATGAGACGTTCACATATGTATTAGACTTTGACGACGAAAGCAAGGTCACAGCCTATCAGGTCTGGGCTGATACTGCTGCCGCCTACCTCGCGAGCATAGGTCAGCTCAAGAAGGCAAGCAGTGGCTGATTACTACTTCTCATCTGTATGTACTTAAGAATGTACTGCTGCAGGTTGTGGGTCCTTGCCAATAGAATCATCTCTGTAAGCCTGCACACCCTAACTTACTGTAGCTCAAACACTCAAGCAAGTGTAGATATGCGTCAGCTTTACATTTATGTGTAACTCACGCGTCGCCGAGCTCTATGCGCGTAGGTTGTGGCTATCCTACTAGTATCATTGTTAAGTACCGGCAGCCCTGTCTTATTAGCGACGCGACCCTCAAAGAACAGTTCACTCTCAGGCTGACGGTTGACTGACCTTTTGTGTGAAGACGTGCCAAGATCAGTCTCACCACGCTGAGAATGGAATCGCTCAAGGCTTTCAATGTGACCAGCCTGGCGACGGTTACAATAGGTTCGTCTGGATATCGTCACACAAATATGATCCAGAAGACCCTTACTTACCGTTACCTTTACAATGGTGGCTGACGCGCTGACGGTGAATTTGTTCCTCGGCCATCGGCAAACTGAAATGCGGATTTATGCGCGGTCTTGGACGCCGAGTTTGGAATAGCTCGGAGTTCCAATACTTTCTCCACCAATCAGACGTAGCACTTGAACATTTATTTCAGTCGTTTTGCAGGTGCTCCGGCCTAACGTCCTTCGGCTGCAGTGGCACGCTATCGCCAAAGCCTAGCAAAATCACCCTACAAGTAAATAAGCGGTTCTGGTACCATTCGCTACCATGGTATGACACCGCATGAGGGAAGCGGCCTGGTGTGTATAAATGCAATTATCTGGGGAAAGAAGCTAGCATCCGCTCTGCCCTCCTCCAGCGGTTTAATTATGAGGTCGTTCTCTCTCATGCACGTCGTGACCCTTGTCGCCTTCTTTGCGACTCTGAATGGCATAACTTGCTTGTCTATTCCCACAAGGGGTCTTTCAACTCGTACGACGCCCGCTGCGCCTCACTTCGTCATCTACAGTGACAAGTGGATATCCGGAGAGAATGGTCCTCCCAATGTTACAGATGTTAAGGTTCGTGCTCAGTGTGATGTCCACCGATCGAGTCTTGTGTTCTTGACTAATTTCTAACATACAGGGCTATAATGTCTTGTGAGTTATCGCACCACATCCTGAGCAGCATGCTCAGATCTCTGTTCGACAGCGCCCTGTCGTTCTGGCTTATTTCTGGGCCCGCTGACCAAGCTCTAGAATGGACTGAGATAGACGATGCTACTCGTGCTTCGATCAAATCAGAGTACAATTCGGCTGGGATTTCACTCATAGTTTCCGCTTTCGGGTCTACAGATGCACCGACTTCTAGCGGTGCTGACCCGACCACTACCGCGAAGAACCTAGCCGCATACGTCCTCGACTATGACCTCGACGGCGTCGATATTGACTATGAAGTAATTTTCCGGTATCACCCAATCACATCACGGTCTGACTGCGTCGTAACTTAGGATTTTAATGCAATGAATGCAGAGGACGGTTCTGCTGAGACTTGGCTCGCAACTTTCACGCTGGCTCTCCGTTCTCGACTGCCTCAAGGGAAATACATACTCACCCATTCCCGTGAGCCTTCATCTGCCTCTGCTATCGTGGTTTATTTACTAACACTATCCAGCTGTTGCACCATGGTAAACCACACTTCCTGCATTGCATCGTGAAGGCTGACATCTGGGATAGGTTCTCCACTAGGTATACCTCTGGTGCCTATCTCACGGTCGACAAGTCCGTTGGTTCGATGATTGACTGGGTAAGTTCCCATGCATAAGGTCATTAGAGCTTTCCACTGATACGGTTGAAGTATAATGTTCAGGTATGTCCCCTTGAACGCGTGACAAGGGTGCACTGGATCTAAGATGGCCCTGTCCCCACCTCGCTGCAGTTTTTCAACCGTATGTTCAACGGCCACGGCTTTCCAGCACCGCACAGCATGACTGACATCTGTCCAGAGGGCACCGCTGAATATACCACCTGTGATGGTCTGCTAACGACTTCTTCCTCTGCGTGGCCAAACTCAGCCCTCTTCCAAATCGCCGCCTCCGGTATAAACCTGGACAAGCTTGTGATCGGCAAACCCGCTACCACAGGAGATGCAAGCAACGGATACATGGACCCCTCGCTCTTGGCACAATGTGTATACGAGGCTAGTCAACAGGGCTGGGGTGAGCCGCCGTTCCATTCAATATCATCCTTAGAATGTCAGGTTCGCCGTTGACCCCCTTTGCGACAGATGCTGGCGTTATGGTCTGGGAGGTGCGTTCATGCTTTTGTTACTGTGCACGCCCAGTTACTAATCGGCGTGTGATGGCTATAGTACCCCGATGCTGCAGCAACTTGGATCAAGGAGGTTCGAGCACTCGCGTTCCCAGAGTGAACGGTTCGCTCCGAACGACACCAGGCACAACTCGGAGCTCGCAGTCTCGTAGGGTACTTTAAATGTTTTAAATTCCTGTTTCTTAGCAAGAGTCCGAGGCACGAGTATATGATTGAACATTACGCTGCACTTGAACAAACTACAACATTTCAAAGTCCTGTCAGATAACCTAGAAGGAAGATAATACAGTATGACGCGACGCCATGGAAGTCCAGAACCGCAAAGTTTACACAGAAAAGGAATTATAAAAAATAAAAAAAAGTTCAAGTTCAAGTTCAAGTGGATGTGTCTACAACTGGAATGTATGGTCCAAATCCAAGTCTATCAGTGAATCATCAAAGAGCGACTGGATGAAATGAAGGTTGGCAGGAATCTGCTATTCAAATCAAAAGTCGGCCAGGTAGAAGGTCTTTTTAAAGTTCGTTAGCATCTTACACGGTTCCAGGGATGATCGCACTGGACACACCACGGGTGATACGGGACCGCTAACTTTATTATAAGCATCGGCGTCGCCAACGAAGAAGATTGAATTGGTCGAGGTGTCAAGGACGATAATGGTGTTCACGCTGCTGCCATCCGGATTAATGTAGTGAGCTGGAAGTTTGAATAACATCAGATCGTGACCGCAGAGCACGAGATAACAAATTCATGCCATTTATCTGCTTCGTTTGGCGATCGAAAGTCCATATAGCTGACTCGTGGCTTTCGTTTCCGTATTGCACAGGTGGGGAAAGCGCTGGAGCTGGAGACGAAATTCTCGTCTTTTATTCTATAGATATGATTTCACCGTTACGCACTCTTCTCGACGTTTCTAAATCCAACAGCACTGGGACAAAAATCAGAAGGGGGAAGAAAATCCGGACGGATTGCCTTACGTCGGTGATCCGGGAGCAAGCGTAGCGTTAGTAGTCGTGCCTATGTAATATGGCGCAGGGAATTTTGGATTCTGTCCAAGCCCATCAATCCGTAATCTGTGGGCATAGTCGAGGAGACATACTGTGGTAAGAATATTGATCATCCCCTTCCCAGAGTGCGGCACAGTGAGACTGACGTGGAGTTCGGTGCTAGGTCCACCATAGTTTATTCCGCTCCTGAGCGAAAGAAGAGTCACAGGTGCAGACAGAAATCTTGTCACTCGGTGACTTACAGGCTGCCGTTGGCCCAGTTGCTGAGGTATCCAAGAGCTTCTCCGTCTGAGCTCACCACTTTTATACGTCCCTCGTACCTGAAGGTCTGTGTCAGGGAAATTTTTCGTTTTCGCTTTTCTGCTTGTGAGCACTCACTTTTTCAGGGGAGACGGCGACGGCGATGCAGAAGGTGAAGCTAACCGCTTCGCGCCTGGGACAGCAAAATCGTATCAACATCGATTAAAAAAGTCGGGTTGTTCTAGTACATACGAGAGACTGTGGTTGGGCTCCATGCATGGCCGGGGAGTGTACGCCCAAACTTCGGTGGCAAGGGTGGCAAACCGCGAGCAAGTCTCTGGGCATTTGTCCAATTTTCTGGTGCAGCACCTGTCAGTGCTGCAAACAAGAGGGCGAGACACCCAACAAAAAATAGGTGCATGCTTGTCGGTGTCGGACGATAACAATGGCGTGGGGTAGGTTGCAGAGGTTCCTGGCTGGTGTCTTTATGTGTTCGGAGTGGTACGATCGGCCCTAAGGCACAGTGTCACGCCCACATCGAAGTTTGTGAGCCGGGTCGGGTCGGGGCATTTCATCGCGAACTTGTCCATATCATGGACCATATGGTGAACTTGGGCCGCGTTTCGACATTAGAAAGGAAGCGAATCGATTCGGGTGACCATATGCCATAGTGTCGCGTAGTCAGACCGACTAGAAGCAATGGTCGTTCCTTGAAGCACAAAAAGCCAGTCTAAAAGGTTCTTCTCCGTCGTCCAGGATACAAGCTAGCCATGCATGTAAGGAACGTGACCGTTCCAGAACGCCTGTAATCTGATCATGCCCGTCAAAGGCAATTTCATTGTTCAAGTTGTGGGGACGACCTCGAGCAGCTTCATATATATATATATGATAGACCCCTGCAGCTAGCGCTGGTGCCAGTGAGTTCCCGGAGAGTCATTCTGGCTGAAAGTCTCCAAAAAAATTCAAGTGGTCACGGTGAACTCCGACTTGCGAAATGACCCACAATTCGATACATACTTATCGCAGTCATGCGACGTTAGTACGCGCGCGTGACGTCCAACTGGCAGGCACCGATGGGACAGCACAGCTGCCAGTGCAGATCCAGAGCTGGTCACTCATGGGCGTGAATATGGGCCTGGCATGGGGCGTTCCCGGTTAGGTAGAAGAATGTGATGTGGCGCGCGTCTCTCACAAGGTCTTTTTTTCTCTCACCAGGTCTCTGATGTCAATATGTCAGATCCTTTCGAGAAAAACACGTTCTCGTCAAATCGAACTTCTCACAGCGGTCACTTTCCTCCGTTGCGCTGCGCTCGACATCGCATGCCCACCTCGCCACCCATCTGGTTCAGGCCGCCTATAATGACCCATTGACCAGAAAAACCCAAACTCGTGTGTTCCCTCTCTCTCTCTACTAGTAACCTCATAGATCACACTGGCAGATTCTGCGCAAGCACTGGATTAAGTGATAGTATGTGACTCGACGTACTACCCGTTGTTCAAAAAATGCTTTCATACACACAGTCCCTTCGTGTATCCAGTATAGATATCATAGTACGAGATCATGGTATAGGTGAAAAGTGTCCGAGTCTGTGCTAGGAATGAGTATAATGGAGAAGTACCATATATAGTACAAGTCAGTGCAATCATAATCCCGCACGAATGGGTTATACGTTACAGAACGACATGCTTTTACGTGCCGCATTAGCAGACCTTTAGCAGACCTTTAGAGTAGTTTAAATATGCTCCCAATGATGCAGTATACCTGGTACATGCAATTGAACCCTAAAGTGGAAAGTGTCCAGTGTGGACGTTATGTTGTAATGTTTGCAAGGTCCCAGGACTAATTGTTAAACGAGACGACACCCCTGTCGAGGTGAAGATCACTGAACGACGCAGCTGGAGCTTTTGTCGCTGCCCCGTTTCTTCTGGCGATCAGATCCGCTAGGCAAAGCGCCCGGGACATCGATTTCGGCGAGGCGGTCGATAGATAGCACCGAGTCTCCATTATGAACAATTTCAGGGGATACGGCTCCAGAAGCATCGCGAGTAGGGCGAGATTGGGCATCTGCATCAGGCTCCGTAACCGACAGGACGGACTTTCTGGGCTCCTGTCGACTAGATTGGCTGTCGGTAGTCCTCAGGCTCTTCGGCGCTGTGCTGTTGCTTGACAAAGAGTGCGGTCTCTCCTTTGAGCCAACATTGCGTCTGAGCTTGGAAGGTTGCCGGGGAGCTCTATCCTCAGCAGGAGGCGGCGACGGGGTGGAAGGAGGAGCAACGGCGAGAGATGAACGTGAACGCCCGAGAGCTGATATGATCTTGAATGGCGTAGGTTTGGATGATGCTGACTGGCCGGGTACGGGAGACGACGAGGTGAGATCGGTACTTGGACGTGGAGAGGGGGTGGCAAACGAAACCTCGGAAGGACCCGTCATTGTCGTCGGGTGTGGGGGCGGTGAGAGTCCATTCGCAGCCTCCAGAGCGTTTGAGGGCACGTTCAGGGGGTTACTCTTTCCCGCGTAGTGGGCATACGACAGCAGCTGTGAACGAAGGTCGCAGGTCGGTGGCGCGTCGTTTGCACACTTCGAGTGGGCTATAAGGCTGCACTGACTGCAGATAACAGCGCTCTTCTTCACACTGCCAAGACACACCCTGCAGGTCATTGCTGTCGCAGCACTAAGTACAGACCTGAGGTCGAGACGTAGAGGTACTCACGCTTCCCAAAGGTGGTTTTTACGAACGTATGATCCCGAGGGGTGAATGGCGTGTCGTCTGGGAGAGGCGACGGGAGTCCAAAAGAAAGCTTCCGATTGGAGGAACTCGGTAGCTCTTCTCTTGCGGGAGTTTCAGGAAGCTGGCGTTTCGATGATAGGGGTATCGATATGGGCGAGGAGTTTAGTAACATCTTTCTTTTGAAGATCGGTACTGACACGACGGAGGAAAGGGATACTGTCTTGAGGACGAATTTCCTATCGAACAGGATTAAGCATTGTGCTGACTTCGAACCATGGTCATCCTAACTTATCCTAACTTACCTTGAGGGCATCCCAGTTCTTCTTCAGCCATGGGTGCTCACACAGCATCACCGCGTCTGGGCGCTGCCCAGGGTCTTTGTGGAAACACTGCTGTAGGAAATCATATAACGCATCGGAACAATCATCTGGCAGGGGTGGCATTTCATCTTCGACAATTCGGAACATCACTGGTTGGTCTGTGAGTAAAACCCGTCTGACAGAAGGCACATGAACTAGGCGCTCACCTGTCATACTGTTTGCAATGTCTCCGTATGGAGGACGCCCTGTGAGGAGTTCAATTACAGTGCATCCCAAGGACCAAATGTCTGATTTCGTCGAAGCGCCCTTCAGTTCGATCACTTCAGGGGCCATCCAATTCGGTGTGCCAGCGACATCATTCATTCCGCGCTCCATTACCCTAAGATTGAGAGATACGCCGAAGTCGGAGAGCTTGGTGTTGCCGGTCTTCGTGGTGAGGATATTCGCGGCCTTGAGGTCGCAGTGCACAACTTGACATCTATGCAGATAGTGCAAACCCTCTAGGATCTTAACAACGTAACCGGCGACAAGGCGCTCATTGAGCGCCCCGAATGCCTTCAGCGTTTGCCCGAGCGACCCGCTCTCGGCGTACCTGTAATACACAGTTAGGAAGGAGTAAAATATGAGACATGGGCAGTGCTGCTTACTCAAGCACAATGTTCAAGAAGTCATCATCTCTCACCATCCCCTCGTATTTGACAATGCTCGGATGCGATAAGCTCTTCATTAGGTCGACCTCGTTCATGAGCTGCGTGACTTCCTCCTCTTTCAGGCCCTCCAGTCGAATACGCTTGACAGCTACCATCTGCCCGGTTGTCAGGTTCAGGGCCCTGTATACAACTCCAAATTGGCCACGGCCAATGCAGTTACCAAGTTGCTTAAAAGGAAGACTTGTCAGCCTGCCCTGTGGGGGTAACGTGCCTTATCACTACTCACGAAACGGACAGCTGGTTTACCCTCTTCTTCGACGACAATAGTCTGCCGTACCGCAGCATCCATCGAGTCGCGTCCCAGTAGATCACTGACAGCTCCGTCACTCGATGTAACCCCCAAGACTGACAATGCTAACATACCTGGTCTGACGTGGTCTACCCAAGTCGTCATAAGAAGTCGGTCGACTGCGCCGTCTTGCTCTTGGGTCGTCGACCTCGCTTTGGAATCGACCACGTATGCGGAATCCGTCCAGATTACTACTTTGATTTTGGGGAGAGTCGGGCGAGGGTGAGTGTTCATCAGGACACCGCCCTAGGAAAGGGCACGACAGACGGATCTCCATCTTTATCCGGATCATCCAGGCTACCGCGCGGTACATACAATCCATTGCGACGAGCGCCGTTTCTTGTACTTGGGCGACGCAGGATCACTCTGGAGCCAGGAGATGTAGAGATAGGGCTCTCGGGACTGGTATCGCGACGCAGGATGGACTCTTTGGGCATGAGGATCGGCGCATCCACGCTATGCCTGGGACGATGGGAGGGTCGACGTAGGATGGATTCAGAGCTGTCATTATGTCTGGAAGACCCAACGATGGACAACTTTCGCGCTGGGGAGGCTGACAAGGGGCTGGGGGCAAGCGGCGACTCTGCGCGGTCGAGGGACGTCTTGATAGGTATTGGCCGAGAAGGACCCGCCATTTGAAATGCATCTAGGAAGTCGTCGGGCCACTTCCCTTTGCCAAGTCGGACGCGGGCTTGATCAGGCTCTCCCTCGCGTTGGCCGTCGTCTATGGCGGACTGGGCTCGAGCAGTCTCGCGGGAGCTTGAGCCGCAAGCACTGTTCTCCTCTTCCTCCGCCAAACTAACGAGATCGGGAATAGCTGGCTCACTGGGCCTTCGTTCTCTAGCCCGAGACCCATCTCCACTAGCATTACGCCTTCTACTCATCTCTTCTGCCACGGATGCAGCCACGGAGCTCGCCTCTGTCCTCGTGAAGGATGGAACGTCCGAACCGAGCGACGTGGCTTCAGTCGTGACAGTCCTGATAGTGCCAAATTTATTTTGGGCACTGCTGTTGCGGCGCATATCAAAGAGGCTGGAATATGCTGTGTTCTCGGTGAGATTACTGGACGTCCTCGATTGCCTGATAGGGAAATCGCCACCATAGTCTCCCGTAGTAGGACTGGAAGACTGTGAGATGGGTTCATGTGTTGGAAAGTCGAGAGTACCCAAACCGGAAGCTGAAGAAGCGCAAACGCCATTCTGCTTCGATTTCGACGGAGTTCGAAGAGGCGATTTAGGAGTTGGTGAGGGCGTTCCAATTGGGGGTACATCGTCATTTTCTCGGTCACTATTACCGCCCAATGTGGCACGTCCATTCTTGGACGTGATGTGGCGCGCTGTACGGCTTGAAGTCCCTGAGTGGGAACTGCCTGAGCGCAATGGTGGAAGAACAGGTTCAGGAGGCGTCAAGCGTTTTCGGACCGGTCCAGGAGGCGATGTAGTTGGAGAAACTGTCCGCTGTGGTGATAGATTGGGCGTAGATGAGATTGCACGAGAGAGGGACGCTGGCGAATAAGGTCCAGGGTTGGACGTCACGCCGGTCGGGCCTTTCTTCCCTTGACCGTGTAGCACTTTACTCCGGTCGATGGCCGGCTTCTCAAAATGCTTGAGGACGGCGATGATCGTTTTCGCCACGCGACAAAGGGTCTCTGGAGTTGCCTCGATGAGATCGTCGAGATAGAAAAGGTCATCAGAGGGTACGCCATGAGAAGAACACGCTGCAAGGAATTTCGTAATGTTGTTGGTGCGCTTGAAGCCTTCCTCCCGCGGGTCGACCCGCAAGATCGTGGAGGTGTCATGCTTGTTCATCAACCTGGGCGAGCAAATTCACGTCGTCAGGAACTCCGCGCCCAATAATGACAGTACTCACTCGCACAGAACAACCCCATCCCTAAGAGCTTCGCAAAACAGCTTCCTCTCCCTCTCTTCCCCAGCGTTACTAACGACAACTGAGGCTAAACCTGTCACTGCGACTTGGCTTGAGCTTGCCCCTGGTAGAGCCCCGCTCTTTCCCCAAATCCGCTCGAGCCGCACCAATGGTTGTAATCGAACCTCCACTTCGGCCCATTCTCTCGCATTCTCGCTGCGTGACAAATGCGGTGGAGGTTTTCGTAATTCTTTGCACAGCAACGATGTCGCAGTGCGAATTAGCTCACGCTGTTCAGGGGTGGATGGGGATATGAGAGATGCTGCTGACATGTTGAAACTGCCCCTGCGAACATATCCTGAGCGTTGTGAAGGAGAAGTACCACGGGTTCGTGCTGATGAGGTCGGGGAGGTCGCTCGGGGTGGAGGTGAAGCTGTGAGTCGCCGCTGGGTATCCATTGAACCCCTTCGTGGTATCTCGGCTGATGGTCTCCGGGGAATCTCTGCCGATGGTCGACGTGGTGTATCAACTGAAAGTCGTTTTGGTGGTGTGGGGGATGCTGGGGGGCTGACAGAACTAAATGGCAGGTGTGTCGCAGAGGTTGAAGTAAGGCCCCGATTGGAGGTTGGAGTCACGACTCGCCTAGTTGGCGTCCGAGCCTGACTAGGACTTACTGCGCGGCCTGGCGTGGGAGATGATGGTGAGCTGTTCAGAGGAAGGTCCGTCGCGCTTGCCGCCCCTGGCCTTTTGACTATTGTCCCGAACTGTCCTCGTCCGCCGGCTGGCGGACTAGGAGAACCAGGTGGACTTGGCAAATCACTGGTCTTCCTGGGGATACCCATGGATGACTGACTAGTAGAGGGAGGTGGTGTAAATATAGGTGATAGTCTAGATTTACCCGCTCGCGGAGAGGCTACCGCACTGCGGTCTGGAGTTGCTGTGGCGTTTCTATGCTCACGACGGGCTGTTAGGGGATGAGGTGAACTGATTTCCCTGGTTGTGGGTTGTATGCTAGCTCTGCGTGTGCGATCGCGCGCAGAGGCAAGTCCTGCGTTTGGGGATGAAGAGTTGACCATAACCGCCGGTTGAGAATTTGGCGACGGTGTGGCCTGCGAGGAAAGGTGAAGAGTAGGTGAAGACATTGAGGCCTGTCGGAGCGAGGGTGTCATGAAGCTCGTCCATCCTGCCACGCGAGCCTGGCCTTCCTTCTCCACATTGTTTACATGCTCTCTGCTCTCCCTCCTCTGGTCACCATAAGGCGGTGTCGGAGTTGAAGTGGTCGTGGCAGACTCGCGTCCAGTCCGTCGAAGCCCTACTTTCGATTCCAGCCGCCTCAGCATGCCTGTCCTGCCCTTGTCCTTGTCCTGCTGCTGTGCTCCGGGATCATCATATTTTGCCTTATCTGTACCCTTCCCTTTGGCGATAATAGTTGCGAAGTCATCATGGTCAGGAGGTGTTTTAGCCTTTGAACGTGTTGCCGTCTTCAGGCTTTGTTCGAAGGAAGATCGCAGGCGCTTGAATGTCATTGGCGGTGGCTGCGTCGCATCATAGTATGCCGAGCTCTGAGAAGAGGACGTAGATGGATGCTGCGGAGAGCGCGAAGGCGACGCGACTGTGGGAGGTTGGGCCTGTACTTTGTTATTGCTGCGCTGGTGTGGAGCCATCTGGAAGGGATTGAACATCGGTGTCCTGCCAGTGGATGGGCTGGATAGTGCGACAGCTGCCATGTGTGGTCCGCATGTAAATGCCAATACTAAGGGTCACTGGCAAATGATCAAGGAGACCGTGAGGTATACCTGGAGCCGAACGGGGGCGCGGATGGGTAGTGGGAACGTGTATGATAACAATAGCGGCCACCTGAAAGATATATAGAAAGCAATCAAGTAAGTTCCCTGTCGTAAAGGATACATATCTTATTGAATGGGATAGAATACAGCAAGGTGCTCCACTGGCAAGGATACAAGCAGCAACCCGCCATAGAACAGGACGGGGACTTTTTGATGAGATGATGAAATGAATGAAACTGACCGGGGATTTCCCTGATGCGTAGATCCTGCACTTGTTATGTGGGTTAGAGTGCCGTACAAGGGAATACACCAGCGATGATGGAGGCAGGACAGGGCAGTATACAACAAGCACTGTCAAGCAGGGTCCCACGAACAAGCAGGTGCAGGTTCTCACTACTAGCCGACGTGAAGACGACAGGCAGTGTCACCGTCAGGGATGGAGAGGATACCGGTAGGATAAAGAGCAATATTTCTCCCGAGATTTCGACGGGAACCAACTCGGGCCTGTTGCCAGTAATAGCTCAGCGGCAAAAGGATGCCTAATGTCACTTGCAGTCTCAGAAAGAAGCAGCACCGTGGGGCCATCGGAAAGGGGGCGCTCAGGCTGACAATCGTGAATGAGAACGTGTGTCAACGCTGCAGCGGTCCCTGTCTTCGTGCCAGTCGTAAATAATATCGTAATGTCGGCGATCACATGAAAGAAAGATGCGGCTGGATGACCCTTCGAGTTGCAACCAGTTCCTCACTGTGAACGACAATTTCAGAACAACGAGGAGTGTCACGGTGGAGACCCAACCGAACTCGAGGCTGAAAAGGACATTACTCCGTAAAATTCTTACGACAACTCATGACGTGTGTCCAAGATTCAGACAAATTATGTAACAGACTGACATCGAAACTGACAAGATTCGGAAAGCTTGCATCCTGGTGTTTGCTGCCCCGATTGGCATCACGCTCCTACACTAGGCAGCAATAGTACAAGGTGGAGGCCGAGTGTGACCATGTCAAGGTCATGTTGCCGTTACAGGACGTGTATGTGAGGGTCAGATGGCACGTCCCAAATGATAAATCGCATCCCTTAATTGACGTATGGCTATGATGAGCGCCAAGCTGACACGCGGCAGTCATAACGGACCGGCGACCGCGAGGCATATAGGGATAACCGGCATCATCTTCTAACAACAGCACACCGCTGACTATGCTTCCAACTGTACTGGAACAGTGGCAGACAAAGTTACCGACGGCTATGGCGAGAGGAGCAAAAGTTGACACCTCACATGGTCGTGTTTACGATGCCAGGGCTGGATCCGGTTATCAGCGATAAGTGGCGTGCAGTATCAGAGCAGCACTGTCCACAAACGGTACCAACCAAACAAGCTAGCTAATCTGATAGTCCATCGAGGTTTCGATTGGCTTCCCAAGGTCCAAGTCTCGAAAAGATACATGCGGCATGTGTCAAGGTACTTCAGCCTGTAGTGCACGTACACGTTGTAGAGAAAAGTGCTGCATGCTGCGATATCACGGGGGAAAGGAAGGAAACCTAGAACGGTGATTAGCTCAGGAACTGTGAACTCACCGATACCTCGGTGCACCGTGTATCCAATGCGAGCGAAGACATTTCATGCGACTATTCCAAAGAAAATATTGTCCCTTGTAGAGCTACAAAAGAACGGATGAGGTGGCCCGCTGAACACTGGGACTTAGGAGGGCGTGGACAGACAATGGGACCATTATTATACTCGGAAGATGTTGCACCTCGTGAAAGCCGGGAGGTATCACATGTGGTCACCAATATTCACTGCATTGCAACGGTGCCAGTGATCATCGATTCATCGTGAACGTTCACTGGCGTGAGCCTTGAGCTTGAGATCTTGAGACCTTGAGGAGGCGGAGTGGATTTCCCGTGCCACAACGGAAAGTCGGAGTTTTAACTTGTTCTGTCGTTGACTCACGACCAACCTCGTTGAACAAGATCTCATCAAGGCGAAGAAAACATGTCCGCCCGTCCACGAACAAAATCAACTGCAGCGACGAACGACTTACTGCAGACATCTGGTAAAGATAGCTCATCAACTAAGTCAGGTCGATCTCGAGAAAAGCCGACAAAGAGCGAGGACCACGTGGGTGATGTCGAAAAGGAGAACAGGTCACGGACAGCAAGGGGGAGAACAAAGGCTCAGTCCAAGGCCACGAACGATGTTCAACCCAAAGAGAAATTTACTTACTGTATCTGCAATCAGCCTGATGATGGCTCACCGATGGTCTGTTGTTCAGAGTGTAGCGAGTGGTGCGTATCTTTATTCCCTCAGTCGTATGACATCACGCGAGCGATTTACAATATTGCAAACTACAGGTACCATTTTCGGTGTATGAAGCTTAGTGCAGAGGAGGCTTCAGAACTTGGTATGTGATTGACTTATCGGACGTAATATCGTCACTCACCTCCTTTCTACAGAGGTTTATGTCTGTCCCACTTGTACCGAAAAAACCGGTTGTCGCACGATCAGTGAGTGTCGCCGGTTTCCGTTTGGCTTCATTTTACAACAATGCCCGGCTTTTCCCGCCCTTGCACCATGTATATCGATCATATGAGTCCTGTACCCCGTACAACTTATTCGCGACCCGTCGTTTGAGGCACCTACTCTCACTCTCTGCCAGACCATCCGTGACTTCTCTGGCACGGTAGTTGCTGTCATAACGCTCGTGTCCATGCGTCTACAGCGCAATCGTGCGCTATGCATCTTCACAAGCTGAGAACGTTATTGGCCCGCAGCTATACCTGTTGAGTCAAATGATCACTATTGGTCTGGTATGAGCCAGCGCTCTGTATAAGGCCCGTATGTAGACGCCAAAGGGCGCCGACTGAGAGCGCTTATAGGGTGCACAGGTAGTTGTACAGACAGACGTATATAAAACGGGTGGACCTTGTGGATTGCGTTGAGCTTCTCTACCTTTCTCGTCGATCGTGCTGTGCCCGGCGACATTTGCTGACCAGAACTATCTGTTCACAGTGCAGTGGGAAGGACTAGAAGCTCATCGCGAGTTTATCGATGTGGTACACGATGACGAGGCACCAAAAGACTCTGAACATCCACGAGTTCCGACGCCACAGCCGGCATTACTCCCTTCGGATTCAGAAGAAGACCCAGACAGCGAGGACGAGTATGTTGCAGAGCCGGAACCAATAAACCCCAAGGGATCATCATCCTCAGCTAGGGTGTGTACATGTGCTGCTCAGACATATATGGTCCTCCTCACTAACGCCCTTTTTATCTTTTACCTCTGATAGCGTCGAACACGGAGAATTTCGCATTCCACGGACTCGGATCATCACTCCGATGCTCGCGGTCAACGCCCCGGCGCACGTTCCTCTCGCAAGTTTAGCACTGCGTCCCACTCGTCAGAAACGAGAGAGTCACCTGCTACCAGCAGCCACCCGAAACGGAAATTGGGTGCCACAGCTCCTACGCCTGCACCCAAACGCAAAAAGTCCTCAGATTCCCCTGCCACGGTTGAGGATGATCCCGCTAGGAAGTACTGCCTTGGGAAACTGCAAGAGACGTTCCGCCCAGTTTTCTTGAGGTATCCTGCGGACACGGAAGACGGGTCTGGTAGCAAGGCCGAACTGAAACCAGAGGATCTCAGTGACGAAGACAAGCAGCGTCTGGAAAATGGAGCGAATAGTTTCGCCTCAGAGCTCGAGCAATGTCTCTTCGATCTTTATGGCGAACCTGACAAGCACGGCAAGCAGGGCGTAGGACCGAAGTACAAGTGAGTCCTCGATCCACTTTCAATACTAGGCGCTAAACGACTTGTGTCAGGGAACGCTTCCGTATGCTCACCTTTAACTTGAGTCAATCAGATCGCGTTGCCATTCACAAACGAATTCGCTTCTCCACCATATCAGCGAAAGAACTTGCTCAAATGAGCTCAACTGACTTAGCCAATGAAGAAACAAAGCAGTCGATTAAACAAGCTGAAAAAGAGGCCTTGGAACACTCTATCCTCCAGAAGGCTACTGTCCCTCGCGCCAAGATTACGCATAAGGGTTTACAAGACATTGAAGACCTCAACTGGGAATCAACAGGCTTGTCGCGCGTGCGAGAAAAGGAGAGAGAAGAGGAAGAGGAAGAACGCAGGGAAAGAGAACGCCAGGCGAGACTCAAGGCGGCGGAGCAACATCAGAAGGAACGAGTCGGTTCAAATTCACCTGAATCTCCAGTTGCTCCACAAAGCGCTACATGGGGTGGCCCACCCCCTTACCCTATGCATCATCTGCACACCGACAACTATTCACCTACTGGCGATACTGCCAGACCGCCGATCCATCCTATGTTCGCTCCTTCTGCCGCCGACTTCCAGGCATCCCCAGAACCCGAGTTGGATATTGCAGATCTGATCAACTTGGATGACGAGCCTGCCCCTCAAGACACATCTGGGGAATTTCTGGTCACACCCGCTCTGGAACCTTCTATCTTGCCCTCTACATCTGTGCTACCGGCGCAAGCTGAACCTGCTCAACTGCCATCTCTGCAAATTCCTCCTACCGCTTCTGAACTTTCACCGGTACTTACCGCATCTCCAACTCAAATGGCCAAGCCGGAAACCCCCGCTCGGACTTCCTTCGACCTGAAAGCGCTGTGGTCATCTCCAAAAGAGGAGTCCGCCCAACAGGTGACAGCGAAGGATCCACTGGTCGAACAAGAACACAAGGACCATCCAATCGAAGTGGACACCGGGAACCGAGAAGCCACCGATCAGGATTTCGACATGTTCCTAGAGAAGGATCAAGACATGGATGCTCAGAACGACCAGCCTCAACACCCTGAGGCGACTGTCCAGGCCATCCCTCCTGTATGGAATGGAATGGTGAGCGATTGGTTAACTTGCGTTGAACTTCCTTTTCTCATTTCCGCTCCCAGGTTGCCATGCCTTTGGATTCTCCCGTTCCTCAGTTGGCGCAGGTCGTTGCCCGTCAAATTGGTGGTCGGATCTTAGGCGAAGGTTCCCCCCTTTGGAGGACACTCTTCCCTTCTGATACACTCCGGATCGACGGACGAGTGCCTACCGAGAACTCTTCGCAATTCCTACTGCAGACAAGATTGAACGCGCAAAAGGAGCTCATAGCGTGTGCATTCTCTCCTGATGGCGACGACGGAATGCTTGAAACATTCAGCAGCTTCCTGCTGCGCAAGAAGTAGGTCTAATAATCTCCGCTGCCTTTGATCGGTCCCCTGATAAAATCATATGTTTTTCATAGTCGTCATGGACTCGTATTTCCATGGGGTCGCCACCCTGGAGAGTCTACTCCTGGAAAGGAGCTGTATATGGTTCCACTTCTGGCTAGTATGCCACTTCCAGATTTCATTGAACTTCTGGACGAGCTGCGCCTACCAAAAGTTCGCCGAAATGACTACGTCATTGGTATTTGGGTACTTGCGAGGGGGAAACTTGTTGCTCCACCAGAACCTGCTGCATCGGCCCTCCCTCAGGCATCAAGCGCACCAACTGCAGCTCCTCCTATCCCCCTTCAGTCCCAGTCCCAGTCCCACCCTCATCCTCAACTCCAACCTCATCCCGTTCCCGTCCAGTCACTACCACCAGCGCTCCAAGCTTACCCTCAGCTTGCTAACTCCGCACTCGCAGCTGAAGTCGCCGGACTCTCGACGGAACAAATCCAAGCCATTCTCACCGCGTTCTCGTCCGGCAACGGTGGCGTGCCCGGTATCTCTGGGGGGCTAGCATCTGCCGTCGCGAATGTGTTCAACACACCACAGGCTCCTCACGCACCCGTACATCCTGTCGCGCATCCACCTTCGGCCCAGGCCCCGCCCACTGGTCCCCACGGACAACCACATTGGACTGGCGCCATGCAGGGTTTCCCACCTCCGCCTTCTTACCCACCGGATGCTCCGTCGTTCGTTGGTCAACATCAGAGAACACCACCACAGCACGGAATATCCTCTCCCCACGTCATGCGCCCACCTCCTGCAGGACCACGGGCTGGATCATACAACCACGGACGATATGAGCGAGACGATGGCTCTCAAGACTTCCGCTCTGGGCCCGGGTACGACAGAGGCGACCGTGGGGGCTGGCAGAACGGTCGTGGCAGAGGTCGGGGCAGAGGAAGAGGTCGAGGCGACTTTCCAAGTCGACCTGTGGACTCTGGTTGGGGGAGACCTCGCGGCGCAAGTGGGCACGACGAGAGCAGCCATGGAGGCAGATGGGATGTCCCTCCGCCGCAGCAACCTCGACGATGGGGCTAACCCTTTGGCGTGTCTCGTGATGCTGACTAGACTTAAATTATCACTCATCTTCATTCTCGTTTCCCGTTTCTTTACTTTACTCATGTGTTTTGTACCTGTACTCGTAAAGCCACTTAGTCGATCCCGTTCGATTTGGTTGTGTCCGAAACGATTCTGGTCAGGAGCATGTAGCAGAATACATAGCCAGCGCCATCATATGAAAGAATAAAGTAACCCGTGTAGTACCTTATGGCGATATTTACTTTTTCGCACTCTGCACCTTCGAATTGAGCTGGATGAGCAAATCCTCAATACGTTTCTGTCTCTCTTCCATCTGTCCCATCCGCCTCAACCACTCTGTCATCCCTCCATTCTGCTCGCTATCTTCCTCCACCTGTTCTGCAGTTTCAAACGCCATGCCAGGCTGTTGCTCGGGAGAACTAGACAGTGAACCCGCCAACGTCTCCTGGCGAGTATCGATCACCGGGAAGGGTCTTCTTCGCACGATAGGTGTAGGCGCAGAAAGGTCGGTCTGGCGCCTAAACATCGACTGCATAGACGTGAGCCTGCGTCGTGTCGCTGGACCATAGCTGATGACAGGCGGCGAGAGTATCCCTCCTCCTCCGCCATTTCCGTCAACAATAGCTTCCTCGGGTATTTCGTCATCCATGATAAGTGGCTGGAAGACTTGAGCTAGGGGGCTAGGTATCACATCGGGCCTACTAATCGACGAGTTAACCCTCCTGTGGAGTGGGATGGGCGCAGAGATCTGGCGTATGTGGCTGGGCGTACGCGAAGGAGAGGGAGGACGGACCTGGGGGGGCTCGGGGGCCCCCGAACTTTGTGGAGCAGGGAGCGAAGGAGGCTCCTGCTCCTTTGGAGAGGGTGGCTGTGCAGAGTAGAGGGAGCTCCTGGAAGGGCGGTCAGATTTCCGAGATACCCGGCGTTGGAGGCCGTTGCTGGCTTGGGTGGGTGGATGCTCTCCGTAATCTTCGGTGTCCAAAGCGTTCCCCATCTCCTCTTCAATATCGAAAATCTGATGGTGCATGAGCAATGGGGGAAATTTGAGGAATGGTATGTACATACCACGTCAATGTCGGCGCCTGATCCTGCCAGACCTTCCAGCAATGCTGTCGAGGGGACGTCATCATCTTAGCTCGTAAAGAAAGCAATGGACCCTCTTACACATCCGTTTGACCGTACGGGGGAGTGCATCGGTGACTTTTTCTAGTACTGACGCAATGGTATCATAGAACCCGACTGTGGAATTCCTCTTCGCTAGACCTATGGGCCTATTGAGTGAATGAAATCAAATTGCGTGTTACTTGTTAACTCACGCTCATACCAAGCAATCATGAGAAGAATCGGGAAGTTCGTCGCTCTGCATGTAGGTTCAATCGAAGTACATAATAAATATGCTCAACGACACAGACCTTATCAAGAACACGTTCACCTTTCAAATAGTCAGTCGACATGTCAAAGGACACGGTAGGAGACCCACTTTGTGGAACCACCTCGGACTCAGAACATAACTAGACGGAAGAAGTATGCAAAGAGCAACCACGTTGATCGGTGGTTGATAAGAGAACAACGAGTCAGCCTTGACACTGCGAAAGGATCATGTGTCAGCAAGCTGAGTAATAAAACATGGCAAGAAAGTACCCTTCGATCGTTGATACTGCTCTCCTGAACATAGGCCTAGATATGGAGAAGTACATGAGAGGTAGCCGGTGATAGAACGATGGTACTAACCTCGGCCGCTGCATCCTCGTTGATTCTCGCGAATGTATTCGACAAAATCTATAGACAAGGCTGTTAGCGTAGCATCGTGGCAGTCTCACGGCGTACGAACAGAAACGAGCACTGCAGTGTAGTATGAGAGGGCCTGGCAGTTGCGCAGGATTACAACCACATACCAGTTAGTAGAAGCGTGTTGCTCATGCAAGCATACATGATCATTAGCATTGGTCCGAATACAACGTCAAACTCGCCTGCGTTTATGAGTGACGAGAAAGGGAGCATATACAAAACACTGACCAGCCCTGTCGAAACCACTTGCGTCAAGTCCAAACCACAGATCGAGCATCCACCATCCTATGGTGCTAAACGCGAGATGTGAATGAGTACATACAACAGACGAAAAGATACAGGATTCTACCTTGCCGAGTATCTGGATATCACAAAAGTCAGCGATCAGGAAGCCAAGGATCCAGGGGGCAACAAACCCTGCACCCTTGCGACTCAAACTGAACTACTTGTCAGGGAGGGCATTAACACTGTTGAACAGAGCTACTCACGTCCACAGCGCATAAAAGAAACCGCAGAAGCAGAAAGCCGCTATGAGCATCAGAGCGACAAACTGCATCATCATGGCGCGAAGCGAAAGGACCATGAGATTGTTCTTCAGCGTGACAAAGGCCAGCCTGTAGACGCTGTGACGACCGGGAAGCGCGTAGGATAAACCATACTAACCGTGGAAACAATAAGCACGCGATAACCGCGAGGAAGTCTATACCTATATCTTGTGCCCAATGCTCTATAGTCACTTTTGAGCCTGCGTAAGGTGATGTGGTTGGAGTCAAACATACGGTGATAGACAATCCCATATATCCTAAAGCCCGCGTAGATGAAATATGCAGTCACTGTCAGGCACGCGAAAATTAGACAAGGCAGATTGAACCGGACGAGATGGACCAACCGAACGCTAGATCGAAACCATTCTGTGACAAAACTGAAATCAGAAGCTTACTAAACCTTGGACCTAATGCCTACCCAGGTCCCCTTAAAATACACTGCGTGACATGAGACCAGGGTCCCTTGATGTGATATATCAGTGCTTACCCGTGATGCCGCGTTCTTGCATGGCGGCCAGTTTCTCGAGAGTGAAGCCAAGGGCATAGACCATGAAGAGCATTTCCGGAGTATTGATTATGCGGCGTTCATTCATCTCAATGGCAACGATGAACAAGACAAAGAGGATCAGGTAACTTCCTGCACGTTAGTAGTCTTCGGGAGAAGGAAAACTGGAACAAAGTACTTTATATACTCCAATACAGCACGGATAGCAGGTACTTTCAACCTGAAAAACGGCGTGTTCAAAGGGAATGGGCTGATTGCATTTGTGTACCTACCGGTAGTGATCGAGCAGGGGCGCCTTGTGGGGGTCATAAAAGTGGATAGGAGTGCGTTTGTAACGCTAAAAAGAAGTCGTTCCATCGTGGCTATCACGGATCAACGGACGTGACTTACATCGGATAGGATAGAATGGCTGCTTTCGGCCTGGTAGACACATTTTCCACTACAGAGCGAGCTTTTAGAATATTGGATACTTGCGTTGAGACAAGTGCCATACACCCAAATACCATCTATCACTTTCTGACAAGGCGAGGATTTGATGAATCGCCTTGCTTTGCTTATTATGGCCATTTCTATGGCATTACCGACGCGTTCCTCGAGGTCCTCGCGTTCTTCCCTGGCCATTTCGATAGCGTGAGGATCGGCACCAGACCAAACAGGCCAGCTGGTGGTGAGTGTGCGGACGAGATCGAACATGCTGTGACTATTGTCCCGAAGTATGCGTATTGCCAAGAGCTCACAAAAAGTGGCCCGAGTGGAAGAAAGGGGAATTGTTGTGAGGTTCTGGTCCCGAACAAAGTAAACCCTGTTTAGGAGGAAGCAGAACACGACAGATTTGTTTCCGGCACGGTGTATGGCATTGTACTTATCCTCGAGAGGACGAATGAGGGTGTATGTCAAGTCAGGGGCAATCAGCTGGACAAAGAGTGAGTAATGGTATTTCCAGAGAGTGCGGTGACACTGACTGCCTCGAAAGACAACGGTGTATCTACGACGGATGTAAGAACGTCTGAACAGATGACACAGCGTGGAAATTGACGCCTACCGATGTAGTGCTGGGAATAATGTGTGCAAGGTCAGTGGGTGTCTTCGGCGAAGATAATACTAGCGGCGTACGATGACGTCCTGCAGACAGTACCAACCCGATCAGCCGAGACTGGAAAAGTAGAGTAAGGGTAACATACTCCTCGTATCATGTGTATGATAGGCCATACTTCAACATTTTCGTAAGGCAGCAGAGACTGTCTCTCGCGCTGGGCCTCTGACATGTTGTCTGCAGTATCAATGTCAGCACTGGTAGCTCCCACTGGCTGCTCCTACGTACTATGAACTTGTACTGGTAGTAGTCATCGATATCTGTGCTGTGCAGTGGTTAAGCTCAAGAAACCTACTACACTCCACTTCAACGTCAACCTGTGGCAGATCAGCCTCCACCACATTTTGAGCTCCGACAGCACGCGTCGGTGTGAGTCGCGTTCTCGCGCGCAGACATTGGACGCCAAAACTACGAGCACACCGTCCTTCATAACTAACAGCCACCTCTTTGCATGCAGGCTGTACAGAGAAATCCTGGGCAACCACCCCCAGTAAAGATATACAATGCCGTGTACTCTTCAGTGCAGGTATGCATCGTCCTTTCTCCCTCCTCTCGGTCCTTTGACACGGTCGCGTCACGTTGTCAGGTGTACGAGTGCATGGTTCGCGGTATCGCTGTAATGCGCAGACGTGGCGACTCATACGTCAACGCCACACAAATCCTGAAGGTTGCAGGTATTGAAAAGGGCAAGCGCACAAAGATCCTTGAGAAAGAGATCCTTCCCGGTAAGCACGAAATCGTCCAGGGAGGCTACGGGAAGTACCAAGGCACCTGGTAAGTACCATATATCATCCATATCATTCCCCTCATGTCCCGATCATGTGTTTGTCTATAGGATTCCACTCGACCGAGGGCGTGACATTGCGGCGCAGTATGGCGTCGCCCCTCTTCTTGTCCCGTTGTTCGACTTCACACCAAGTACCACTTCCCTGGGTTCTTTGCCCGCCGGAAATGCGGCTTCCACTTCACGTCCTTTGTCAGCTTCCTCGTCCTTCTCTGGCATTGGAACTGCAGGTGCATATTCACAATCCGGTCTTGCTCCGGCCCCCATCATGCCAGGTTCCGCACTTCGTCTGCTGAATCAGGGTCGTGCCCAAGGTTTATTCACTCCGTCAACTTCCGCCCTCGCACCGTCGCGATCTGCCATTCTGTCCCAGACAGCGTATCAAAGCGGGTACGCGTTGTCTCCGGGCCCGACGCCGACGTCAATCCCACAGTCCCTGAAGAGAGCGAGGTCGGATTCCGAGGTAGTCTCAACTAATCAAGCTCTATCGTACCACCCATCCGCCGTCCCTCAGCGGTCATCTCAACCATTGCTTGAGGCGCCTGCGGACATCCAGATGACCGACCGCTCACGCCCACCATCTACTGCTCCCCATTATGATGAAGATGGGCCTTCGCCGACAAAGCGCGCTCGCAAAGAACCAACACCGCAACTCGACGCGTCTCAGTCCCAGTTTTCCGGTCGCACCCAATTTACCGCATCCTACCACTGCCCAATCCGCTTTACCTCCCACGCGCCCTGTATCACGAATGAATGCCTCCTCACCCCAACCCCCAAGTCACCCTGGCTCTTCTTGTCCTCCCAGCGTGAATGCATCCACAAATGGCAAGATGGTTAACGGCGTGGATGCCGAGGGGCTTGCTCTCCGGTTCTCCACCAAACCAGCGATGCTCCATGACCCCTCTGCTCTCCGAGATTCCCGTCGCGCTCAGCTCATTGCTGTCATTTGCCGCCAGGACGAACATGGCCCTGTTTTCGATATTCTTCGCGAACTCGCCCCCGACCCCTCTCTTCCTGCCGACATAGATACAATCCTCGATGACAAGGGACACACTGCTCTTCACCTTGCTGCGAGCATGGGACGCCAGAACACAGTAGAGCAGCTTATTGCAGCAGGCGCCGATGTCCACCGGGGAAATTATGCTGGCGAGACCCCGCTCATGCGCGCCTCGATCGACACCCACAACTCCGACCAGCAAAGCTTCAACATGATCGTTCGGGCACTACACCAATCCATACGCACTCTCGACACCTCGAGAAAGTCGGTCTTACACCATATCATGTACCTCGCCGGCGTACAAGGGCGCGCAGTGTATGCGCGGTATTATCTCGATCAGATATTTATGTGGATAGCGCAGAACCAGGGTGGAGACTTTAGATCGATCGTCGATCTACAGGACGAACATGGAGACACTGCATCTGAACATCGCCGCTCGGGTCGGGAATCGAAGTTTGGTGAGGACTTTGTTAGATGTAGGTGCCAACCGGATATTGCCCAATAAATTGGGTCTTCGTCCCGGCGATTTCGGGGTGGAGGTCGAGGTAAGTGGTTCCGTGGATGAATGCCCGAAGTGAACAAAACATAACATCGTTTCCTAGGAGTTAAGCGGCGGTCCTCGCGCAGAGGACCTGTTGGCATCATTGCGAACAGGTCCTTCAGCACCAGTGCAGAAGAGTCAGGATATCATTACAGGTATGCTTTCACTTTTCGTGCATGGCGACCTCGATGCTTACCTTCTCACAGATATGACCACAATGATCCAAAATCTCAGCACTGAGTTCTCCACGGAGATCAAGTCAAAGCAGGACTCTCTTGATGTGACACAGGCTCACCTTCGCGCTGCTACGCGTGAGCTCTCAGAGCAACGCAAAGCAAATCCAGTTATGGCAAAGCCGATGTGGGGAGCTTGACCAGGTGCACCAGCGAATACGAAACCTTGAAAAAGCCTTAGCAGACGAGGACAGCTTCGACTGGACAGGCAGGACGGACCTCTCCGGTAGAGACGGCCGTGAAACAGCCGGCCCTATGTTCCAATGGCGCAAGCCGAGCTCCACTGCTGCGGCGGTTGCAGGATCAATGGACATTTCTTTAATGTCGAGATCGAGCCTCCAATACCAACGACTGACGATGTGGCGAGCCTGATGCGATTACGACGGCTGAAGATATGGCAACTGAGAATGGAGGAGCTAATGGAGACGAGACTGAGGTCTTTGCAGGGTGCAAGTGCAGAAAAGGAATATCAGTGTAAGAAGGTTGTTGCACTGTGCACCGGGATCCCCATTGACAGGGTGGAGGATGTGAGTGGTGGTATCGACTTTCGGGATTGTACATTTTGTTTACGCTTCTTTTTTTTTGCATTGTGTTCAGATGCTGGAAAACCTGGTGATAGCGATGGAGAGCGAAGCGCAAGTGGTCGACATAGTTAGGGTGTCGGGGTTTATGCAGAAGGTACGCCCTATATTCTTTGAGTTCTCTACCCTGAATTCGATATTTTTAATGACTGACTCGATCTCTAACCTTGTGCAGGTCAGGGATGGTGTAATCTAATTATTAAATACAATGAAGAACACTGTCATACACGTCGACACCTTCTTTCTTATTTCTTTGGTGTCCCTCATCTCTTGATGTATCACACTCGTGTCCAGTTTTATTATAATTATTGCGCAAAACAGCCTACACTGGAACATCCTCTGGAGCGAACAACTGGAAGTTGCGATTATAAGTACCGGAAGCGAGCAGCTGACCGTCCCCACTAAGATCCACTGACATAACTTTCCCCGAGTCTGTCGTAAGCGTGCGGAGCAGTTGCCAATCATCAGCGCTCCACAGTTTAACGAAACCATCATATCCCGCACTAGCAAAGTAGAGACCCGAGCGGTATCTCCACTCTTCCAGAGTGTCGCTTTCCTTGTCGTTGCTCTTGTCCGAGTCCTCCTCGATGCCGTTCATCACGACTTCTCCATTGATTGGCTTCAGAGGAGGCAATTCATCACTGGAGAAGAACCGGACATCTGAGACGTTCGAGACGTGGGCAGGTATCGTATACAGCGCTTTCAAGGAACGCATGTCCCATATTCGGATCGTATCGTCACCGGAGCCAGTGGCGATTTGGTAACTGGAGCAAAGTTTAAAATTCGGATGCTTTGTCTTGATAGAGGGACTCACCCGTTTGGAGAGAAAGCAATACCAAAGATAGCCTGGACATGTCCATCTAGAACCATGGCCGTCCGA
This sequence comes from Melanogaster broomeanus, assembly GCA_014904935.1. Lineage (NCBI taxonomy): Eukaryota > Fungi > Basidiomycota > Agaricomycetes > Boletales > Melanogastraceae > Melanogaster > Melanogaster broomeanus. The sequence continues at coordinate 169,058 of MU123714.1, read as the reverse complement.
CCAGTCCGCAGATCCCACACCCTTCCGATCGCGTCCAAACCGCTAAAGGACCTCAAGCGATTAGAATCGCATATCAGGGACAACAGATTGACAATACAAACCCGGATGCAACTAGGGCACCATCGTTTTGGAACTCTACTGAGTAAACCTCCTTTGAATGACCCTCTTGGAGGAGCAATTCCTTCGAGGTCTTTACGTCCCACAGCCGCCAGGATGTGTCAAAGGAGGCGGATGCAACATAATTACCCGATGGATGAAATGCGACTCGACAGATCCTGTCGGCATGCCCTTTCATAACGGCCAGTGGAGAATCGCTTTGCGTCAACTCAGTAAATGTCAACCGGACAATACATGACTGGATGCCCACCTGTCCAAAGACCATAGGTTGACGCTTGCATCTCCTGCCCCAGAGACCAAATTCACCAGCCCCTCACCCTGAGTTAATGTAGCTTGTGGATGCCATGCAACGCCTCCAACACGGTCGGCATGACCTACAACATGATCTTATTATGGAGCACTTTACGCAAGTATTCGACTGCTCACCACGCAACGTCCGCATGGGTGTGCAGGCAGGAACATTCCAGAGTTTTACAGTGCCTGACCAACTGCCAGTCGCCAGAATTTTGCTATTGGGGGAGAAGCGCACTTGGGATATTGGCCGGTCATCGCCAATCTGAGAGCCAAGGTTGCTAAACCGCTGCCAAGGTATTAGCATACATCCAAGGGTATTACCACGACATTACCTTGACGTCCGCGAAGACTTTCTTTCGCATGTCAATAATGCGCCCTAGGGGTATTTTAGCATGTATTCGCTGTTGGGCGACTCGGTTTTGAGCTCTGCAATGGTGACCAGGGTATGATATTGTAAGCACCTTACTGATATCACCTATTGGTAGGTAAAATCCAACCTGGGTAGAGAATACTCCGCTAAGTGCCTCCTGGCTTGGAGCAGCTCGAGTGAGCCTTCGGTGTAGAACTCCTCCTGAGGAATTTGTTGGCGAAGAAGGGGTCACTGGAGAGACCACAGCGCACCTCATCTTCACTTTCTGACGATTGGTCTTCATCCATTTGCATTTCTTCACCCCGAGCAGCATTTATTTGAGACAGCACATATATGAGACGATCTCTCCTATCGGCTGCCTGTTCGTACATGAGCCAGGTGGAGGAAGGAAAGTGATATAAGTACGCACTCGTTCACCGAAGAGCGTTATTGGTTCGCCGATCTCGCGCAACCTTGCCTTGACACGATTGTCGTCGGTTGGAACGGCCATGTTGCGAGCTTTCTTTTTGCGTTCCAGCTCGTCCAGGATGACCTTGTTCTCCATCCTTGCCCTCTCGGAGCCCATGTAATTCCCATCGTCCATCAAATTGTCGTACGTCAGTTCTGCCATGGTGATGAGGATTGAATATTGAACTTTGTCGTTGGTGGCACTGGCGGACTCTGGCGAGGTGGTCTTCGCGTACGAATTTGGTAGTGAATGGGTGTTTGTTTGGCAACGGCCTTGGATCCAAATAATGACATTTCAAATCTGGGGTCGACTTTTCCACGACTCCGAGTCAGCATTCAATATTCAGGACTTTGAATTTCTAACGGTGATGGATGTCTGCTACGTGTGAGATTCGGAACACCCTGGCCTATGCGTCGAGAACTGTCGAGAAGTATATTTCTCGAGATATACATTGCGTTGTAATAGCCCAACATTTGCAACTGGACATGTGTTGACGGTATCACCCTGCCAGCATGATGGATGCTACGATGGGAAAATCCAGTTGGATATTACATTCCACGGGTAATTAGAGAGCAGATCTAAGCCTTATAAGTTTCGTCTTCTGGATTTCTGCGCGCTTGATGGCATACATAACAACACACGGTTCAAGTTGAAGGTGGTGCGTACCGAGGCTGTTTACGTTCACTTCCATTTTCCTTACCTTCAATTTTTTGCGGCTATAAGTTTTTCGCAATCGCAATTTCACGCTTGTCCTTGTTTCACGACTTTCTTCCTTGTTCGCTGTTCACCCAATACTGCGACAATGAGCCAACGTCCATCATTGGAATCCTCCAGCAGTTACACTGGCAGTGGTCTCAATGCTCCCGCGACACCTGGTCAAGCACGCTCCACTTCCCCAGCCCCAAGCACGGCAAGCAACACAAAAGGTGATGACTACGTATATTTCGAACGAAGCACGGAAGGATTCTCGTCCGATGCTGTGTCTCGCGCAACAGCTGCCAAGCTGAAACTCGAGTCTTATTACAAGCTCGCAGTCGATGTGGCGATCGAACGGAACAGACGGTACGTCACGGGTCCATCTATTCCTGTGATCATACCGATGGAGACAGCGGTCTCATGGCTGTATTTCGTACAGTCGCGTCGAGGTGGAGCAGAAGATTAATCAAGGCATCATCCCTAACGATGCCAAAGAACGTGAAATTCGCAAGTACCGTAAACTCGAGTCTCAACATCTTCGCCTCCGGAGAACAAAGATACGCTTGACGGACTTCCGCACAGTGAAGGTCATTGGGAAAGGTGCATTCGGAGAGGTGTGATCACTACTTGCACCATCATATACGTGACGCTGATGAGTTTAACTGTGCAGGTTCGGCTCGTACAGAAAGTGGACACTGGCAAGGTGTATGCCATGAAAACGTTACAAAAGGCAGAGATGCTGAAGCGGGATCAGGTGAGCAGTTATTGGTCACTGTAGTAACCTTTTGGTTAACCCAGAAGATAAGCTCGCACACGTCCGCGCGGAACGCGACCTCTTGGCCGAATCGACTTCGCCATGGGTTGTCCAATTATTTTACTCTTTCCAAGACCCTCTATACCTCTACCTTATCATGGAGTTCCTTCCCGGAGGCGACCTGATGACTATGCTCATGAAATACGACATATTCTCGGAAGATGTCACGCGGTTCTACATGGCAGAGTGTATCCTCGCCATCGAAGCCGTACATGACCTAGGATACATTCACCGGTATATGTCCTTGTTAAAATTGCACCCTGTCCAATGCCTGATGATATAAATTAGTGATATCAAACCCGACAATATCCTGATCGACAAGAATGGCCACCTTAAGCTGTCTGACTTTCGGTCTCTCCACTGGTCTTCACAAGACAACCGACGGGGATTTCTACAAGCGCCTTATAGAACAAGACAAGCAACGGGACCCGGCGCGGAATAGCGTGCAAGTTAATGCGATTCACCTCACAATGAGCCGAGAACAAATAGCCACTTGGAAAGCCAACCGCCGGAAGCTTGTGAGTTGGATCGTTTGATGGCAAAGCATAGTTGTTGACAACTCGTTATTCTAGGCATATTCCACTGTTGGTGGGTAGACTGATGCTGTCGGGTCCCTGTAACGTCGTCAGCTAAATATTTCATCAGGCACTCCCGATTACATTGCGCCTGAGGTGTTTATGTTGAATGGATATGGGAAGGAGTGTGATTGGTGGTCCTTGGGCTCGATTATGTTCGAGTGCCTGGTCGGTTATGCGCCCTTCTGTTCAGAAAACCCGAGCGACACGTACAAGAAGATCATTGAATGGCCTACTTATTTGTACTTCCCCGACGAGGTACATCTTAGTCGTGAAGCCGAGCACTTGATACGAAGGTGAGCACTTTGTGGCGTATCTGTAGTTCGTGGAGCTGAGATGCATCTAGCATGATGACATGGGCCAATCAACGGCTTGGAGTTAACGAGATTAAAGGCCATCCTTTCTTCTATGGTGCAGACTGGGAGAACCTACGCTATATCGCACCTCCCTTTGTCCCTGCACTATCTTCCATTACTGATACGACTTACTTCCCAACTGACGAGCTCGGGAATATGCCCGAACAGCTCGAGGTGGTCGAGCAAGTTGATTCCGACAAGGACCTGGCGTTCTTGGGGTACGTCGTCAACCACACTTCCACAATTCTTCGTCTGATGTTGTTGTCTCCATCCAGCTTCACCTTCAAGCGATTCACTTGAGTGACCTGGCGGTAAACTCGACTGGATCATTCACTTGCATTTGGTTGGGGGTTGCACAGTGCGCGATGGCCAAAGCTTTCGTGGTAGTTCGACACCCAGATCAATACTATAGAAACGTTTATCATTGTAATCTTGGAAATTTTATCCCAGCGATACGTGTATGTATATCAAATTGCCAAGCGTTCAAAACACAGTTCTTGTGATGGTCCAAGTTCTTGTGATGGTCCAAGTTCTTGTGATGGTCCAAGTGAGCCATGGCAAAAGTAAGCCCCTGTCTGGTATCCGAATCACGTGACCAGAGAGTCAGTCTCCACGTTGAGCGCAAGGCTGCCAGTGTCCCCGACTCCAAGAACAGCAGCTATGGCATTCCCAGTACCTTCGCATCTCCGAAAGGTCGATGTATCCTCGCATATACTCTCCAAGCTCGACTCCGTAACGTTTCAAACTTTGGACTCAGCAGTTGCCTCCTCATGGCGAACGGAACTTGACGAATCCATACGCCGAACCAAGGTGCTTCACCCCCGGAATCCTAGACAACTCACCTCATACTTTGCGAATAGAAACAAATTCATGACCGTATACATACAGACCTACCCGCCTTCGAAGCCCAGTTGGCTTCCGCAAAGTCTGCCCAGCAACGGCTGCATGCACTGTCAAGGGATGTAGATGCATTGAACCGTGCGGTACGGGACCCGGAGGTAATGGCCCCGATCCTTTGCTACCTGCAGCGCACTATACTCACCAGTTCACGAAGAGTGGCATTACCCCAGTGTTGCTAGAAGCACTGAAAAGACACCAAGCCCTTGCTCAGGCGTCCTTGAATGCAGACGTGCTGCGAGCATCGCTGTTACACCTCTCGAAATGCAATGCTCAGCTTGAATCGGTTCAAACGCTGGTGGAAAGTGGAGATCTCCCCGCGGCAGTACCGGCTAGTGCCCAGCTAAGCCAGATGCTAGAAACTGCACCTGCACCTGTGAGTGAAGCGACTGTCACCCTGGACATAAAGGTACGTGATTTCGTAGTCAAGAATATCTGCATATCTGACCTTTCCTACGTAGACCAAGCTCCGTGTGCTCACAAATCGTGTGGAAGAACTACTAAGCAACACTTACGCGCAAAGTATGGTCGTGTCTGCAACCGAAGTTGTCATTCGGCCCTCTGTTCTCGGTTGGTCGCAAATCCATTGCAAGCGATGGTGGTTCTGACGTTCATATACTCCTATATAGTTACTTAATTCACAGAAACCCATACCTCTGTCTGCTATCCTATCCTCCCTCTCTTCCTCTGCTTTGTCCGCACATATGACGAGCTTGCGACGTGACCTGACTACTCACTACATCGATCATTTTCTCGACCATCCGACATCGCTGACAGTGTCAACAGAGCCGGATCAGTCTGGTTTACTTGTCCACAGATTGCAACGACTTTCCTCCCCACCCCAAACCTATAAGGCAGCTAACCTGACCAATCTGTCGCGTATTCTCGACTTCATCAGCGACAAGCTACTCCCCATTCTACCTCAATCGCAGCATGATAGTTTCCCCAGAAGTCTTGCCAAACCTTTGACCACCTCTATTATGACCCGTTTGCTCATACCTTCTCTACCATCGAAGCTTGAAGCTCTTCCCTCGTTTCTAGAGCTGACAAAGAACGCCGTTGACTTTGAGACCAAGTACGTTGTTGGATTACTCAAGGGAGACGCGTTCGAGAGGGAGATCAAGAGCTGGGTGGACAATGTTTGCGCTCACTACGAGAAGGGACGACGATTGCGCATACTCGACGATGCACGGGCTGTTATTCTAGCAAGCGCAACCGGCGCCAAGGAGACATTTTTTGCTGAACTTGTCATAATTCCTGAAAACACTCCGACCAACCTTGCCGAACCTACACCTTCTGCTGCGGCCGATGTTTGGAGCTTAGATGATGCTCAGAGTTTCAAGACTGGTTCTTCGAAGTCGGCTATAGACACGGAGGATGCGTGGGGTTTTGACGATGGAGTTGAAGAACAGGAAGAACTGCCAGTTCCGAAGCCAGACTCCGGTGACGCTTGGGGATGGAACGAAGGACGAGCCGACCGAAGAACAGACAGACGCGAGCACTCAACGGTCGACTGAAACTACGTCAGAAGAACTTGTGGAGGGGGATGTAGTTTGGGATGACGACCCTTGGGGTGATGACTCAGGTGTCAATGAGGTTACTCTTGCACCTTCGATACTCCCGCCACCCCAGGCAGTCCCGACAGTGTCACCGACGGCAGCCCAACACAGAGTCCCGCCCAATGGTCGCCAGAAAACCAACGGGCATGCTTCAAATGGCGTCCACCAATCCTCCGACAGTTCGCGGGATTCGAATTCTATCGGCAGGGAACCATATCCTGTATCCGCTCTCACCAAGCATATCATTCAAGCCGTTGAGGACGCTGTGCAGGAAGGCAAAGCTCTTGCATCCTCCGCTATATTCTCACACTCTCCAACCTCGACTTCGGCTCCTGGGACACTCATCATGCAATCCGGTGCTTTAGTCCTCGACTTGTATCGTGCATTGTATACTGTCGCGGCTGCTTCGAGGCTGTCACGGACTGCGGACCACATGCAGTTTTCCAATGATTGTCATTACCTTTCCGAAGAGATAGACGGTGTGCTAAGCAGGGAACTAAGGGTTCCCACCGTCAAGGACAAGTTGCAGGAGTGCAAGAACGATCTAAAACTTCTGGCAGACAGTTGGTTTTATGTGGGAATTGTAAGTTGTCTTGTTTTCTCCTGATGCCCTTCACGAGCTTCACTCGTGTTTACTATTAGGAGAAAAAAGTATCGAGTCTTGGGGATACTTTGGCTGCTGCAGACGGCTTTCACGGATACCTCCGACCAAGAACGTTACGATGAGTGTGAGATGGCAATCACCAAAGTCCTTCGGGATGTGAGGAGTGTCGCTCATACATGGAAGGTAAGCGAGACGTACATTCCAGGTGCCATTACAACACTCTGAACATGTCGTTGTTGCTACAGCCTATCCTCCCAAAAAGCAAGTACTATGTTGCTGTGGGAATGGTCGTCGACGGCGTCTTATCACGAATACTCGATGACATATTGGCCATCCCGGATATTCCTGAGGTGGAGTCGCATAAGTTAAGCGAACTCTGCAGGATTCTGTCAGCTCTGGAAGGATTGTTTGTGGAGAACACGAGCGAGGTAAATAGACCCTCACAAATACAGCGACAATCATTACTAATCTGTGTAGTCTTCCTTTGTCGTGTCTTATGTTCCATCCATGGCTGAAATTTTCCTACCTATCAGAGCTACTGGTAAGTGATCGATTCTCCTTTGAGTCGTCTCTCTGAGCGAGTTTATCTGTAGGAGGCGTCCATGGCCGATCTTACGTACCTATTTGAGGAAGGAGCGCTGGTGGATTTCGAGATTGACGAACTTGCTAAGCTCGTACGGGCCCTATTCGCAGACACACCACTGCGGACAAGAACGTTGGACAAGATTATGGGTGGCCGACCCACTCGGTAGCTTTCTCCTGTCTCTATTCACCACTACCTTCTTTCTTTTGCTGGAATGGTACCAGACGAGTATGCTTTATTTTCTGGACGAGAATACCCTACTACTGGTCTCTTGTTTATCCTGTTAACGACGTTTCTCGCCTAATTTTCATTCGCCAACTCCTCCGGGAGGTACGAAATCACACACCACAACATGATTAGCACAGCAAAACCAGCTTTTCCATTGTTGTCCTGTCATTCTGTTGATCGAGTCCAGTGAGACCTTTGCAGGAGAAGATGCAATGGATGTGTATATGCACCCTGGACGTGATGTCGAGCAGTTGAGTTCTCTGACGATGCATTTGTGAGCTCACCCCGATTGTCAGGATCCAAACGTGAGTCCGTAACAAATGCTAATTGGTACGATCGATAATATGTACATCTAGTGATCTATGACGCCCCTATCTTGTACTTCGTTACCTATCAGTCCATTGATGTCCTGGCCCTCGCTGTGCCATTGAAGCAACTGTTCACGATCATTTGCATTTGTGGCACCAACAGTGCGTTCGAATTCTACACTCTCAACAACTGCCATGCTGCAGCAAAATGTCTGAGACGAACTGATACTTATATTCAATGGACCCACTCCATAACCGGGGTTCTCGCTCTCTGCGGCAGCAGGGGGCAGGTATATTTTCTCGGAGTGGTAGTGTGGCCAAACTACCAATTCACGTCTCGTCCCTATTGTCCAGTTCCTCGGGTAGATGCGAAGCTAGCCATCAAAAACCACACCTCAAAGCAATAAGGACAACGCAAATATCGATGCAAGTTGCAATTGCGGGCTATGGCTCGTGCGATGATGGAGTCTCATGGTCCGAGTCTCCATAATAGAAGAGGTGAGTAGTGCGAAGCACGGTTCGTCCAGCTCGTCGGCATCAGCCCCAAGCAGCGTTTCCCTTCGACGAATTGATTTCGGCTCGCACTCATGCGAAAGCATCTGGATCAGCGCGTAGAAATACAATCATCCAGAATGAGATATTCATCGAATTGCCATGAACAGCCCACGTGAATGTCAGGGTCATGCGTGCCCCATCTAAACTTTGGATGTTGTTTTTCTTAAAATATCTCCATGAACTCCGCAGCAAACGGGCTGTCACATGCAGCGACATCCCCTCGCCGCAAATAGTCTGCGAAGTGGGCGACTAGACGTTCTCGTGCACGGGTGGATGACCAGGACCAGAATGGTAGCCCGCCAAAAAACGATATGGAGTACTCTGGTGGTCGAGCGTGTGGAAGTCGTTGTAAGTGTCGAGTGGGAACGAACTCGCTAAAAGCGCGAAGTTGGCAGCGTTGTAGAGGGGTTCTCGAGCGAGCTGCAATAGAGATACCGCCTGGACATCTTGGGTCTGCACAAATAGCTTGATCTGGGAGAACAACGCCCCACCGAATGGCTGTATGGTCTGCCCCAAAGAGCGCCACGAAAGGCTCCTGTCGACAAGTGGGTAGACTCGGTGAGTCATGATTTTGCTGAGGCTCACATGGTTGGTCCTGACGCTGCCGATCGCAGAGAATATAATATGATGCATGACGTTGGAAGTGGCGCTTCGATGGTCAGCCAGGAAGACGGAGGAAGTCGCATCCGCGGATGAGACCACGACAAATTCCCAACCGCCAAGCCACATCTTAAATACCGGGCTGAACCTCTGACTTAGTTGAATATTTCAGTATAAACCAATTTGTTATCGCACTTTCTGACACTTACTAGCATCGACCAAGGAAGGCGCATGGGTTGAGAGGAACATGGCGTGGAAACGTACTTGACTGACGAAGCGGGAAACACAGATACTTGCGAGAATCATGAAGATAGCAGCAAGGAGCAAGGATTATGTAGAAACCTGTAGACGCACTGTAGAAACACTACAGGAATGTAAGTATCACTAACTGTATCCCCCGGGCGTCAATGGAATCACTGGCAGAGCCACGACAGATCGGCATACCCGAGTCTCTCTATTGTGTTCTTCAGTGTGGCGAGGACCGCTACAAGCCGATATTCCTTCAGCCGCCCAACTAGGATGCGGGTACCCTAGTATCGATGAGGCGCAGTCGGGTTGATCAGCGGTGGTTTACTTTGGATGAACCAGAAGTCACGGAAGGTATTCGTAATGAGAGGCGTTCCATTGGAGATTACCACTGATCACGTTTTGTAACGACCCTGGGAAAATGGAACAGGACGGACTCAGTCGAACCATCCAAGCCACTTCTCCAAGTGTCCCTTTAACCCAGCTATCGTTACAGTCCCTAAGTACCGTTACTCGGGCGTCAGCTAACCCGGTCCAGCCGTACTTCCGCTGTAGGGGTTGCAACCCCTACACGTTTACATCTCTTGTATTCTCTAGTTTGGCTTGTGCGCGTGGAGGCAGGCTGTGTCAATTGCTGCCTGCTGTTCGGCGAAGCGGGGGATGGGCGGTGAACTTGAAATCTAAGCTGAGATTGGTTAGCTACAGATGCCTGACCATGAGACTGGCTAACCATCCTGGTGGGGCCTAAAGCCGAATTACCGTAGAGAAAGAAGCACAGAACTTGGACCACCCATCATCCAGGGATTACTCTTACAGCGATCAGGAGCGTGCAAATAATTGAGGAGGATTTCCAAGTATAGAGTATAAGAGACCACAGCACACCGAAGACCCTGTCGACCGTGTTTGAGCGATCGCTTAATTCTTTCTGGACCGTACACTGTAGGAATGATCAGCCCATACTTGTTGTTGCGAGCGAGTACGACAATTGGTTGAGTCAACCAAGAATCAGTGTCAGTTTGAATGCAGGTGCAGCTTAAAGCTTGAAGCCTTGAGGCCTTGAACTGTCCAGAGCATAAAAGTTACACGTACGAAGGTCTGGAGCGAGCTGGTGGTGATAATTATGTGATTACCTGATGGACTGCTGATTCATCTCAACCCCTGAGCCATTCCAACACTACGGTTCAATCAACTAGTACTAGTACAAAATATTGGTGTTCACAAATGCAAGCGTCAAGAAGGGACAAGCGAGGAAGCGGAAATTAACAATACATGCGGCACACAAGTTGATCCTGCCTATGATGACCTTCACTCAGCGTCGCCGAGCTAACGGGGGTGCACCTGCACAAAAACTTCATCCTTGGGGTGTAAAAAGCCGATGCAGCGTCTGTGAGCGGCAGGGAGGTGCCACCCCGACGATTTCTCCCCAGGGGGACTGATCTCGAACAGCCGGAACAAAATAATCACCGTCACCTTGATCTCGTAAATCGCAAGCCATCTGCCCTTGCACTGTGGGACATCGGCTCATATCCGACAGTAGGCGATTCCACAAAGAATCACTCACGATATGTCTCCCACCTCCGAGCGAGAAGAATGGTTTGCCTTCTGTCTGCAATTGTCCCTTTTGGTAGGGAGACTCCGCAAAGCGGCCAACCACGAACTTGTGAGCGTCCGGGTATTTTTCCTCGTCCATATGAATAGCGCGGACGTTTCCAAACACGTACTCTCCCTTCCTTATCGGAATGGTCCTATCACCGTCCTTCAAGGCGAGGTCACACTCAGCCAAGCGAACTGCAGCATGCGGCGCCGTGAGTCTCATGGTCTCCATGATGGCAGATGTGAGCAGTGCGAAGCACTGGTTGTCCAGCTCGTCAGGATCAGCCCCGAGCAGCGTCTCCATATTGGTGAATTTTCCCTCGATAGCGGAATCGATTTCGGCACGGACTCGTGCGAGGGCTTTGGGATCCGCAAGCAAGAATGCAACTAGCCAGAACGACGTGTTCAGCGTGTTGCTGTGCATCCCCCATATGAAGGATAACGCTATACGTGCCCCATCCAAGACCGGGATGTCATTTTCTTTGAGGGCCTCCATGAATCCCGAGGCAAATCGACCATCGCATTCAGCAACACCCCCTCGCTGCAAATAGTCTACCATGAGGGCGAGAAGACGTTGTCGTGCACTGGTGGATGGCCAGGACCAGAATGGTAGCCTGGACAAACGGTGTGGCACGCTCTTGTTGAGCGTGTGGAAGTCGTTGTAGGTGTCAACCGGGAACGAACTCCCAAAAAGTGCGATGTTTGTCGCGTTGTAGAGGGGTTCTTGGGTAAGTTGGATGAGCGATACCGCCCGGGCATCTTGGGTCTTCATAAATTTCTTGATGTGGGAGAACAACGCCCAACCGAACGGTTGGATGGTCTGTCCCAGGTAGTTTCTCGAAAGGCTCTTGTCTACAAGGGGATAGAGTCGCTGATTCAAGATTTTACGGAGGGTCCCAGAGTTGGTCGTGACGCCGGTGACCACATGAAATGTTTCGTCATGGATGAGGTCGTGACTGAGGCTCCGAGAATCAGCCAAGAGAATGGAAGAAGTCGCTTCCGCCGAGGAGACCACCACCACCTCCCGACCGCCAACCAGCACCATGAATGCCGAGCCGTACCTCTGCCTTAGTTAAATATTTCAGCATCAGCCAATTTATTATCGCATTTTCTGACGCTTACTGGCATCCAGCAAGGAAGGCGCATGGGTCCAGGACATACCACAATCCGCAACCGAGCCATGGGATTAAGCTGGGCACATGGGGTGGAAACCTGCTTGACCGACCGAAGAGGGGGAAGTAGAGACTTGTGATAATCGTGAGGATGGCTGCAAGGATGAGGAAAGACATATCGGTTGTAGTCCGATGCGGTAGAGAGACGGGTAGAGAGATGCGGTAGAGAGATGCGGTAGAGAGATGCGGTAGAGAGATGCGGTAGAGAGATGCGGTATTTATTTTGCCTGTCGACTATGACGCCCCTTCCAGATCACCTCCAATGCTGTAAGGACCCGAACACATCGCATCCATGTTATCGGTCAGCTTCTATTTCTTTGTTTTTCTCCAGGTCACCCAAACATGTTTGATCTCCGACTGGATCAAGTCATCTGGTCATCAAAAGATGCGTGACAGCAACCCACACTGGTGGGGAAGACGTAACGTTCATGCTTCAACATACCATACCATCATGAGAACAAGGATTGAAAATGCCATAAATGGGGACCGTTCTTGAGGTCCAATTGAAACGCCTGCAAGCAGGAAGGTCAGAATCTTTCTTGAAACTCGTAACCGACTATCAATCTGGCACCCACAACAGCCCATTACAGTAGCCTCAGTAGATCACGGCCAGATATCCTGTATAGTGGTAGTACTGCACCGAACTTGCGGTGTAGACCAGGCAGAGAATGAAGCAGTGACGGAGATTGTTGCTATGAGAATGTTTGAAGGATATTCCGCAAAGCCCCGTTGAGCGAGCATAATGAGTCTAAAGCTTCCCGCCAGTGTACCTGTACCGCAGTAAATATCAGATGGTTTCGATAAAAGAAAACGCAAATTACCTAACATCATGCATTCCCCATCCGACATCGAACTGATCAGAGGTACGACAACTATTGAACGATGCCCAGTGTCCGCCTGTAAAACTAATTCATGCTGCTCGTCAAGAAGCGCTATTGGCTTCCAACGCTCCTTGAGCTACCTGAGAAGGAAACAAGCGCAGACGTTGATGTCCATGAAAACCATTTTGACAAACTCCAATGCACCGCAGCGTGGTTCGGTGATGGTTTATTCGGGCACGAGCTAAAGGAAGTCTTCTGCAAGGAGAAGTTATTATTAGGTTATGCCACATCGTTGACACTAACACTGGAACTGGAGCTTGAGTTCGTCATTCAAGATGCGCGGGCCCGGGTGGCGGCTACCAATACGGCCAAGTGGAGAAGGAGCGGTGTACCAGTGGAGAACGTCATTCCCAAAAGCGTTACAGGGCACCGCAAGCGGAGCGGGCTGGCACCTTCTAGGGAGCTAGCTAGAACAAGTTAAGTTTCCCAGATTCAGAGGCCATAGGATCCTCGGGACGCCAAGGGACTGATTCCAGCTGGACGCAAGGTGGACGTGATGTCAAGACCCCATCAGAAACAACTGAGTTAGCACACCGCTTCACTTACAACCAAAGCGATGTTTAGTGGGCGTTTGCTGCACAAAGCTCCTACAGATCCCAACATCGACCTATGCTCTTTTTCAAGTCGCAAGGAGTCGAAAAACGTAATTGGATGAGAAATACAACTGTGGAGAGCTGGAAAAGTTCCATAAATTGAAGCTGTAGCATTCTGGGGAGAGGATTTTGCAACCGTGATTTGATAGGTATCAAATCATGGAGCGTACAGTGAGTTACTACCGATCGCGAGTAATCGGGAATTGTCAGAATCGATGGGTTCGGCGGGGGTTGATTTTGATTGGTTTCTTCATCCCTTCATCGTGCTGGCCCCCATCGTTCCCACTGCCAGAGCCGTCCTGATTGATCAATTGATCACTGTCGTGTGGCATTGGAATGACCAATAATAAATAACGTAGAATTTAGAGATCGATGCGGCGGGCCCCGGGGCGCTGCTGCATCTAATGATTGTACTGGAAGCCGCTGCTGATAGCGTTCCTACGTACTATCTCCGCTTCCCAGCACCACCACGATCATCCAACGACGCTGAGACGAAATGGATCATCTCTGTCGCGGCGAGATGACGGTGCGAGCTTGCGCCACATGTAACACTTTTCACCGCACCGAGTGATAGTACAGTAGTACAGTATCATACGAATGAGGGTAAGGACCACGTCCAGTCACCACGTGACGTGCCCCTGTGGTCAGTGTGGCTTCAGCCGAGGTACTTGACAATATAGGACACTGCATCTGTTTGCGGGGAGGCGGCACGTCTGCGGGTAGTCTCTCCCCGTCTCTCCCAGCAAACGCCCCATGTCCACACCACCCTTCACTGATTTCCATCACCTTATGTGAAGTCCATCAAAGGTATATCATGATCGTGTACCAAACAACGTGCAGGAAATGCTATGAAAACGAGGTATACATGAAGGTGGGTGTCCGTCAAAGACATATGCACGCCAAGACTCAGAGATCTACACGCGCTCGAAACACATCCGGCGAATCCAACACAATCACACCCTCCGAGGCAACATGGTCCGAATTGGCATCAGATCCTTCCACGTCCGTATCAATCCACGCATCCGCATCCGTACTGTCCTCCCGTGGAGTGCGGACGGCACCGAGAGGGGAGAACGGTCTGCGCTGTCTCTGAATCGTTGGCGAATGGGCGCGGGGATCTCGCAAGTTTAGGACGCCAACAACAACGGGGCGGATGTTGAGATGCGGAATACGTCCAAGCTTGGGCCTTCATTCTCCCGGCCCCTGTCTTTATCGGCACGTTTTACGCTTCCGCTGCCTCGTCTCTCACGGGCAACCTTGACTTCGTGTAAATGTGCCGTCCGAGCCCAGCGCTTCGCCGAACGCGCGCCAGGATGGGCAGAAGTATTCGAGGAGTTGGATCTTACGATGGCGTGGGCTCGAGGGAGCGTGTGTGGATCGACTAACGACCGCTGGACGGGTCTTCGTTGGCGTATGGAAGGACGAAGGCGTGTGTGAACGCCTGGTCAAAGATAACGTGGACGCAGAAGCTGACTTAAACGGCTTTGGCGACTGGCGAAGGCTGAAGGTCGACGTATGTGGATCTGTTTTGAAGACTGCGCCTTGGATTGGGGCTGGGAACGCCACGTGCGTATCTGTCGTTGTTGACTTGTCAGCAGCGCTTAGTTCGGACAACGAACAGATGATAAGTACCGGTAGCTTTCTCAGTTCTCGCACCCGTATTTTGTTCAGTAGAGCTACGGCTTCGAAGCTTTATTGGGTTCCAGCCACCTTCCCTGCTACTCCCAAAACTCAGATTGCGAATACCCCATTGACGTGCAGAACGATTCAGAACGGGCTGAGGATGCTCGACAGTGGGTGCACCACGGGTGAAACCCATGAATACAAGCACTGCTAAGAGGAGACATAGCTGTGCGATGCCGAGGCGCTTCTCGAATACGACCTGCGCTACGTGAATATACATAGCTTAACAAGGCGGGGGAATCCTCACTTCATCAGAGAGATAATTGACGCGAGAGAGCAGTTCGCCATGTTCAACTTGCAATCGCAATCTTTGTCTTTCCCACTCGTGAACAGTACGTTGATACATCTGCGCCTGCATTCGACCCTGAACGATGCGCAAAACCTCCTCAGTCCATTGCAATGAGTTATGGAAACAGGCATGCTTACGACGCTGTCGAGCCTTCCAACTTCCTCACCAAGCTTCCTCAGCACCTCTCGCACGCCAGCGGTCTGCTCCTCTACATACCGCGCGTACAACGTGTGATTCGCCTCAAGCACGGTTAATCGATTCATGATTGTTCGATAGATAGATTCCCCGCTTCCCTGTGCCTGGATCGGAGACAGCGCCGTGTGGGCAGAGGGCTGTTGGGAATGGGAAAGAGTCGACAGAGCGGTGGGACGTGTTGAGAGTGTAGTGACTGCATGTGCTTCGGAGGTTTGGGAATGCGAGTTCGGGTATTCGCCTCCAGACGGAGTGGACGGGGCAGCAGCGGAAGACGAGGACATGACAGATGCAGGCGAGGCAATTGCCTCTAGCACCGACGAGGACGCTATTATAGCATGCATCGCCGGTATATGTTGTCCTCCATCTCCCGCGTCCGATATCGGTACCTCTCTCACGACCGATGCAGGTACCCCCTTGGGAGACTGAGAATGTATCGAGGACGAGCTGCTGGGTGACTTGAGAGACACCGTGCTCGTTCCTTCGGGAGGTAGCGACGCCGCGGCACTCGGATGGATCGGCGCAGTGTCGAGCTTGTCCATGAATGCCTTTATATCCTCCGTGGGCACTACTTTAGGAACTCGGGACTTCACTTGGAAGGGATCCTTCTGTTAAGAACGGCTGTTGCGCCCCAGCGTCCTTCCACCGCTGGTGACTCTCAGCTTCCCACATCTCCCACTTCCATTCTTCCAGATGTGTAAGACCATATACGCGGAGCAGAGAGACGGGACAGTAATACTCGTTCCCATAATGCGAGTGGAAGTCGATGCGAATATAACGGTAGAAATCGCGGAGCGATGTTGGAAGATGGAAAGACTGTCTATGTGATCAGTTACAAGCTTTCTCGCGAACTTGAACCCGAAGGCCCTCACCTGTACGCCTCTGACGTTCTTGGCACGATAGGTACCAGCTGGCGTCCATCCCTCGTCCGTTCCAGTATACGTCTTCGCCTACGCTCACGGAGAAATCTTTGAATACCCCACTAAAGAACTCAAAGTCCGCCATTTGAACCGTATCAATCCTAATATCATCACAAAGCTCCACCACCACAAACTGCGCCTCCCCGTGCTTCGTAGTGCACGGCGAGAGCATGTACTTGTCCTTGGTGGATGAGAGGATCGCGGAGGGTGACTTGGCAGACTTGTGAGACATGTGTACGCGTGCCGAACAGTCTATGTTAGCGTAGTTGAATCTGTCCGTGATGGGTACGCGGAAGTGAGGCGGGAGGGTGTCCTCAGGATACGAGGGCACGGGGTCGGGAGGAGGTGCGTGCGCGTGCGCATCCACGGGCGGTGTTTCGGTGTGCTGGCCGCTGCTCTTGCTCATGCCGTCGCTGACGGAGTTCTCTATCCTCGAGTGAACGGGAGGGTGCGAATGAGCTTGGAACTGTTTCGATTTCCATTCTTCGAAGGAGATGAGAACGTCTTCCCGTCCTTCTGGAGGGTCGACGGCGGGTGGCAGTTTCAGGCAGCATAGAGGAGGTTCGGGTTGCTGAGTTCGATGTTTGACCACGATGGCACGAAATGGGTCGTTGGGCGATGATGCTGCAGGCACGGAGGCTATGACGGACAGTGCTGGTGAAGCCATCAACGTCAATGCTAGCAGTGGCTTGGGCAATGATGTGAAATAAAACATCCCTAGTACTTCTCCCCGAGTCCTACGACGAAGAAACCAGCTTCAGTACTAGCATTGGCAGTCAGCTGTGACACGTCAATAGAAGTGCCAGTGGGTGATGAACTTGAATGCGCCTAACTAATACGTACTGTATAGTTGACTAATTTGGTGATTGGGATGTACAGTGTTTCGTTCTTGCTGAGCATCCATCAGTTAACTCTAACTTACCATAGTACAACCGAGGTAAGATACCATCGCACTCGTTAACACTTCACTTATATCCCGTTTCTACAGATTGTGAGCACCGAGCTCAATAAATAGAAGCTCGCAAATCTCGCAAAGTCCTAATCCTCTACATAACAACTGCAGCATGTCTACTAGCGAACTGGGCGATGACGATGAATTCTTCCAAATCCCGAAGCTCGATGCTTCCGGGAAAGACTGGCCTACATGGAAGATTAGACTCGAAATATCGCTAGCGGCACGCGGACTTACCGGTTACCTGGATGGCTCGAAGCCAATGCCAACAGACCCTGCGGAAGGACGGTCTCCAGCGTGGATACCGACTACGACTGAGGAGATACAGTCCGTTAGAAAGTACGAAGAGGCTCGAGAGAAATGGCTTCAAAACGACTCTATAGTACAACTGCACATCGCCGCAGCCATTCCCGATAGCCTATTCATCTTCCTCGTGTCCGAAACCTACAGCCAAGGACTGCTACGACACACTCAAGGACATGTTGGAGGGCCGCTCACTAGTTTTCAGTCCTCAAACGCAGACGTCAACTCGGCGAGATGAAGTTGAAAGAAGGCGGTGACGCACGTGCTCACATCGAGAAGATGGTGTCAATCCGAGAGGACCTTGCATCCATGGGACAATCAGTCTCGGACCAAGATATGTTCAACATGATCTTCGCGTCGCTTCCTCGCTCCTATGACACAGTCCTATCTTCAGTCTCGTCAGTGATGACGATACCGGACCAGCTCATCACCTCTGACATGCTCATATCCCTCATACTTGACGAGTACGACTACCTCGTCAGCCAGAGTAGTCGGGAGTCGAAACCAAAGGAAGACGATGCCACATTTAATGCCGACTCCAAGAAAGGAAAGGGCCGTCATAGGGGGAAGAAAGACAAATCCAACGACGAATGCAAGAACTGTTATCGGAGGGGCCATTGGGCTGAGGATTGTTGGGAGGAAGGTGGCGGAAAGGCCGGACAAGCCCCGAAGAGCTGGAAACCCAGAGGCAAGAGAAATAAGGATTCGAAGCAGACGATATGCGCATACACAATCACCGACGGACCCGAGCCTGATGCTGTTGGGTTAGCAGGTGGCCTCATCGACGAGCCAGAATCTATGTCCACCCTACCTTATACTGTTCCCGCCCAGGTAGGCACACCCACCACTACCACAGAAGTCTACGTCAGCGGCGCGTCACAACACCTTTGCCCATACCGCGAGCACTTCGTCAACTTCACCCCCATTGCCCCCAAGTCTATGTGTGCAGCAGACGCGCATACATTCAACGCGATCGGGCGCGGAGACCTATATATCGAGATTCCGAATGGAAACTCAAAGTCACGCATCCTACTGAAAAACGTGCTCTACGCACCATCCATGGGTGAGACTGTGGTCTCGATTGGCAAGTTGACGGCTGCCGGCTATGCCGTAGTCTTCGGTGGCTCTGGTTGTCGTGATCTTTGACTCATGTAAGAGACTGGTGGGGGAGGTTCCCCTCAGTAATGGGCTTTATCGCACAACACGCGTCACGAAACAACTTGTCGCGGGCGCTGCAAGCACGGCCGAAGTACTTACCATGGAAGAGTTGCACGCGCGCTTGTCACACATCGCGCCAGCCACTATACGGGAGATGTTAGCAAAGGGGATGGTAGAAGGGGTCAAGCTAGACCCACTGCACGAGACCATGGACCAATGTGAGGCATGCGAGAAAGCAAGAGCCATGCGCATGCCCGAGCCGAAACATTGCGAAACGTTTGGCGACGAGGTGCATATGGATGTCTGGGGGCCAGCGTCAGTTGAAACCCCGGGTAAGAAGAAATTCTACGCGTCATTTACGGACGACTATAGCCGTTACACCCACATCTACCTCCAAGCGGCAAAATCCGACACGTTCGAGTCGTACAGGACCTACGAGGCCTGGGCGGAGATCCAGAAAGGCGCAACCATTAAACGGCTTCGATCAGATGGCGGGGGCGAGTACCTAAGTGATGAATTCACTCGTCACCTGGAGTTGCGCGGCACGGAATGCAAACTTACCGCCCTTGACGCCTCGCATCATAACGGTGTTGCCGAACAGCTAAACCGTATGCTGATGGAACGTGTTCACGTTGTGGGACTCGCTGCCGTCTCCCGCAAAAGCTGTGGGCGGAGGCATTAATGCATATTGTGTATGTCAAAAACCGTACCTCCTCCCGGGTGCTTGACGGTCAGACGCCATACGAACTGCTGTATGGCACGAAACCGAACATCGCCAATTTACCTGTGTGGGGCGCGCCCGTGTGGGTACTCGACGCGAGCTGGCTCGGGACTCGACGTGCGAGCACAAGAAGGCCGCTGGGTGGGTTTTGACCCGGAGAGTGGGGCACACCGGGTATACCGCGACGGACGCGTCGCCATCGAGCGCAGCGTGTCATTCGACTTGGACGCGAAGGTGTCGCGTTGGGGCCAAAGGGGGACCATTTGAGGCGGAATGTTGAAGTTCAAAATGTCTGGTATGGCCACTGATTACTTATTTAAACTAGCCTTGCCGTTAAATAATTATGTAGATAGTCACTACTTCCACTCGTTCGTGCTTAGCATACCTCAGTTGACTCTACCTTAGTACAACCGAGGTAAGATACCATTATACTCGTTACACACTTTACTTATATCCCATAGTTTATGTCTTCCTACATGGAGGACACCGATCAGGTTATAAAGAAAACCACGGCAACGTTGCATTATTCGAGCCATGTAGTATTTAAGCACTGGTGGGGTGGTGGACCAGTCAGTGTGGTCCTCGAAGCCAGGATTGGCTTGCGGAACTGGGAGTAGTAAAAGTAGGAGTCACGGTGTTGGGTCGGAGTATTACCAGTGTACACTGGGCCTGTTTCACTGCCGTCGAGGAGCTGGACGGCAATGCGAGTTGGGGTGATGATTCTATGAAGGACACTGAACCCTTGACTCATACTACGTAAGTGGCGTTCAAGTTGGGGTTGTATACCAGAGGCTCCGGCAGATGTCTGTAGCATTGGTATAGATGTCTTACGATGCCTTTACCAATGCTACAGACGGTAACCTTCCCCGTGGACGCACGCCTATTGTGGTGAGCTTCACATTAGAGGGAATCAAACCTCCCGATGCTGACGTCGATTAAGTTTTCAACCCAGAATCGGGTTTAGCGGTAAAGCCTCCTGACGAGCCCATATTCGCACAGTCAAAACGCCGCTAAACCCGAACGCCATTGGTTCAAACCACGGTGCGGCGGCGGTGGTGCCGGATTTGTTGAATGCTCGATGACACTCGTGCCTCGCACGTCGGTCTGTCAAATGTGTGAAGGAAAAGGGCAGAATCGGTTAGTATATGATCACGTGACTAGTAACAGTCACGTGATCATCTACTAACCGATTCTGCCCATGTATAATGTTTGTGAGAGTGACATGAATGTTGATGTACTCTATGATCCATCCGTCCTCTATACCTAAACGGTACACATTCTTATTCCCTGCACAGGCGAAAGTGTCGCTGCCGTTACTCGTAGCGCGGAGACCGTCGGCCAAGCTTAAATGCTAACGTTCTCCAAACCGTTCGAGCTAGTAGGGATACTCGGTGCAGCGGACGCTTCCTCAGAGGCACGGAGAAGTCGTGTGTCTTTGGTGGTTGTACTAGTCCATTGTCGCTTGCCGAGGCGTCTGGGGTACCCCCTGTTTTCGTGTGATCAGCCTTATGTTATGGTGTGCCAATGGAAAGGATAAATTACCTTCATCAGTCTTCCACCTTATCGTTTCAATCGCTTCCACCATCGTGAGGAGCTGGCTTATGCGAGGTTATGGATCGTCAGTAGGGTAGCACCTTCCGAGTCTGCTCGTGCGAGGATGAGGTCCACTATCGTTCAAAGCTATGTATTTTATTACTGTCGTCAGCCGTATAATCACGTAGGTTGATTCACCGACATCTACATATGCGATCCTCGATATCCTCACATTTGACTTGCGGCGTGATAGCTACCTTACCGACATCGAGTGATGCTGCCGTCCGTCCTGGTCTTCGATACGTGCACCTCTAGTTCGGTCAATGGCGCTGGTGCCGCGCTCCAACTGGACCTGGGGGTGCTTGACATGCTCAGTTCGTGCCGCGACTGCGCAAGCGGCAAGCCTGGCATGAAATTCTTTAACGCTTGTCGACTATCACCTTACAAACGAGGGAAGGACGAATTGAGGTTTGATCGTCGAAGAGAGTTGATGAGATCGGAACCTGACCACGCTGATTATCAGTGGTCACGCTTTGGGCTTCTCCAGACGTGTAAGCCTTCAAGAGGCGAACGAGTGCCGATGCGTGCAGCGGTATCGAAGACCAACTGAATGGTTGTTGGGACGACGCTGAGAGGAGTGGAAAGGTGGGGCACAGTGCTGCAGATCATGCACTGGCAGCCATTGCTGAGCGCTGAGCGTTCTCACTCGGGGGTAAATCTAGGGAATTACTCGGATGGGGCTACAATCAGAGAACGTCGACAGTGCGAGACGCGTCGACGAGTCTTACATACTGGACGAAAACGAGCTTTTTTCTCCCTTCACGCCTCCGAACAGCTTCTTCAAACGATCGCCTTCGGCAGCACCTTGGGTCACGAACATCCACGACCGTGATAACGATTGCTTTTCTTTGATCACTTTGTGCAAGGACCGGACGTAGTGTTAACATCCATGCTGTACTCTAGCATCGCCTGGACAGTGCAACAACAAGCCATTCAAGTGATGCTATTGGGCATCGTGATCCAAAGCTCAGTGAAGTGGATGCCTCGTGGACTGAAATATTGTCATTGGGCATCTAATGTTTTCAAGTTCTTTCTCGAACACTTATATTGAGGGTGGCAGAAACATATGCATATAACTGTGAGTCATTGTAGTTATACAATAAAATTATCGACTGTCATGTATCCCAAATTCATAGTTATTAGTGTATGGCGTTGGAGGGGAATATGTTGTTACATCAACTCTCGATGTAAGTCGGGGAGTCGACTTGTATAATATGCATGCTGGAGATTAGGGGTGAAGGATGGTCTGGTGTCTCATTCACCTGTGCTCGTCTCTCGTCTCCACATCACCTCGTGTTGTTAATTCTCGATCTCCCAATCACCATGCTAATAAGCGACATACGCCACGCACAGTAAGGGGAAGCCCGCATAAAGCCCAAGCCAAAATACTACGTTGCCTATGAGCTTGTTCCTCCTTAGTGCAGGCGCACGCGAGACGAGGATGAGTGGGAACTGGATGAGTTGCATTAGAAAGAGGTAGAGGCTGCCAAGGTGGTCAATCATCAGCAGTTTCAGATTTCGGATCAGCCACCCACCGGATCTTCCTTGTCACAACCACCATTACCAGCTCATGGGCCGCGGCACTCAACAGGAAAGTGACGAACATCGCGCCCGTACGAGAGAGTGATGGGTACGCAGCGAGCGAGGAGGCATAGACATGTCGGAGGAGAAAATGATGAACGGGTTTATTCCATTTTCGGGAGAACTCATCCCAAGAGGTCGAGTTCCACTGCCATTGTTGGAACTTAGCTTGATGGTTCTTCAGAGGGGACGTGGGAGGGAGAAGGGACGTACCCAGTCTTCGTAAAACTGCCTATCTGCGAAACTATTTAAACACGCGAGATTAGTATCGCTAGAGTTCCATAGGCAACACCCCATAGGACTCACTACGAAAGTTCTGCAAACCCATTACATATACACTCTGTCCCAACACAACCCCACATTGAATATCAGTAAGTCATTCCGAAGGTCCCGATTGTAGAAACCGTGTAGTAGGACTCACCGAAGATGATGTAGAAGAGCAATAGATACGAAATCATGAATGGAAGAGCTAAATCCAACAAGGAGCGGGAAAATGACTGGTCTGGGGTAGGCAGGAGTGGTATGATGAAGCTCTCTGTCACTGTATAGAGGAGTGCGAAGGAGCCCATGAACGCGACCGTTTTCTCAAAGACGTATTCTGGACGGATCCTGATGGAGTATGATACCAAGGGATCATGCATAAGCAGAGGCAGGCGGAATAGGCTCACCGGTCTGTCCGCGGGTACTCCAGCTCGTAGACTAGCGTTGGGATAAGCATGTACGTGCAGAAATTCTTCCAGGTCAGGTTCTCAGGATACGTTACCCGTTCAGGACCAGTCGACACGAGCTCAGAATCGAGCTCAAGGAGCTCCCGTGCTGTAGAGGCGATATCCTGGGATGGATGATACGCGAGTATTGACGTTGGAGGTTTTGGGGGAGATGGTGGCCTCGTCGAGACGATAGAGGGAGGGAAGGGCGTCATAGGGGCAGAAGCGTCGGGAGTTGCGTGACCATCGGAATTGGGAGTGTGATCCTCGAAAGCCCCGCCCACCTCAATCTCGGACCGCTTCGAAACTGCCACCAGCCTCCGTCGAAGGGCATCTGCAGTCTCGGGTTCGTGAATGAGCGCATGACAACTCCTTCCATTGCCGGAGTGTCTATCTGCATCTCGGGTTCTGGTTCTGGTTTCTCGACCTGATTTGACTCAAGCTGGAGCTGTAATTCTGCATCCAGCAACGCTTGGTCCCAACCTCCGATTGAAGGATTTGCTGTAAGAGCACGAAGAAGGTCGAGGAGGTGTTTCGAGCGCTGAGAGACGTCTTGTAGACAACCGTTTGCGGAAACATACGAGTGCATTTTCATGATCAGCACGAGTGAATGTAAGGTCAGAAAGCCGGATTGAACCCATGGCCATTGTCTATTCCTATATCTGTCAGCGACCCGACGACATTGAAAGAACTGGCCGATGCTCGCCGATGATATGTCCACGTAATGACCAGAACTAAAACGCACGTCTGGAATATGTGTTGTATTGCTACGCCAGTCCAGCAATATCTTATCCAACCCTTGCTGATCGCCTTTGCAAATGGGACGCAAAGGGCGGTGGTGAGGACGAGGACGGCATCAGAGAGTGCGAGGGTGATGGCGTCGCGAGAGAACAAGGTGGCGAAGGCAAAAGAGAGCGCATACCCGTTTGCTTCGAGGGAGGAAACGTACGTTTGGACCGTGAATAGGAAGAGCGAGATCCAGAATAGGTGAAGAAGCCCTAGAATATAACGCATGACGATTGCCCATGGTCAACCAACGCGCATGACGGTTATCAGTCGGGCGAGGAGTGCTACCCACCCTGAATTCATTAGTTCCCGATGACTCGTTGGTCGTATCGAAGTGAGACTTTCGAGGTTCGAAGGTAATCATGGCACGCAGCTTCTTGGAAGACTTGGATCGAATGGGTTTCGAAACATAGAGTGTTCCTTCGGTGGTGGAGAAGCCCCGCTCTCTGTACGTGTTGGATGTTGTGGTACTCGACCAGTGCGTGGAGGGATAGAGGAGGCCATGGTGAGCGCTTGAGCCTCGGACGAGACGCGTTAGACTGAGCCCGCAGCTGATGATGATGATGCAAAGAGTAGGAGTAATCGCCGCCACGGCCACGGGCCGGGTGCACCACAAATATATGTTTGTAAGACCGGCTGTTACGATGCACCGATACGGTGGTCCGTGGAACAGCTCTGTCACTGGCACTGGCAGCTTGCTGTCAACTGTCCGACTGCGGACGGTATGTATGTATGCACTAGTGTCAATGACCGTCAGTGATCTTGCACAAGGAACGGGTTTTCACGAGCTAAAAGCTTTGACACTCAGCGAATTTGACTGAATTCCAGTCTTAGACTGATTCCACACCGAAAATGATAGCCAAACAACTGGCTGGTGACTCGGACATAAACCCAACATCGAGGAAGCTTACTACCACTCGAATATTTATCTGTCTAGTCAACATAGCATGCCCAACAGAGGCTCGGACCTGGACCGCGACGAGCAGTTCCATCTCACATGGATGCGTGAAGCAATGTCAATGGTATGCACGCCAGTGAAATCCTTGGATTGTATGCCGATGGCACCCGGCGAACACAGGCAGAAGAAGCACTCGCCTCGGGCGAAGTACCCGTTGGATGTGTTTTCGTTCGGGATGACGCCGCCATAGCCAAAGCACGCAACAGGACGAACCAACTCCAGAACGTACGCCCTCTTTGCGTCCACGACTTATCTTTTGTGTGAAGCCTTGTTCACGATTCATTTGCTCTCCCATTCTCGAACTATCCGTTCTTTCGGCCCCTGAGCAGGCTTCAAGGCATGCCGAACTTGAAGCCATCGATCTTATCCTCAATGATAATCACCTCACGCCGTCAGATTCGACTGCTCGGTATCCCCTTTCAGACACAACGCTGTATGTTACTGTCGAACCGTGCATCATGTGCGCATCTGCTCTGCGTCAGCTGGGCATCAAGGAAGTATTTTATGGATGCGAGAATGACAAATTTGGAGGGTGTGGAACTGTTCTGGGCGTCAACGAGAGGTGAGTAGGCCTTGCGTTGTGGACTAGGGTTCTGGCGAGAGACAGGGGAGAGGGGGAAGATGATGTCCTGTCACCTCTTGTCTTTGTTGGGAAAACTGGCCGAATGACGGACCATTTGATCGATTTGATCGATTTAGAATTAGTGATTGAACCATGATTACTTTCACAGCCTCCAGCACCCCGTGCACCCCTCGTATAAAGCTAATGGCGGGTACCTGCGCGATGAAGCTATCATGATTCTTCGACGGTTTTACGTCACGGAGAACACAAACGGTCCGTGCTTCGCTCCATTCCTGTTATCCTGTTTTCGTTCTTGTCCCCCTCACTTGCCTGACAAACTGACACCTTGAGCCTTCTCTTCCATATTCCCAACAGCGCCCGTTCCAAGACAAAAAACCACACGTGTGCTCAAGACGGAGATTATTCCCAAGGCCTCCCCCTGACAGAGCCTTGTTACGTAGAAATTTCGGACTTTGGAACGAGGCAAAGGGGAGGGAATAATGACGACTGTATGATGGTGGCGTGGCAAGCATTGGCACACCTCGGTCGCACTTGTCCCTCTCATCATCTCGTGGAAAGGGGCATCAGGCGGCTGAAGATCACTGATGCAGGAGAGCAGGTGGAAGTCGTGGGTATGCTGTGTTAGTTTTCGGGGTACTCCGGGTCTGGTGACATTTGGAACTGCCGATTTTCCTTCATCCCCATGTATCTACGTGGGTATGGTACACATGTAAACTTGTATGTATAGAAGAAACATTCGTGAAAAAAAATTATGTTCGGGCATCATCCTGCCATTTCAGTCCGAGGACCTGGGCGACGAAGCCCCATTTGTCCGCTGCGTCTTGGATGCTGGTAAAGTTGAGTGGAACACAGAAAATTAAAACATTGGATTGTCAGTCGAGATCAGTGGCGGAAAGTGGAATAGGAGAGCGCGTACCGTTTCTCAGTAGCCTTCCCGGCACCGTGTCCGGCTTTCTTGTCTATCCGGATGAGCAGAGGGTGTGGGTTGTCAGGTAACGTGTGTTGGAGAGTTGCGGCGAGCTTGAAAGAGTGCAATGGAACGACACGGTCGTCATCTGGATTTATCACCCACAGGTCACCGGACGACAAGCGTTAAAGTGACTGTCAGAGATACTTAAGATGTACACAAGAAATATGCGTACGATCGGCGGTCATTAACAGAAGCGGCGGCAGCGATTTATCCGTGGGCACATTATGAAGAGGCGAGATGGGGTGTATGAAATCGAAGTCGTGGGGGTTGTGGGGGTCTCCATAGTCTGCAGTCCACGATTTGCCTACGATTGCAAGGTTAAAGTTCAACATCTCCTACATGATGCCTCCCATCGAGGTGATAAGGTGAGCCAACCACATACCGATCGTGAAATCCGCAAACTTTGAGAAGGAAGAAGAGTATGACGTTAGCTCCCTGACACATGGCCTTGCAGTCGGTATCGACGTACCTTGAGTAGATCCATCACGCCTACTTCGGCGACTCCAGCGCCAAACGTACCTTCTGGAGCAATATTCACGCAGGCACCGATGAGAAGGCCTGTGGGAGTGCAAACTGGTGTCAAGAAATGAGTGCTGAGACAGTCTGTAGTATTTGCTTTCCTCCGTTGGAACCACCGTTGATGGCGACTTTTCCTGCAGCGGCAATTTTGTTCTTCACGAGGTACTCCCTGAGGGGGAGGGATGAGGGACAGGTGAGATCGTTCTTCCTCGAGCAGGAGACGCAATCTTACGTGGCGGCAATGAAGTCATTAAAGACATTGATCTGTATGAATCGTTGATAAGCTATTCCGATATTTAAGGAGACAAAGAGAGCTGGCTGACCTTACGCTCCCTAATTCCACCGTTGTGCCACTCTTCCCGAACTCTGCTCCACCACGAATATTCGGCATAGCGAAAACAGCCCCGTACGACTTCAAGAACGTCAGGATCGCAGGGCTGAACGAAGGATTGATCGAGATACTGAAGCCGCCATATCCTGTTTTGCGAAATACCAGTTAACAATCGCCCCCCAAAAGTACCACCAACATGCTTACCATACTGAATGGCAGGCGCCGTACCATCTTCTTTGTGCTGCTGTGCCTCACGAGGAACATTGGAACCCTCGTTCCGTCCTTGGACTCATACCATACCTGTTCCGCAGTGAACTCTTCAGCATCGAGGCCGTTGACGAGTGTCGTGCGGTATATACTCCACGCAGAGTCTAGAGAAGACACAGACTCGAAAGAATCGAGATTGAAGCGTCCAATGATACCGGGGTTGGTGAAACTGAACATGGAAACAAAGAAGTCCGAGAGTGAACGTCGGCTGTACACTTCGGCGGTTCCAACGAACGAAGGGGCGATCCGCGTAACTTGTTCTCCGGTCATAGTATAGAGGTATATTTCGTCTATGACCTGGTATGTTTTACGGCCATGCCAATAGAGTGATTGAGCACGAGGGGTTTGAGATGAGGAATGTACTGACGTTGCGCTTGTAGACAACCACAAATTTATCTTTCCCGACTGCAACCACATTGTCCAAGAGTGCATCTTTTTGCTCGGGGATTAGATCTACGTGCGTACGCTTGGGGTCGGAGAGGTCGATCGTTATGATTTTGTACTGTGGGGCATTCTCGTTAGTCCGAAGATATAGCTTGGTTCCGTCGTTTGCAATGCTGTAGAAGAGTCGGGGTCAGTATAGGCCAATAGAGAAAATGAGGATTCTTACACGTCATATTCGGCTTCGAACTCATCTATCAGCTTCTCCCATTTCATGTTTTGTCCGATTTCATTTTCTTGCAGGTCTGCCACCCAGAGTAAATTTTTCTATTCACACTGGTGTGAGTGTGACCCATTCCAGGCAAACGAAATGAGGAGATAACGGGGAAAGGGAGAATACACACCCTAGCAGTGTCCCTGGAGACACTTAAGAACAAATATCTCCCATCTAGCTCCGACACATTCACTCCCCACATCCACTCACGATGCTCGGCATCTTTCATTACCAAGATATCCTCCGCTAGCAATTCGGGAAATGAAGACACAAGATAGCCTATCAGTCAAACGAACAACGGGACTCAAGTGGGCGGACTGACACTGGGGAGTCCCGAGCTTGTGGTAATAGAGCATGGCATCTTTATCATCAGTCGTTTCAGTCCCGGCCTTGTCCTCTGTTGCGAGGCCATGTGATTCACGGCTTGGGAAACGCTGTCAGAGGAAGGTGGTAAGCTGCGTGATACGTCCTGTGACAATTAAACATGGCCATCATGGACCGCGATTGCGGTATTACTCCGACGATGACATGCGTGACGTACCTGGTAAAAGAATCCTTTGGAGTTGTGGGTCCAGACAATAGAAGAGAACTTTACAAATCGGATCTCCTCAGTGAGACGGCTCTCGCTGTGGTCCACACGCTTTCCATTGACGGCAGCAAGGGGCTTGCTGGTCTCACGAACGTATACGGTGTAGAAGTCGCTACCCTGCAGTGATATGTCATGTACGTGAGTGGTGAGTGAGAACCAGGAGGAAACGGTACTCGCCGACAAGGATATGCCGTAGGCATAATATTTGCCGTCATGTGAGAAGGCGGTGGCAGCAAGAGCAGCGGTTCCATCCTCTGAGAGCAAGTTAGGGTCAAAATACACCTCCCCAACTCCACTACCCTCCGAGGCCTTGGAGAAGTCGGGTAATTTCTCATCGGTAGAGCGGTAGAGTGCTGGGGGAAAAAGCTCGTTGTCTTCAATGCATGACACGTCGCTGGATGTACGAACCTGATTGTGCTTGGAGGCCACTGTTGTAGTACCAGTACCATTTCCCGTCATACTTGAGAACGGGCGCAGAGAACTACAATAACGCCGCAGTTAGCCGCACAGCGTGGTCCCCGCATGCGTCATCTCCCGCACCTTTTCATAGTCTGTGTTGGCTCTGATCTCCTGCTCCAATTTTATGCGATCAGGGTTTTTATCGAGGTAGGTCCTGGTGAATGCATCTTGTGCGGAGGTCCACTTATCGGTCTCTTCGGTGTTCTCTTCGAGCCACTGATAGGGATCAGCCACGCGTACTTCCTCGTGTTTTTCGCTTTTATAAACGTCGACATGGTCAGAGCGACGAGCCTCTGGGTATCGATTCGTTGTCCAAGGCGTGGGGGCCATTGTATGTGTGAATGATGATCGAGTAATGAAGGTTGATGGCGAAAGTCGAGGATATGTACGTGTAGGGAATCTGGGGCTTATGAGCGCACAACCACGAGTTGTGGGATTCGATGCACGCAGACAAAGTCTGAGCATATGGTTGCCAATCTGCCTACTTAATCTATATCAGATCAGGGGTGCCAACGGTCCTCGTGCCACGGGTAGTCTCCAAGTAAGGTGACTAAACTGCAATCGATATGAAAAGACGGACAATTTGGAACGGCTGTCTCCACAGCCCAACGCCGGTAACAATAAAGCGGATGTTTCGAATTTGCGCAACACGCTCCAATGATGAGAATGAGGGACGAAATGCACCCCCAATGTCAGAGTCTAGGCGCTCCTTCGACCTCTTTTTTGTGTCCGGTGATCTAAGGGGGACGTTGGAGGAACTGCTTCCGACCTGTCAAATGCCTTGACAAACAGTCAGCTGAACTAGATTGCCGAGACCCTGCACGACACACAGCCGACCAGTTTTTTGTGTTTTGAGCGAGGCGAAAGGAAAGTCGCTAATAGCCGGGTGTCAAAAAAGGCAAAAGCTTCTGAATATAACAAAAGTAAACAACACTCCTCTTCCTCCCCGAATTAGTAACTTTGCAGTTCAAGTCGCCAAGGGCTAATTCGCTGTCATCTTTCACATATCCTCATTTAAAGGATACCATGGATCAGGTATGCTTGCACAACGTCTTCGACAGCCCTATCTAACAAGCGGTCGTGTCAGGATGCATTTCGAGACTTACTTGTCACTCGGAGCTCTTGGGCGTCACAATCTAGTACCAAAGAACCCGCTCTCACCAGCGCAAATAATCAATCACAGAAGAAAACGTATGTCCCAAGTGTCCCGTATAGCTTAGGCTCATACCCCATTTCACAGTAAGTCCTCGTCGTCTAACGAACCATCATTCAAGCCTCGTAAAGTGAAGAAGGCAGATTCAAAATATCGCAATCGTGCCGCAGAGAGGAGAGAGGGCACTGGAAACGACTATGCTGAAGTAAGTTTTATTATGCGCTCTCATCTTGGGCCTGGCGCCAGACACAAGTGTTGATGGTATTTGCAGATCGAGGCTGTTCTAGAGGACTTCGAAAAGCGAGCAGCTGACGAGGATAAAGATGTTGTGCGTTTTATCTTTCGCCCTCACGTTTGACTGTTCTGAATCACCTCCAGCTTGAACAGCAGCGCAAGTATCTAGGCGGCGACAGCGAACACAGTATTCTGGTGAGAGGTCTCGATATGTCGCTCCTCGAACAAAATCGAGCTCGCGCAGCCGCAAGTACGGAAGACGACGAGATTCTCGAACAAGCATTCGCGGAAGCTGTCCCTACAACTCCAGCTACCGAGCCCATGAAACGCACTCGTCAGGAGATCATTCGCGATCTCAAAGCTAAGCGACAGAACGGGAACGGAGACCAGGCAACTGAGGAATCAGTACCTACAGAGAAGATTGCAGAGGATGACAGACTCGCCCTTGAGGCCGCAAAGAAAGCAGGAAAGTTCAAGCCCATTGGATTCAAGCCTATTGGACAAACAGAGGAAAAGGCGAAGAAGAGGAAAGTGAAAGATGGGAAAGGAGACAGCAAGACCTTGAAGAAGAAACGCAAAGTGCAGGGTGTTTCCCAGCAATCTGACGCTCAAGGTGGTGCGACTGAAGATACCCTCCCCACATCTGCCCCACAGCACAACGCCACAAAAAGGCAACCGGAACCAGGACCGGCATTGCTGGACGAAGATTTCGACATCTTTGCTGGCACTGGAGACTACGAAGGTTTTCCGGATGACGATGAATCGGACGAACCCGGCGAGAGCAAAGTAGCAAATGCAACAACACAAGCCAAAGACTCTCGCTCTGAACCGAGTCAGACAGCGAAGGGCTGGTTCGATGAACCTGATCCCGATGTTCAGAAACCACCTATAACAGTCAGTTCCCCCCCACCAGCATCGACGTCTCTGCCTCCAGACGTCGAGATGAAAGTAGCAGAGGAGGAAGAGCAAGAACTGCGTTTAAAGCCTCTCGAATCGTCAGCTTTACCTTCCATACGCGATTTCCTTGCTATAGATGAGGCCGCTGAGAAGGCCAAGAAGCGGAGAGCACGTAAAGAGAAGAAGAAAAAGAAAAAGGCTGGTGATGACGATGATGACTGAATGCCGAAAGTGTATTTGCACATCTACACATTCATTTAATAACACTGGATCACACCACTGTGAGAGCATAGAACAACAACAGAGTTCGGAGACCCCAGACGTGTCACGACCGCCCAGTTCCCGGCGGAGTAAGGAACGACTTCCCTCGAGAGTGGTAATTTGCGAACCCTAATCGAGAATCCATTTCATCAATAGTCCTGAAGTTTAAGTGGGAATGAGTTGTGCCATTCAACATAGGTCAGCGTCCAGTGCGTACCGCTTCTTCATTTCACTGGCCCAAGTGATATCTTTCAATGGCGGAGCATTGAGAGAAGCCCCCAGGGTTCCAAGTATAAGGGCCAAGATACTCTCGTATACGGTCTTAAAGTCATCACAATAAGAATGATCGGTGTCAGTCTGGAATACGGTTGAAAGACGCACGTTCAAGGGCAGGGACCCTTCAGGCTTTCCTAGAGCCTTCAGACGCGATAAATCTACGCAATGTGTGATTCAGAACACTATTGAGTTGCATGTTAGGCTTGACTGACGTTCATACACAGAATATGCAGCTAGGCAGGTGGGTGATGAGTTCATAACAATGCCACGAATCCTGAAGACGCACCATGGAATAGTGAAATTGTTGCTAGTATGAGGAGAATCCGGCCAAACATTTCAGATGATGACTGTCAAGTCTGTTGAGCACGTCGAACTCAGCCTGAGATGTATGGACAACGTAAGGCGGAGAACACATCTGAGCCAAACAGTACCATATCAATTTGTTACGGCTGTTTGCGAAACTGTAGTTACAACCCGCCAACATCATGATTGAACTCATCTGATATACTGATACGACGGTGCATGGTTTTCAATTGTGAGAGGTAGGACTTCAGATCTTCAAACCTAGACAACTATCATTACACATATTTACACAAAAGTACTGCTGCTGCAGAGGTGCGTTAAATGATACAGAATATACCCCATCGTACCGAAGCCTCACAGTACTGAGTATTGTACGTTGTCACCTTGAAGAACCGTGGCCCGCTCCTTCGCAAACGCAACAGCAGCCACCCAAAGTACTCCCTTTGTGCTGATATATACTTTTCCCTCGCGATCTTTCATATTCACAAAGTCCAGTATACCGATAGCTACTCCAGATCCTAGAGTCGGGTCACGAGTCACACTTCCAGCCCGACTGCCACTGGAAGGTCGACGAAGGTCCCTTTACGCTACTTCGCTTGCTCCAAGTCCAGGTGTGGATGTAAAGTCAACTTCCACCCTCCGCATGGCAATTCGACGGGTAAGGATTGTGACATGGTTGACACGACGAAGCACCGATATGCAGCCCACGATTCCTCATCGCAGATCCGGTAGACCCCTGACCAAGTTGTGGGAATTCGTCATTCGGATAGACCATCCTCCCAGGCTTGAGTCGAAACTGCAGCTTTAAAAACACCGTCGTTGTCAGCATAAGCAAGGTACACTTCCAGGGAAGCAGGAAGGGCTTTGGAGGCGTGGTCATCTGCAGGTGTTATACTCCCACAGAAAAACGTCATACATAGCTCATGCCCTTCGCGTAGATGGCCTCCGTTAGCCTCCCAAAAGAAGCTTTTCTCCCCTTCGCCGTATATGTACAATGATTTGTCGTGCTGTTCGCTGCCCATGACATCCTTCGAACGATGTCCTTCGGTGCAGGCTGGAAATCATTTCGTTCGGGCTATGATTCCTTCAATACGATTGATGATTCCGGGGTCGGCTTCGTCGTTTTCTTTGAACCTGTAACAGCGTCCAGCCCTTCTTAAAGCTGGAGCTAACAGCTCCTGGAGAATTTAACGCCACGTAGACCAGGGATCGACCTCCACGGCATGAAGCGCCCTCGTATCGGCGAGATATAGAATACAGACTTGTGTGATGTGATACCATCGAAACATAGACCGGATGGCTTCGTCGAGCTCTGAGTTTCTGCGTTGGTCGATGCAGCAAGTATCCACCCACGCGAGCGAGCACCCCAACCTCTTTGCTTCGATACAAAGGTGCTTCTCGTGAAAGGACCACCGTCTAGCGATATATTGCTCCATTGTTCGTGACACTGAAGGACAGGTGCACAATGGCTGGGACTAAAAAGCCAAGCGCCATCGAGATGAAAAGATGAGCAAGCGACTATGAAGAGATAGATTAACATGCGCTCATGAGCGTCTGCCCTCGCCTTCATGAATGAACTAGTGTACAGCACCATCGAGTGGGGACACTGCCACTGGGGTCAGTCAAACTGTTTACGTTGAGGTTTGGAGCATAGATTAGCTGGGCTGTCACAAAGCAGCTTGTACATAGCACTCTGATTCTGAAGCCTCTGAGTCCGTCTCGATCCACTAGCGACACAGACTCGGCCACTCGCACCTACGAGCCGTCCGAGTTGTGTTGACATTCAATATTCAATGTTGATGTTGGATATAAATATTGCGCAACGAGTTCAAGTTCTGATTCGAATACTGAAAGGGAACCAATATTGCCAGCACAACTTATCAACGCGCATGCTATGGAACCCACGGCCACGCTATATATACTTACCCCATGTTGAAAGCCCCGGGTAGATAGTTCTGGCCGGGCCGTGTGGGCCTGGAATGCTTGTACACATGGATGGGATGAATTATCGATCGATGTATCAATGATATTTGAATCATGACTGGCGTTATGGTGCCAATCACGATGACGAGAGGGGTGGGAGCTTGAGTTTCAAAATTTCAAGCTTGATGCCAACGTACCGGTAGCGGGTTATGAGAGATAGCGAGCACTGATTTATCAATCGGATATTGATGGGACCACGCTCATATAGATTCTTAGAAAGCACCCTCAGAAGACCACATGAGCTATTAGAAGTCAAAGAACTTGAGAGAGGAGAGGACGTCGATACATTATATCAGACAGAGCAATATTATAGTGCTAAGTATAATACAGCATATCGGTGAAGAAACGAGAACAGTCGCGAGGAGCAATACGAAGTGTGTACATAAGGCTCGTGAGCACAGGAATGCATCCGCGATCACGTTTTCATCTGGAGCACCAGGCTTGAAGATCTGATCGCAGATGGAAACGTGGATATTGGTAACGTCAGAGGGCGGACGATTGCTGTACGAAAGGATGGAGACACATGTACAGGCGAGACGCGGGAGAGAATTTCAATTCCGTCTTGGACGATTCAAATATTCACGAGTGGCTTGAGCCTGAGATTCACGGCAGAACTTGGGGTTGTCTAATAGGTGGAAAGCGTCCAACAGAAAGAACGATGCAGTCATTTCATCGACATTCATGAGTTCCACCTCGTCTTTTTTGGAAGCACAGGAATCGTCGGTGGTGGTGCGCAAAAGTCGGATCGGGTAATGAGGGGAGCCGTGTATTTCCTAAAGAAGATAATGTCAAGCAGACGAGTTGAACCGAACAAGGCCTGGCCAAATGAACGGAAACGAAGCGTGTGTCAAGCACGAGATCTTGGGACGTATAAAGGGAACGCTGACCTGCGCGGGGATAAGCATTCCCAGTACTGCTGTTGTGCTGCTAGTAGCAACACCTATCTAATAACTTAGCGCCTCTTCACCCGAGACATTCCCGCGCATGCACTTCCCCCTCCTGCATCTTCCTTGACTCAGAACAGAAACCGGGAAAGCGAGACATCAATTAGTCTTGCATCGTGTAAAGTGGCTGGTCCTTGCGGGTGTATAAAAACCTCCCCTCACCTTCACAACGTGGTCAAAGCTCGCTCCCACAACTCCCCTCTCAATACAAGTAGGTACTCTCTTTAGACCTTTCTGAGCTCAGCGTTTATTGTGTGCTTATCGCTTGGTCCAGGTCATCTTGCGGTTTCTCTAGCGACAATTAGCCCAACGACACCCAATAATCCTTTAGTTCGAATCCGCTTTATACCGCATCGCACTCAGCATCACATTGCACTCAAACAAACACATTCACTGCAACCAATCTTTCACCTCATCCCATCCCCGCCACACACTTACGATGCACGTCAAAGAATCAGTCAAGGACTTCGTTCACGACGTCAAGCGACGGTTCTCCCATCATCACAAACATCAACGGGCCGAGAGCTCCTCCTCGGCCCACACCACTGACACCCACAATGGCACCATCTCGTCGTATGCGACTGCTGATTCCAATCCTGGCTCACCAGAGCATTCCAACCCAGCATCCCCAGCATCTTCCCAGCTCACTACCCCGACACCAGTCGGTTCAGTACTTTCATTCGTCCACGCACCCCGTCCACGCCGTCAAAGAAGCACCATCATAACGTACTTCACAAGATTAGACGAGACGGGAAACGCTCGAGACTCTTCTCTACGCCTACCTTACCTTCAGGGCTGGAGGGTATCGTTTCTTACGACCGGGTTGCGAGTGGAGGTTCGCTGGACGGGGAGTCGCAGCTCGGCTCTAGGGATAGGGAAACCATGGTGCGGCCACCGCAACTCATCGTGATTGGTCCCGAAGCGTCTGTTGAAAAACGGGAGTCGATTCAAGAGACGGTCCACAGGCTCGAGTTTTCCGAAGAGGACTATTCCGACGTCATCGACATTTGCTCCCAAAAATCAGGTACATCAGAGTCGGCAGTTCCGGAGGAGTTTGTCGACCAGTTGAACTCGGAGCGCACAGAGCGCGACAATGATGACATGGTGCATGATATAAAGCACGACGTTGAACATGGCTCTCTTTCTCAATCACCACCCCAATCAGAGTCGGCAATTCCGGAGGAGTCTGTCAACCAGTTGAACTCGGAACGCGGCAATGATGACATGGAGCACGATATAAAGCACGACGTTGACTACGGCTCTCTTTCTCAATCACAACCCCAATCCGAGTCGGTAATTCCGGAGGAGTCCGTCGACCAGTTGAACTCGGAACGCACGGAGCGCGGCAATGATGACATGGAGCGCGATATGAAGCACACCGTTGACTACGACTCTCTTTCTCAATCACAACCCCTCTCAGAGTCAGCAGTTCCTGAGGAGTCCGTCGACCAGTTGGACTTGGAACGCACAGAGGGTGACAATGATGACATGGAGCACAATATGACGCACCACGTTGACTACGACTCTCTTTCTCAATCACAACCCCAATCAGAATCGGTAGTTCCGGAGGCGTCTGTCGACCAGTTGAACTCGGAACGCTCGGAGCGCGACAATGATGCCATGGAGCGCGATATGGAGCACACCGTTGACTATGACTCTCTTTCTCAATCACAACCCCTCTCAGAGTCGGCAGTTCCTGAGGAGTCCTTCGACCAGTTGCACTTGGAACGCACGGAGGGTGACAATGATGACATGGAGCACAATATGAAGCACAACGTTGACTACGACTCTCTTCCTCAATCACAACCCCAATCAGAA
Organism: Melanogaster broomeanus; assembly: GCA_014904935.1. NCBI lineage: Eukaryota > Fungi > Basidiomycota > Agaricomycetes > Boletales > Melanogastraceae > Melanogaster > Melanogaster broomeanus. The sequence continues at coordinate 131,484 of MU123714.1, read as the reverse complement.
TCAGACATTCAGTCCCAATCGGACATCTCCGGAACCCTTATCACTGCGGCATCAGGCCCAGATGCGGATGGTCTCAAGATATCCGTTTCAGAGTCCGTTTCACAATTGGAGGAGGTTGATCTGCACTCCGATGATAACTCCGACCGAATTAGTTCGGTTCATGAGGTGTCTGCGTCTCCATCATATCATACTTCTGAACTACCAGCTTTTACTGTCTCCACCATCGTATCCATCCCCGACTCTGCTTCTGACATCGTATCTGACGTTCGACCCACTGAATCCGAGTCCAACGTGATCCCAACTCCAGCTCCAATCGCGAACGATCCATCGCAATCCGAGTCGATGCCACAGGAACCCGAACTCCCTCCACTCCCTTCATCAAAGTCCGAGGAAGACGAAGTTACCCCAGACCTCGATCCATTCGTGCTCGACGACAGCGAGAGTTCTGGTTCACTGGCCGATAGCAAAGATGGGGGAGCTGACGCTGATGTTGCATCTCCTAGAGAGGAGGAAATTGCGCTTGCTCAGTCTCTTCCTTCTGCTGCTTTATCACCAGTGCCCGCACCAGTTGTGAACTTCAACAAGCCGACCCCTCCTCGCCCTCTCTCGCCTCCCCTGGTCCAATCTCACTCACAGTCGCCGAAGGGCACGACACCCGCCCAGCTTACAAGAACACCATCAGGGAGCCCCGCACCGGTGTATATTCCCCGCCTGACTGCGCCAAGCATGTTTCTACCTATCCCAAATGTACGCCTTATTTTCCCACTGTCACATGCTCTTCTCTGGTGGTTGGCGCCGAGGTACTCGAGCGGTTTTTTCTCATCTTCCGTGTCTACATTTTCGCCTTTTTTGTTGAAGAATGAGCTCTCGTCCGGGCCTGCGCAACCGTCGCATTTACGCTCGTTTTTCACATTTCGGTCCCCTTTCTTTTCTACTTCCCTATTTCTACCGTCGTCGAGGCCCTAGAGATACATGCGCCAATACTAAGTCTAATTCTCTTCTCCTGTATTTCCATCTGCTGTAAATCAAACCAGATGCTGATCTGGTTTTTGCGTTGGCAGACCGATCCCCTCAGTGCGCTTCTTACGAAACATGTCTTCCCTGAACGGAGGCCACGGAGAGACGTTACAGGAGAGTATATAGGCAGAGATATTCATGAGATGGTCGTAAGTTCCTTACACAAATTTTCCTCTTTTCTTCCATTCGGTCCTACATCCCCATTTATTTCGCTCTCTCGCCTTTCTCACACCTTAACACAACGCCTCCATCTTTCCCATACGCATCCACACTACAGTCCGGTTTCTCGCATCTGCACGCGTTCTTTTATCATCCTGCTCTCTCTCTCTGTTTTGTTATCTGTACGAGCACACCGACTCTGGTTCCTGAGAGACTGGAGATTTTTCTCAGTTTTGTATTCTTCATCTGTAGCGAAGTATTATTGAATGTGAAAGCATCATGGCACCGCCTACCTCGATATTATCGTCCTGAATTCGAGTGTCTGTCTGGGGAAGAACGATATAGTTCTGATGACTTGTGCTTTTTTCTTTTGTTCGGCAGATGTCGAATTCATGGCGTAACCTTGCGAAGATGGCGCGTGATAGGATCGTGGCGAGTGACCCAGAGGATTTGGGGAGGATCTTGGATGTAAGTATCACCTACCCCAGCATCCCCATCCCTTACTTACCTACGCACGATGACGATATTAACGGCTTGGACTAGCTCTGGTCCCTCCGCCTCTCTTCCCTCGCCCGCCTCCGTCTCACGAACCAAGCCTCAGCAGAATGCACGAATCTATTCGCAGTCCTCAATGCCGTTCCCCCCACTTCTGTCCCGGCGCGTTCCCCGGCTCAGGATCTCTACCTGCCACTGTGCCACTCCCTTCCTCCCCCGCGAACGCAGCGTCCTTGCCGCTTTCCCCGGCAGGATCCGCCAGACTGACTCAGCTCCCCGGGACGCCCTCCGCCGCCGCCGCGCCCCCGTCGTCCGCCTCCGCCTCCGCCTTTGGGTTCCCGCCCCCAGCTCAGGCCCATCACGCGCGAAACATGGCAAACGAGCTCAGACACCCGTTCGAGCTGACGGTGTTCCAGGCGCGGATACATTATTGGGCGGGGGATGCGTTGGGCTATGTTGATGCGCTTAGTGGGATTTTGGGGAGGTGTAAGGAGCGGGCGAGGGAGGAGGGGAGGGTTGTTATGCAGCGGAGGAGGATGAACGCGGAGGAGAAGAGTGGAAGGGAAAGGGAGGAATGATGAGGGGGATGAGGTGGAGGAGGCTGAGGAGGAGGGAAAGAATGAGGCTGAGAAGGAGGGAAAGAATGAGGATGCGGATGTGGATGAGGATGAGGATGAAGAAGAGGACGAAGAGGACGAAGATGAAGCTGAAACTCCCGCAGAGAGCGAAATGGACGAGCAAGAATCAACCGAGCACGAAGAAGAGCAAGAAGACGAGATCCTCGTCGCAGCCGAAGCCAACCTCTCGATGTGGCTTGAGCGCGCCGCAAGAGTCTGTCTGACTCTCGCGAGTCAAATGATCGAGATGCAGGTGTGGTTTTGTTTCGTTCCTTCTTCCATTGTGTCCTTGCTCACTCGTTGGCCTCGGTCTTAGGACTACCAAGCAGCGATCAACCTTCTCGTCCCGCTGTGCACGCGTCGCGCACCACCCACCTTCCTCCCTACTCCCTCTCCAGCACTCCACTCCGCCCTCGCTCGTGTTTACCTGCTCTCTGGGAATCTGGATAAAGCGGCGGAACACTTCGAGGTCGTAGCTTCTTCCGCAAGTGAGAGTGGGGAGGGGAAGGAACTGGTCGCAATGAACACAGCCTTGTTGTCGGTTGCGTTAGGTAACTGGGTGCGCGCGGAAGAGACACTTAGGGAGGTGGTAGCGAGCGACCCAGAGAACCTCACGGTGGGTCCATGCTCCGGGCCAATGTTGCGTGTGGTGGCTAACGCTCACCATGTGATCATACAGGCCATGAACAATTTAGCTGTGGCCTTGTTGAGCCAGGGGAGAGTTAAAGAGGTGAGCACGATTTCTGTTCCACTCCTGTCCGTGCGTGTAGGACATGCCAACATGGACTTATAACATTATGATTGGTCAGGGGATCGACCTGCTCGAATCAGCCTTGAAGGCGTTCCCTTCATCCGTGGCTGTCGCTGAGCCGTTTTTGTTCAACTTGTGTAAGTCTTCACGTCCTTTTTCCTTCACCGTCCCCCACCCACCCGATTCCGCGCCCACGGCTCTTTGCTCACTGCGACATCCATAGCAACGCTCTACGAACTTCGCTCAGCTACCGCGATAGACAAGAAACGCGAACTCCTGGTCGAAGTCGCACAGTGGAGCGGAGACGGGTTGAAGACGACATGTCTAAAGATGCCTTCGAACTAGAGATGAAGCTCAAGTTCCGTTCACCCTTCTTCATGTTCACGTCAGGCAGGTCCTGGCAAATGTCTCAGTTATACGTCAACTTCTGTGTATGTGCCCTTCCTGGTTGCTCCTTCCCTACTATCTTGCATGTACGATTCCATCACTCGCAATACTACGTACACACTTTAGTGTACCGTTACGATCGACAGACTTCTTGACCAATTTTTTACGATGGGGATTTAGATAAAAAAACATATAAACTATATTTCCCAGGACTAGCGCGACATAAAACAAACACGGCGACGATTGACTATACGGGACAAGATACGGTTAACGTTAAAAGCCAGAGAAACCATGAGGACAGGAGTCAAGAGGAACGTGAAATGTGGATCCATGAATGAAGAGCTAGGAAGGGGTAAAGTAATATGGTTATGGTATGCAAGAAAAGCTACGGCGAACAATGACGTGACTTGAAACGTTGAGCAGAAAGGAAGATGCATGCGGCATAATACAATTGTGATCGATTCGGTGTCGTTAGATCGGATGCTTTCTAGTTTGTGCATGGCTTGTTCGTTACTTTCATACGGAAATATTGACGCCTCCCTCTCAAAATTGCAATGGTGGTATAATAGCGGCTAGCTCCACCTCCAACTCTCAGAGCGAATACGACGCGACCTTCTGCTGCAGCGGACGAGGGTAGTTGGCGATTTACATGCCAGCCTGACGGTTCAGCATGTACAGTTGAAGATCTTGCCAACCTATACACGGCGTACATGGAGTTGGAATATCACTGGTCAACAAATACCGTCGTTGAACGACGAAGATATGCCACTCACCACCTCCGACTCGACACATCACTTTCTTCGTCATTGTATGCTCTCCACTCGTCCGCCCTCCGGATCTCGTCAAAGTCGTCAACCGACACGTGATAACCTTTCTGGATAGCGAGTTCGAAAACGCGTACGACGCCCTAATCTCCTCGCCCTCCTTGGGGATCGTCTTCAGAGGTGGGTCAATGCGCTCGATGAGGAGCCCATGTGGAATGGCGTTCACAACAGCCGCGAACTCGGCATCGAGTGGATCCTTGGAGTTCGCAGGGACGTATGTATACGCAGGACCGTCGAAGGTCGGGGTGTATGCACCAGCGCGTGACGCAGCCCTAGAAGGAGTGCGCGTCACCGAGCCATCGCGATAACTCGAAGGTGGGACCTTCCCGCCCTGGATTGATGGTCGTGCTGTAGGGCGTACACCGACCCCAGTGTATACCGGGACCTGCTGTGCTCGGGCTTTCAACGTCGATTCGGGCGTCTGTGCCCTGATTCCCGACCCGCTGCCGACCCCAGTGAGCGGGCTCTCGGGTCGGTAGAACGACATCGTTGACGAGGGTCGAGAGTCTGAAGAAACATGTACGCTCGGTAGGGGTATCTTTGACCGACTAGGCGGTCGTGGAGGGGGGATACGAATACCACTAGGTGTATGCGAACGTATGGCACCGGGTGATGAGGTGGAAAAAGGTAGGAGTGGGGGAGAAAGCACGTTGCATGAGCGTGGTGAACTCTGCTTCGTCACGGTCGTCTTCTGCACTGGGATGCCTTGCGGATACGGAGCGCCAGTGTAGCGCCGGGGCGGGAATCCCACTGGGGGGTCCGAGGTCGTGGACGCGAAACAGTGCCTAACCCTGGCGTTTGTGCACGCGAAGGGGGTCGTGATCCAGGCATGAGGGAGGGAAACGGAGGTATGGATGGATTAGAAGATGGGGCAGTGGAAATGGATGAGGTGACAGGTGACCATGGTCGTGAAGAGGCATTGGAGCTCCGTGACAAGCTGCGTCGAGGTGTAGAAGGTGCGAAGGGCGTGAGGACTGATTTGGCAGTTGGTCGCTTATTAGCCTAGGTGGGTTTGACGGTCGGCAGGCCCTCTTCCTCAACCTTTGTGGAACTGTTCCAAGGCTGCTTGGAAGACTTCGGCTTTATCGTGACGGTAGCGTCTGACGGTCCCTTCGACGGGGTCGAAGTAGGGGTAAGACTTTGACTGTATTTGTGGCCCTTGTCTGGCGTATTCGATGCATCTCGGCTACCATTGAAGGCAAAGAGTGAACGAACGTTGACGTCGGACAGTCCTAGTCGGTTCGACGGAAGACATTTGCGATGACGATGTCTCTCTCGAGATAGACGTCGGCAACGGAGCAAGAGGAGAAGCGGGTGATTTGACACTCCCAGCAAGCTTTCTCGCAAGATTTCTCAGTGGCGACATCGACCTCGAAAGCGTACTTGCGGCGCTCGCCGCTTTACTCGTGCGACTCGGTGCACGACTCTTCCCGCTTGGAGGGGTTGCGAGGTACCCGTTGGCAGTGTGCCCTGACTTGGTAGAACCTGCCTCACTCGGTGCTTGATCCGCACGAACGAGGATCTTCCGGACGTTCTCCATTTCTTTCTCCGTACGTTCTATGCGTTCTTGAAGAACACGCCATCGTTTCGCGGATTCAGCATGTCGTCGCAGTGCCTCGCCGTTCTTGGTGACTCTGTTCCTTACGCCATTGTCCATGATCCCTAGGACCTTAGTGGTGGCGGGCAGGTAGTGTCTGAAATGATGGTCAAATTTTTCTAACGAAGGGAAGGGCGGGTGGACTTACGACTTCTTGGCTCGGAAGGATGCAAGTAAGCTATTGAACACCTCCAGACTCACTGGCGATTTGTCCGAGCGAACTGAACTGGCTAACGACGCACGGGACACAGTCTCATTACCTCCCTTATGAACTTGCCATATGAAATCCTGTAGACCTATCAGTACAACCTTCGGGAACACATTGGCTTACATACCTGACATCGATTAACAGCCTTCTCCAAGCTCGTCATCATGCCATCCGCCTGCTCGGTGACCGTCCGAAACACGGTTATCCACTTGTCCTCCTTGAGCTCCTGCTGGAGTTCGTCGGTTTCCTGCTGCACTGCATCCCACTCCGCCTGTAGAGCTGCATGCTTTCTGAGCATGACAGCCCGTTCAGACGTTTCATCAAGTGGCTCGTTTTCTGGGGGTTGAAAGGGTGCCACGGATTCATTGATGTCCTTCATGCCTTGTTCGATTGCCTCAAGGCGTTCGTTCATGTTCATTATTGCATTGTCAATCTCAGCTGTCGTTTCAGCATCAACGCCATCTGTTTGTGGTTTGTGCCGGAGTTCTTGTATCTCTAAGTGACGACACGAGCGTCAGCGTTGCGATGATAGCCACGCGCACTAGAGTCACGAACCGAATATACGCGTCTGAACATCGGATACGGCGTAGGAGAGCTCGGTCAAGTGCGTTGAGATGGCAAGTAGGCGGATATCCCTGCTGGTCCAGGCTCTCGTCAGTATCGACAGTCCAAGGACAACGGGAGATTGGAGGCCCACTCCTGACTCTTCCGTTTTCCCTTCCGTCTTGAAAGCAGGGCGCGACTCGCGTTGATCGTGATATTCTCTATCATGAGACGCATGAGAGATCATTTCACGTAAGTTTCCGAAAGACGCGCGAAGATGCCTCGATGCAAAGAGATCCCGTGCTCACCTTCGTCTTCTGCCGTCAATGAAACGCTAGATGAGGACGCGGAGCTGAGAGCGCCCGTGCCTATCGCAGGAGAGGGCAGGAGCGAATGGTATTGGGAAATCGGCGTTGAATTCGTCGTCGTGGGTGACAGAAAGTCCATGAGGGTCAAGTGACTCTATCGGTATCGTGTCGAACAATGAAAAGCGATGTGGCGGGTATATGGCCTGGCGGAGGATCCGCCGAGAGTCGATGCAAGAGCCTGAGGTATGTTGGAGTTATTCGAGCAAGTTCGCGGTCAGAAACACGGAACACGACGGATCCTCCACACCCCGATCCCGGACAAGGAATTTTGAAGAAGAACGAGAAAGTGGCGTATGACGGGGACAGCGTCGTGAAGGGGTTGACTCGTGTATTGTGGTCGCCGTGGTGTCGAGTAGCGAGTAGTAGCAAGGGAGAATAGCTTATTTCTTTTATGTAAAGTTGTGGAGATGATGCGATGCTGATGACTTGACCTCAACTTGAACAACCTCGCCTGAACCCGGCACCACGAAAATCCTTCATTCTTTCACATATATAGCACAAAATATTATATGCAAGGTTAGCCTGGTTAGGTACTTGGTAACGACAAGGGTAACGAGAAACAATGACAACAATGACATCCAACATTTGTCCAAAATGCAAAGCGGGCTTGTGAGGGCGGGCAATAAGGCACATCAGCGATACAGATAACTGGCATGACAATCCAAGAAAATGTACAACGTGGCACCCCACGCTACGAGGCCACCTCCATAGCGTTCGCGTGATCGTCCCAGTGTTGGGCGTCAACCGGCGCGTGGCTCGCACTCATACCAACGTCGTCCTTCGTATCCATTGATAGCGAACCTGGACCTGGTAGGTGTTGTGGCGGGAGGTGTCCTGCCTCCATAGCCTGCCTTTCATCTCGCTCCCTGGCTCGCGCCTGCCAGTGTTCCTCTAGTCCTCGTCGTGCCTCCTTATCCGCTTCGCGGACCATTACGACCCTTGACGGTCGCCACCGAATCGGGTCCATTGTGTTATAATACCCGGGGGCAAGACCCTCCAACGCCCAGAGCTGACCAGTCTCCGCCACTTCCTCGCCATCAATGTCCAGCGCCTTACCGACATAGTTGTCAAGTAGGGGATTCCTAAGAAGTCGAGGGTAGTAGCGCCCAGCGATAAGATTAAGAGAAAGCACGGCCTCGTGCCCAGGTTTGAGGATTGGACGGAATGTGAAACCGTCTGGAGGAGGCGGAAGAGGGAAAGGCGATGACAAGATCGGGTGGGAGAGTTGCTCACTGGTAGACCGTTCTTTGGGTTTCGAAACGCTGGCCGATGGAATTGTGTGCGAGGTCCCATCGACAGTTGCTGCATCCGCTGGGCCGGCAATGGAGGAACTGCTCCCCTGTTCGCTTCTTCCTACAACCGTCGTAGGGGTGGCGGCCCCACTCGATACCTCACTAGCTTTCCCTTTCCCTTTTCCGCCAGTATCGCCATTTACAACTCCCTCAGTGAGATCCCCCTCCCAATCGTCGTCCACAAGCTCGTAGAGCATTCCCGTCGCTCTACATTCCTTCCCAGTAGAGCCGTTCACTCTTGGTACATCCGCGACGTAAAGCCCATCAATACGCATAAAGACGCCTCGAGTCTCAGCCCCAACTCTTGTTTCGCCCATGTCTTCTGCATCGCTTAACGTTCTGGTATATTCCAATGCTTTGCGTGATGGACCAGCAGGTGGGAAGATATTTTCAGCACCCTCTGGTGCGATCTGTGCTCGCGAAAGCTTGAGACGGACAAGTTCGTCTGTCCAGATGCGTTCCGCGCCCCACCAGAGTCCTTGATACCGCATCTGGGTCACCGTTTGAGTAAGCGCGATGGGAGATGGAACAGGGACGAAGTCTCGATGAAGCCACGGAAGGACAGTCTGAGGGGTGCTCGGCCCCGCTCCGGTCGTAGTATTCGCAAGACTGGCATTGAAAGTCATACTTGCATTCATCACCGAATCAAGTGACATCTGTGGTTGTGCATCGTTCGGGAACCGTGGCTGTACGACCATAGGGGGTGGGGCATTTGGTGGCGGGATCGAGAATTTATATTCCCAATCATCCGTCGGTGCCCAGTATCCAGCGAGATTAGCCGCAATCTGAACAGCGAGTGCGAATGGGGCTGCTGCTTCGACGAAAGTAGATTCTGGAGTAAGCTTAAATGACTCCGTGTCCGTGTTCATCTGTTCGAGCGGGACGCGGTGGATTGCCTGAATAAGTTCGTCCGAGGGTGCGTGGGCTTGGTACGGAAGAACCTGCTCAGCCGGAATATAGTACGAGTAAGGAATGCCCAGCAGTTTCATTTTGTAGTGGAGCGTCTGAACGACGGTCCAAGGTACCTGCTTATCTTCGTCTTCCAGAGTCGCTTTTGGCGCATTGCCATTCTGTATGGTTCCAGATGGATCACTAGACTGGGTTCCATTTTCCTGTACGGGGCCATCTGCTCCACCGCTGGGTACCTCCGACCGCAGCATCACGCCAGCTTTCATCTTCGTTTCCTCTACTAGGCCAGGCCAAAAAGTGATGGCGTCCTTCTCCCCCGTGAGCCCGGGTATTGGGTAGTTCAAAGCACACCACAACAACTCTCCCTCCCTATACCATTTCCTGAGGGTGACACCCTCAGCGTATGCGGCCCTTAAGTCAGCGTTGCGTTCCCTTAGCATGCTCTGCTTGGGGCCTTGGAGTTGTTTCACTGGACGTGGCGTACGACGGATCGCAGCGTAAGGCTTCGCCTGTTCGCGAGGCTGGCGGACTGGTGCCAATGCAGACGACGAAGGAGCTGCGGGGACCGCGGCAGAGGTTTTCCCGGTCATTGCACGGGGAGAGGGAGCAAACATCGGAGTCGATCGCCTGGGAAGGAGACCCATGGAGGCTGTGATTTCCCGCTGGGGTTTCTTGTTGCAGTATTTACAATTACAATTGGAGCGATTAAGGGTGGGATCTGTGAGCAGCCAGAGGGCATGGGGGATGAACTCGGGGACTGAACGGAAACGTTTGGCGTAGCGCGAGCCTGGTTTGCGATGGCTTCCGTCAGCGGCGATATGGGTAGAGGGACTGACGAAGCGCACCTATAAGGTAAGCATCATGCCGCGGAGCACCTGCTGGCCCTTTGTTGTGATCATACATCTGGTAACCCGCTGGCCACCCACGGAGAACATAGTTAGGCCCACCTACAAGACGCAGTGGCATCAAACGCGTCAGCTAACTTACAAACACCATATTTCTCAAAGATAAAGTGATTACTAACTTGGTTTCTTGAGCTGACTTGCCAAACTGGCGCCGACTTCGCACCTCCACTTTATGCACAGACTCTCATCGCTGGGTACAGCCCGCATGTAGTTAACATGACCTTCACTGTCAAGGATCCGGGTGGTATTGGTTGGCCATTGGCCTTCATCACCGTCTGATACAGGGAAGTCGATGAACGCTGGATTGGGCGGTAGAACATGCCCTGAAGATATCACTCGCGCTGACATCGCCGATGAGGGGACCCTCACTACTCGGTTTTCTGAAATAACTTAGGCGCAAGAACAGGCGGACGTTATAAATATTAGTCAACAACAGGAAAGACAAATAATGCCATACACTGGCTTCTGAGTCGCATCTCTCTGACTACAGTACTTTTTTCCGACAAGTACATAATGTTACTGGCACGACTTCGCAGATGCGATGAATTTGCCATTGGTATTTCCTCGTATCTACGCATTCCTGCCTTTGCTTTGTAGTTTCTTGTCCCTGCCGGGTGCTACACATGTTTCCTTCTTCGCTCTTACTCCCGCCGTGATTATCTACGTCTTGCACACTTTGATATCCTTCATGGGCATTGGCGTTAAACAACACGGCAAGATCAAGGGTACTTCGTACAATTTCGTCCCTGCAGATCATCTACTCGTCTACTTTCTGTACGAGGTGATGTTTTGATAGGGTCGTACATCTGATTGCAATCCGTTTTGCAGAAGCGCTCTCGAGTCGTGTGGACTGCTCAACGACTAAGTAATCGAAGCAGGTGGCCTCTCTCAGAGCGATCCGAGCGATTCGTGTGCGAGGCAACCCCCGTCTTTGTTGTAAGTTCGCTCATTGTGATTCGATGGCGCTCCTGGAGGTACCTTCATCGAGAACCGTCAACAGATTGTAATCGCTGAGACGAACTTGTTGCGCCGCTGTCATCGACTTACTGGTACAGTATTATACAACAGATGCTAGAGCATCGCCAGGGAACTGACTCCACACCCACACGAAAATATTGAACACCAAGGATTTATTTATTCTCAACTACCCCATTCAAATACCTCCTCCACCCCCATCTTTATGGCGAGGTTGAGATCCCTTGCCTCGGGGAACCATCCCCACGTATCCACCACAACTCTGCTCTCCCCAACGGTGCCGACCTGCACTTCGACACCCTCGACCTCCAGCAAGCGCTGTTGAGCATTTGGTCCGTGGGTTGAGATCACACCAGAGGTAGAGATGACGCGGTGCCAGGCCACCGGCGGGCTCGTGTGCGAGATAAAATTGACAGCTATGTTGCGATCTTACTAGGAGCGGATGAAGGGTAGAGCGCCAGCACTTGCCTTCTCGTACTCGACGTGCTTGAGTAGGCTCGCCGAGGAGTTTAGCGATGTATCCTGATGGTATTTGGTTTTGGTTCGCGAACAAGGGTAGAGTCTCGTGGGAGACACTGATAGTTACTCACCACATGTGATAACTTTACTTGGCGGGACGGCCTTGACGATCTGGTACACCTGGGGAACTCGTTTCAGTACCTTCGTCTGAACGCGGTGGAATGCAAGAGTCTCACAGCAAGATTGAAATCCTGGGTGTTGGCACGCATGTTGACCAACAATTTCGTATAGGAAAGAAAGAATAAACAATGTCGGGACAAATGAGAGTAGTATGAAAGGAGCGTCTAGACGTTAGCACCGACTAGCAGGCTGTATTAGTGTCGAATAAGATGACGATAGAAAGGCGGGGCTTTGTGAGCGCAGCTAAGGAGCATAGGGCACATACCGACCTACCTAAGTACTCCCCTGGAGCGACTAATGGGATACTTAGAACAATAAGAAAGGCCAAAATTGAACATCCTTGGATTGAGCACAAAGCCACAGCGACAAACCGCGATCCGCAATCGGCGTTACGCGGTGTCATGAGGAATTGTGTCAGTCTGTAATTGGCTGATCATTCACATCAGAGGATGTCAGAACTTGAAATCGGCTGTTGTTGGCTCACACAGATGTCGAACACTCAGGTTCAACGCAAATATATTCACCGTGTACAAACCTGTCGATACGAGAGTTGACTAGTTGACCTCGACGGCCACTACATGTGCATGAGGGCTGTGACATCGTGCATCAGTATCAGTACTGTTGGTTCCTGTGAAACAGTGATGTTCTAGGCATGCCTGTGGTGTTATTCAAGTATATACCTGGGAGATGCCCGATAGATAGGAAGAAACGCCATAAAGGGATCCTTTCTATATTCTGCACAAAGTCGTGGCGACAAATCGACCACGGGCAACCCGCAAACTACCTGCAGGACTGCAACCGCGTCGACGTCGTTGCCAGGTGTTTTCCCGCCGCCGATCCGGGGGAGGCGCTTGATAGAGATCACTATGTGATAAGTATTAGCTTGTTGGCGATATTAATGGTAGTCTCGTTCACTGACATGACTTTCAGAGACAGACAACCGTAAAACAAATGTTACCACATACGCTGCAGTTCTGTGGTACCCTTGACACGATTACTGTAATGCGAACTTGAATCAAGGCTCTAGTAAAAGCCCGCGGAAGCTTTGTCAGCCGAAAGTCCTGGAAATAGCAGCCGAGATAGTCCACCAACTCGATCGGAGTCACTCACGCCTCCGAGCCAGCATCTAGATGCCCAGCTTGACGTCGTGCTGGTCTCTTTTACTGATAGGTTAATTTTCACAGGATGAGCACCAGTATTCGGGCGACTACGGAAGAAGAGTCCGCCGAACTCATCAAGTTCAGGGAGGAGTGGAAGCACGAGGTTCGGCGGCGGCGAGAAGAGCAGCAGGCCCAAGAAGCCAGTACGGCTATTTCCAACCAGCAGAATATCTTGCCTCCCGAGAGCCACACCAGACTTCCTACCAATCACCGCACGACCGTGCTCGATGGTGAAGGAAAGCCACAGCCCGCCCGGTCCGTTGCTGGCGTTCCACAACAGTCCGTGCATACATCGCATGGACACAGTCAGCTCAGCGGGCTTCTTACGAATGCCGTCGAGATTTATCGCAGCGCAGTCCACCAAGAGCAAGAGAGCAACCTGGATGAGGCTTTGAGGTTGTATCGTAAAGCATTCCGGCTTAACCCTGACGTGGACCGTGCATACTTCAAGGAGCAAGAGAGGTTGCAACAGCTGGGGCGCTCCAAGGCTGGCGCTGGCGACAGGAAGACTGTGTCTGCTGGTAGGACGGCAGGAGCTGAGGCCAGAGAAGCCCACGTCACGAGAGCTGAAGCCAGAGATAAAGTTCCATCGACTTTGTTTCTCCCCAGCCTTCTCGCCGCCTTCCCGGAAATCCTGACCTTTGAACCCGAGGACGAGCGCGGGGGTGTGCCGATCAATATGATCCCGGAGGAGTCACTCTTGTACATCCTCCGCAGCCTCGATACGACAACTCTCGAGCGGTTTGCGACAGTTAGCCGCAAAGCACGCGTCCTTAGTCTTGATTCGTCAATATGGAGGTAAGGCTATCTTTGACGTACTAGCAACGAAGATGTGACAGACCTCATCAGGGATTTCGTGTATATGGCCTATAAACCACCACAGATCCCTGAGACGGAGACGGTGGAGACGATAGTGGATAGATATAACGCGAACTATCGACGAACATACATCGAACACCCAAGGCTGAGATTAGATGGCGTATATATCGCTGTCTGCCATTATGTGTGAGTTATCCGCATTCACTCCATCTTGTCGTTAAATGACATCTTTGAAAGTCGGAGGGGTCTTAGCGAGAACGCCTGGATCAACGTATGTCACGACTTCTTAGATGCTAGCGGGTCATTCATTGCCAGATACAGATAAGTCACCTTATCACATACCACCGGTACCTGTAAGAGTACAGTGTCTACAGTCACTTTCGTGAAGACTGATGAGATGTCTGCTCTAGTCGGTTTTACCCAGACGGACGGGTTCTCTCCCTGTTAGCCAACGAAGAGTACCAACCTTCACATGTCATACCCATGCTCAAGCCATCGCTGCGCATGAAGGCTCGTCACGACATTCCGCCATGCTGTGCCATAAGAGCTAACCTCGTTATCACCCACAGGGGTTCTACATCGGTGACTGGCGCATGGAAGGCTCCGTTGTCCAGATTTCTAATCTATGCGAGATGCACACTTCCGTGAACGCAGCTTCCACGCATTCCCACAACCACATTCCCCAGCCTAGGCGTTACAACTTCCAGATGACCCTGAGCCTCCGCTCCAAGCCGCTTCGGTCGGTGGAATAAGCTTGATCTAGTCTCGTATGAGTCAGTAAACATCGAGGATGGAGAGGTCGTACCGCTTCCTTTGAAACACGAGCGACCGTTTTGGTTCTCGAAGGTTACGAGTTGGCAGGGTTACTGTTAAGTTCAGAGTATCTAGATCTCCGGGACTATACTTGTATACAGCACGCTTGCGGCCTGATTGGTTGAAACGTTTAGCTTGGTCTTGGAAAATGTTATGTTCCGTGACCTTCAGAGAAGCCTGGGACGACCTGTTGGTATGCAGGTTATTGAAAATTGAATTAGAATGTAACACTAACTATAATCGTCCTTTGGGGAAGTAAAGCAGGAGACCGTTTGGTCGCCTGTGCTTGAGAGGCCATACAAACCTAGTAACTCACACCAAAAATCAAAGATCTAGAAAGAGATATGTCCATATGATACAAGCTATGATAGCCCTTGCATTTCAATTACTTCTTCTGTAGCTTCCTTTGGATCTTCCCCGTCTTCTAAAACTACTACTACCAAATCGGTCTTGTAATGGCTTTTTCTGTAACACATATGTAACGCGGACGTGGGGAGGGATGTGACTTGGGAGGGTACAACCAACGCAGAGAACCAAAAAGCATATCCAAATTCGAGAAGAACAACAGTTTCCGACCGGACCAAGGCACAGAACACGTTTAAAGAGGGAAGAAATAGGGGAACGAGTAAACAAGACGACGCGACGCGGCGAGTAGGGGGTATGGTAAACATGAACAAGACATGTAGCACGTGATAGAGGTCGTGAACTTTGGAGATAGGAATCGTCCGCTGAGGCGTAAAGGATTGTGTGGTGAAGCATGTGTTTTGGGGTCCGGAAGGGATCTCTCGAGATTGGGGTGGCTTTGACGTTTGTGCGTGGGAGGTTAGGAGTGGAATGGGTGGATGGACACGATACAAGCGGGTCATGCTGCACTATACAGGAACAAGTTGTTCGTCGCCGCAATCTGTACCAAAGTCAACCCCGTCACAAATGCACACTAAGAAGTAAAACTCACAGCAATCGTATTCTCCCTTGGATGCCAGCTCGCGTGGAGAATCTTCTTGTTGAAGTCCAACGTCTCCATCTGCATCGCATCTCTCAGACCACCAGGTCGTCCATTCTTCGGGCCGTTCTTCGGGAGAGGTCCACCCATCTTCTTTGCCTTAAATGCAGACTTGTCGGCTTGCAAGACGACATCACCGCTCGACTCCGTGTCGAATATACGGAAGAAGTTGTGGTATGAGCCAGTAAGAACATGTCTGCCACATCATACAACACCTGTGAGCATCATTCCCAACGCCACGAAAAATGATCATCACGCACTTGTCATCGCCACCCCAGACGCATTCGAACTTATCGAAGATGCAGTCATTCTCATATAGATCACACAGCTTCCCACGGAGGTGATCGTGTATGGGAATGGTCTTGATGGGTCGCGACTCCATGTTGACGTCCCAGATCTTCAGCGACAGATAGTCCCGTGACAGGATGTATCGCCCGTCATGGCTGAACTTCACATCGGATATAGAGGAAATGATCTCAGAGAAGAATGAGCGTGCCGATGGGTCTTCCTCCTCCTCGAAGCCTGCCAAGTTCAGTAAGCATGTGGTTGGTAGCACATTAACCACCATTACGTACACTTCGCATGCCGATCACAGAGCGCCGAGTCCCGCATATCAGCAAGTTTAATGTTGCTTTTCGAGCTCGAGTACATAAACAAATTGCAATGCTGAGGGTGAAACTCTGCTGCGGTGATGACCTCCGTGAGCTCCTCCATATTGACAGGCTTGATGTCCACGATATCTGCGCCACACGATTGCGTGTCAGCAATCACACGCTTACCACACCAGAACACCACCGATTTCGAAACACCTACTGAAACTCTGATCACTGATGCCCAGGTTCCACAAGTTGACGCGGAGGTCGTCTGCGGAAATATACGTTTCCTGGTCCGAGTTGACGGATATGGAATGGATGTGGTATGCGTGCGCGTTAGCGTAGACCTTGCGCGGGATTGCTGCGATGATGTTGTCCTGCTGTACCATACGGGGGAGCTTGAGGTGTGAGCATGACGTGGGTGGTGGAAGAGGTCGCTGGCCCTCGAAATGATTGGATTCTGAAATGACCCTTAATGACTTCTCGAAAACTTTCCAAAGTTTGATCGTTTTGTCTAGAACGCAGCGGAAAGGTTAGAATTAACGCCAAAGGCGGCTACAGCAAGGCATTGCGACGACCAGAGAGTAACGCACCATTGGTGGAGAGCAAGAAATGGGCAGTGTTTTGTCGTTTGCACCACTTGATCTTGTTGATCTTCTCCTCGATTTCTAATGACTTGAGGTAATCGAACTCTGGTTCGTGTGATTGGAATTCTGTGTAGAATTTGTATTCACAGCCCTTTTTCTGGACAGGTGTTCATCGATGAGAAGGGAGAGGGAGAGGGCAAATGCACGTGAGAGTAACGGCGTGGGGCGAGGGGACGATCGCAAGAGGATCAGTCGTGAAAGAATGAGAGAGATGAGGGGAGGGGCCTACAGATTCATTCCGCTCGAAGAGGACGACACGGCCACCCTTGTCACCTGTGGCAAGATAATTTCCCGTGGAGTCGAACTCGACTGTCGATATGATGTCGGCTGATTGTGGGTAGGAGGTTTGAGTGATGGAGTGGAGGAATTCGATTGGGAGAGAAGAGGGAGAGGTACCTTCAGTGATGTCTTCTACTTCGCCCTTGTCACCGAAACATTGTGCAAAACGCCAACCACCTGAGCCTGATGGATCGATGTCCATGATGAGTTATGGGGTTCAGATGAAGGCGGAGTGGAGAAGGAAGTAGTAAGTGGGGAAGAAGGGAGGTGGTGGTGGCGCGTATTTAGATGATGTGAGGTAGCACGATCCTTGCACGTTCTTTCGGGTTGGTTTAAGGGATGTTTGTGTTATTGTTTTTTGATACCAGTGACAGTGAAACCGAAAGTGGTACAAGACTCGAGGCAGCGGCAAGGGGGAGCCCACCAGACCCGCCCCTCCCGCTAGTGATTGTTGTGTCATTGTTTGGTTCCCCCCACTGGCACAACTACGCTAAGTAACAGCTCCGAGTTGTACCGCATCCAACAAACCGAACAACTGTGACTTGCCCCTCGTCATCGCCAACCATGCCTATCGCACCCATTACCGGTAGACTCAGAAAGAGGCTCTGGCTTGACCTCTCCGTCGGCCTTGGCCTTGGTATTACCTCCGCATACGCTTTCTGGTAGGTGGCTCGACATGTATTTTTTTTTTGACTAGCTCACCTTCTATACAAGGTATGGCTATCATCTTAAAACAGGTATGTAGAGATACAGAGGCGTACGGTCGCGTACATGAACAGACCAACTTAACGAATGTGCAGTACAACGTCAAGAAGAATTCTACCTAAAGTTGGAGCGGGCCAGAGCACAAGGCCAAGCATGAAACCCCGGTTCTTTGAAGGGCCTTACTCTCGGGTTGCAGAGTTGCATATAGCCTCGCTGCTGGATGAAACGGGTTGGGACTTTACACTCTGACGGTTGTACAAATCCAGAATCACTATCGCCGACTTGAAATACACGGCCCATCATGGTCCTCCCTTAACCTTATTTCTTCCTGGTGTATGTCTTAATATGCCTCGCGTGTCGACTTTAAGTCGGGGAAGCCCGGCCTTGCCGTGCTGATACCTGACAGGATGGCGATCGATTGTCAAGAACAATGCTAGTAAATGTCGGCCGTGTTCCAGGTATGCAAGGATGTTTAGTAGCGCCTGACGCGCGAGACAACGCACAACGCCTTCCACCAGCTCCACTAGTTCCTTCCAGCGTAAACAAAGAGGATGAAGTTCATGCTGACAGTCAACAACTTGACATTCCTTCGTCATGAGCCCGCAACGGTCTTCTCCCTTCAATATGTCCCACCATTCATGTGGACGTGCCAGAGTCGATCTGCTCCAACGTATTCTAAACACTCTTGAAAGCTCGAACACTCGATCATTGCACAACCATTGGAAACGGATGTCCGAGCACAATTCTGGGTTACCTGCACCAAGGATTCAAGGAAGCTGCAGGCTATAATAGCAAATTCATTACTGCAAGAAACACAAGAACACTATATGGACGTCGCCGTCATATTTGTGAGTTTCTCGAGAGATTTGTATCTGACAGCGGCTAAATTGTGAGCTAATAAATAGGCAAGGTTGTTCTCGGTGGTCTGTAGGTCGTTCATGTTGCCATGCAGCCTTTTCTTACCCCTGACCCCGCCGAAGTTGCATAGGAGAGCATTGGCTCGACGACGATCACTCCCGTTGTCGCCGACAGAAGTTGGACGGCTTGAAGAGATGGCACTTTGAGGTTGTCATGCAGTCTCCTCCGGCCTTCGTTACTCCTATTTGGCATCTTTATCACAATCGCTGTCTGGATGGTGCAGCCCAATGTTGCGTCTCTCATCCTTGGTTTTCGCAGGGGGGGAGGTGTACCTCTTTGTCACTATCGCTTCTTTGGCATCCCCGGACTCTCCGTTTCAGACACCGCCTTCTTATACTTATGTTGCGGTGGTTCGGGAAATGGCTGTCCTAACTATATTTCGTCATCAGCGTTGTCTTGCAACCCAAAGGCTCTGGAACTGGTGCGTGATAACAGTACTAAAAGGCACCAAGCCGCTGGAGTTGGTTGTTATGGACCCGCAGATACGAGCTCTGGGAAAGAGGACTCCTTTTAGACACTCCTTCGATTCACTGGGCACTAGAAACATCGACCAATCCTGATGTCATATTGGCCGTTATGAAATTGGACATATCCACCGAATGGTCGGTCTCAATACATGTCTCTACCGCTCTCGAACAGCTAAAAAATACCATCTACAGTTATCTTACTCACTGTGATCTAGTTGGCTATAGCCCGGTGGATGAAGAACAAGTCCTGACGTGTGGTCAAGCACTCGTTCACGGGTTGGCATGTCCCTAGGCCAATGGACTTTTTGCGCTTTCGTCGCGTCCAAGATAGCACCTTATCCGGGTCAGAATCCTAGTGGGGCAATGTGGCTCCACCAGTCAATCCAATCACGTTTCTCACACAGTTCCTTCACGTCCTACAGTATTTGATGGAGTTCTATTGTGTATCAGCTTTGCAGGGTCATGTCATGTGCGTTGCCAACAGGATTTTTGGCGGCAAAGGCGACCCTCCGACCCACACCTGCTGACAATATGCCTATCTCTGATGGCTTTTTCTATCGGGTCCAGCTCTCCACCTATGCCGGTACCTCAGGCCTGTACGAACCTAGACGTCCGTAATATTATAATGCACTTGGCTACCTCCTGCGAAAGTTGCAAGACGACTCAACCAACCAACTGTCCCTTTACACGCCAATTCTGCGGCATCTGACAATACCGGGATACTGGACCATCCTAGCAGCCTGAATAGACTTATTTGTAAATCGAACCAAAGATTGAGTACTGAAGACATGTATAGGATGAAGTGGTATAAATAGCGCATAGGTAGCTCACCGGTAGATCGCGGCGCGCACGATGACGGTGGTAAGTAACAGGTGCAGTGGTGCTAGTCTACGTGTTCCCGAAACCCCACAGTGTCACGGTAGTATTAATCTAGTCCAGTCCGAAAGGTACTCGGTAAGCCAGCCAAGAGAAGAGCCAAGAGTGGGATGAATAAAAAGAATCATATCGTTATTTGAGTAACCGCATCCTCCTGAGCTCCTCACAGCTTTTGATGGGCTCTGCCTCGATACTCTTCACCTTCTCCCAATCTGTCCCAATACCAAACAATCCAACTTCTGCAGCTTTTCGTCTGTCCCGTCGATCTATCCCTTGTTGACATTGTGAGTACAGCTCCTGCGTATACACATGCTCGACGTTGCTCTCAAATCGAGAGAGAGCAGACCCCTGGCGATGTCTCCCAGCAGCGATATCAGCAGCGATATGCGGGTGTGTAGTAAAGTCGTGTTTGTTGACATGGTACTTTATACCTAGGTTGCTCGTCTGCCGCTCGAGATCAAACCTTTGAGATCCCGTAAAGCCGAATCGAGGGTCCGGAACAGAAGTCGAAAAGAGATCAGGAACCACGGATAAGAAGGAGAATGCGAAAAGGATTATGAGAGGTAGGAGCTGCATCAATGTCGACCGTGCCTGGGCCTGCTCGCCCTGCGCAGCTCCCTGTGGACGTCCATTCGTGTGCACACGAGTCGTTCGGAAGCCGCCGGGGCCAAAGCTCGCAGTGAATACGGGGCCACCGAATGGGCCGCCACCAAAGCCGCCACCGTTCATCGCCATGCCACCACCGCCGAAGAACATGTTGAAAAGGTCTTCGGGGGACATCTCGCCCTCGAAGCCACCGGTCGAGAAACCAGGTGAGAAACCCGCCGATGACATGCCGCTAGATCTTGATTCGGGGTCAGAACCGTGTTGGTCGAATGCTGCACGTTTTTGTGGATCTGCGAGGATGGTCGGTACATGTGAGTTGAAGTAGGAATGTGTAACAGGTACCTGATAGCACTTGGAATGCCTTTGAAACCACTGCCAAGTAGATCAGCCTCGATGTGCATAGGAGAGCAACGCTAGGTAGACTGACTTTTGAACGCCTCGTCGGCCCCGGGTGCTCCATTCTTGTCAGGATGCAGAGCAAGTGCGAGCTACAAGAATACCCTTCAACAACTCCCCACTCCTGATGATTCATGGCGGGCATACCTTGCGATAAGCCTTTTTAATATCGGCTTCCTCACAATCTCGTTTGACTGCCAGGATCTCGTAGTAACGTGTAGCTTTGCATGCCTTAACTCGCTTCACCACATGAAGCTGTTCAGCCGTATACTCCCTCTTGTTCCCATTCATACCTCCTGCTGTCCCGTCCGCCGCCGCACCACCCCGGTGTTTAACACCAGTAGCCGAAGGACGTGTCTCCGTGGACGATGACGTTGCCTGTGTTTTTGCATTCGCCGTACCAGAGCTTGACGACGGCCCAGCCGATTCCCCAGCAGCAGCCTCAATAGATTCCCTGAGCTTCTCCGCCTCTGGCGTGGCGAATAGGGAGAGCGATTTTTGACAGAACTTGCGCGCGGAAGGGAAGTTTCCTGCGTCTCTGTGCTTCTGGGCGATTCTGAGACATTTGAGGGCTTCGTCTTTGTTGCTTTCCATCGTATGAAAGGCACGGGCGCCCAAACAACCAACGAACGGTTATCTACAAGTGGGCTTGCAGTTGTCCTTGCCGGGTTTGTGTGAGGACTTTGACCAAGTAATTCAGGAGAGCGTCAACGGGATCTTGGTGGGTGAGAACTTGTGAGAGTTTCGGCATAGGCTCCGGCACAGCAACGTGTACAAATTCAGTCGTGTCAAGTATGCAAGAACTACTTTGTAGAGGATAGCAGGCTTCGTCGAAACAATGTACAGTAATTGGTATTAATGAGATGGTATCACGTCCAAATTTTCATGCTCTCCGGACTAATAAACGCCAGGAATGAACTTATACTTCACAATCGAGCAGTATTGCTCCCAGTCCTTTCCGTATTTGATTGAGCACCGCTCAAAGTCTCGGCCACATCGGTGAATGAGAACGGTGATGAAGAAGACAGAGTAGAAGTAAGGGATGATGGTTGCTCCACCAATGATGAGACCCCAACTGAAGGACATTACCCAGTCGGCGACGTAGTTCTGAGGTAACGTGAGCTATATGCTGATAAGGAGCGAAGTGGAGGTGACATACGGGTTTGCGGGAGTATCTCCACCAGCCACTGGTCAAGAGGCGGTTGCTGTGTAATAACACGTTCGAGAATGAGACATATGAAGATAATTCTCTTCACTTACCCATGAGCAGTTTGAATGAACTCAGGGTTCTTGAGGGTACCCCAAGGCAGCTGAGGGAAGGTGTTACGGAAAGTGGTGATACCCTGGGTTTGCATTTTGAAGCGGCTCTTCTGCGACATGGAGGTGTCCCAGCTGCAAATCATCATCGAATCAGTCACGATCTTTCTCACTGAAGGACAGAAAGTGCTCACATGTAGTATGCGGTAAGGAGGACAGTAAAAAGCAAGACATAGGTAGGAGTAGAGAATTGGTACTTGGAGGGGTCATGAGAGGCCATGTACACGACGGAGTAGACATATGTCTATGAAAAATGTTAGAACTTCAATGCGATTGTAAAGGGAAGGAGCACGGACGAATGGGACACCAGCGAGGTTCCAGAAGATGACCATGAAGCCCCACTTCTCATGGTACATATCCCAGGTTTGGGGAATACATTCCTCTCCCTTTCCGCTACACAATCGTTCAATGAAACGTTTGGAATGAACTATTGGACACGCACCAAGCGTTGAGGTAGAGCCAAGTGGCGAGGATCATGAAAGCCATGTTCTATGTGACCGTTCGTCACTACACCAAAGTAGGCAAACGTGTCTGACTTACAGGTGTGACATATCCATATTGCTCATACTGGTGGCAACCACCAGAAACAGCCAAGAAGAACACGATGACCCAGGGAATGCGAACCTCAGCCCACATCTTGAGGTCAATGGGGCCAATGCGGGGATTCAGGCATGCACCCATGAAGACATCATAAATGAAGTTGCCCGACATGCGCATCTGGTTACCAGTTGCCACGGTGATGAAGTATATCCCGAATGAGACCACGAAGCCATAGATAATCGCGACCGACATGATGTGTCCATAGTTGTCTATGATTTCGGTGAGCCGGAAAATGTGGTAGTAGTGAAGGACGGCTGCCGTGATCATGGTTGCGTAGATGGACCAGAGCGCGTTACAGTTATACATGAGGGTCTTGTAGCCAAGCGATGGAACCGGAAGACCTTCTTGCTGGAAACCAGGCACGACCCAGGCGAGGAAAAGTTGGTAGGTGATGAGACCAGAGTAGACTTTCCAAGCGTAAGCGTTAGGACTGGCATCCTGAGTGCAAGTTATCAACCTCCATAGACCTAAAGACACGTGGAACACTTACGTCACGTACATGAGCCCACATCCTCTGGAGGAATGGGACGACATCATCCACTGAGATAGGCGTGACGAGTTTTCCATCGTAGAACCAAAGGCATATCCAAAGGTAATACATGAGTATGGGGAAACCGATCATCATAGCCGTGACACCCCATGGGCCACCAAACTCATAGCTACGGAACCCAATCTCTGGTGAGTGTTTGTAAAAGTTCGCGAGGCGAAGCACTCACGTCTGATGTTGGTCAAGTAATTGGTCGGCCTTGCGACCTTCATCGGTGGTGGTGACATCTCGCTCTGCACCGACGCTCCGTTGGCGTAGCTCGCCATTTGTGCTGCCATAGGACTGCACCATTTTTCCTTCAAGTCTGAACAGGGCGGGTTGGAGAAAGTGGAACGTCTTTTTCGATCCAATCATATATGTCTGCTTAGTCAGCAACAGGTTTGTCGGTTTCGCTGAATTTAAATTAGAAGCGCCGATTTAAAATATGCCGTTATATGAGCGCTGCTTACTAAATCTTATCCCCATTTTGGTCACAGTTCGCTCTCTCCAACAACGACAACCACCCAATCACCTCCCCACTTGCATTGTCAGTTTCGTAGGACCCGTATTAAAATTTAAGTTCCATTTTGCTCCTGCCGTTGTCCTGTACATCTTAGCAAGGTTTTCTTGCTCCCAAATCCAAGCTTTCAAAGTCCTGTGGCTCATGGCTTCTTCTGTGTTCTACAAATTTAAATCTCAGAGGGACGAGTCTCGGGTGACTTTTGATGGCACCGGAATATCTGTGTTTGACTTGAAAAAAGAAATCATTTTGGCCAATAACCTTGGTAAGGCGAACGACTTCGACCTCTATCTATACGATGCGTCAACGAATCAAGGTAAGTTTGTCCTCTATCCCATGCTCGAATCCAGTTCTTAAACCTGTATGTTGCCAATCTAGAGTACAAGGATGACTCCCAAATCATTCCTAGGTCTTCTTCTGTCGTCGTAAAGCGTTTGCCATCCCAGCGCCCGGGAAAGGGCAAGGCGGGAATGTACATTGCTGCTACCAATGGTAGTGCGCCCATTCCCTCTTCTGAGCCTGTTCAGAGACTAGGTGGCGGCAGTACTACGTGGCACAAGGGTGCATTGTCAAAACGCTTTGACGTGAAAGAAGAGCCCCCAATCAAGTCTTCAACTCCTGTGCGTAGTCGCTCTAAACCAAATGTACCGCTCGCCAATCGGCGGGTCTTACACACCCTGCAGTCAAATACCCCCACTATTGCCCCAAAGAACTCAGTCACGCAGGATGATGAGGCAGCCGCCATGGCAGCTATGTTCCAGGCCCAGACGGCCAACTGGGAGGAAACCCAGGAAAAGATGTCTCAGTTGGTGTCTCGCTTACGCGGTTCTTCTGTTTTGTGTAGTAGAATGATGTCTCATGAACATGTTTTTTTTTACCTGGTCGAAACAGTGCTGTGAGGATATATAATAATCCTCGAGGAACATCGCTTGGTCGAGGGGGCAAGCCCTTCAGTTCGCACCAGTCCCATGCTCCTGATCGTCCTTTGCCGCCCTCGTATGTGTGTTACCGTTGTGGTCAGAAAGGTGAGTTGTTACGGTTCGGCTTCGTTGACAGAGACTTATGACACCATCACAGGACATTGGATCCAAGATTGCCCGACGAACAATGACCGCGATTTCGACAATAAACCTCGCATTAAGCGAACTACTGGCATTCCTCGCAGCTTTTTGAAGGCCGTTGAGAACCCTAACAAGGGTGAGATCGCTCAAGGCGTGATGGTTACTCCAGAGGGTGGCTACGTAGTTGCTCAACCCGATTCGTATGTAACTATATATTCGTGTAAGAAACTGATTTAAACTGTTCTTATAGGGCATCATGGCAAAAGCAGGTATCTCGGTCGAAAGGCCTAACCGTAGCAGACGTTCGAGAACGCCATCCGACAGATCCTACACTCGCATGTCCAATAGACAACAGACTGTTCCGTGATGCCGTGAAAACGCCGTGCTGTGAAACCACATACTGCGAAGAATGTATCCAGACTCATCTACTTGAGCGAGACTTTGTTTGTCCACAGTGCGGCAAAAAGATTGCGTCTCTTGACAAGATGGTTGTGGATAAACCTATGCGAACGAAAGTTGCAGATCACATTGATAAGGTGATCGAGCAGAGTAGGAAGGAGAGTGAGGAGGAGGGTGTCAGCACGAATGGAAGTGCGCTCACTGGCGAACAGGTAGGTTACTATTTACGGTCTTACGCAGCGGGAGTGCTAACAAAGCTTACAAAGGCATCCCAGGTGGACGGTTCTGCTACAGACGACTTCTATTCAGATGAACAGCCAGGCATGGATATGTCCCAGATGATTGTCGACAGCATTCCCCAGCTCCAGGCACAGATCCACCAGTTATCGGTCATGATGCAAAACACTTCGTTACCTATTCAAGTGCGACAGACTACCGAGATGAAATACCACCAACTTCAGCTGCAGCTCCAACAAGCCCAAGCACTCGCTGCCACCCTCGCAGTCGCAACCACCCTTCAACAGCAGCAGCAGCAACAGCAGCAACAGCAACAACAACAAATGCAGAGCAGCGCCAACATGATGGGTTACGGTATGCAAGGGTACCAGCGACCGGACGCACAATGGTCAGCCTCGTTCACAAACCAACAACCTGCTGGCCAGGATTCGGCGTATCAGCGCCTGCCGATCAATAACCGACGCCGAAATCTTAAACGCGACCGTCCTTCAGACTTCTTGGAGGTCGGCATGGAGAGTGATAGCAAACTACCAAGGTACTGGGAGTGAGTGGTGGGTCGGGAGCCCAACTCTTCCACTCGGACTAGACAGTGACCTGGTCGATGATTTTTGCATTGATTTTGCATGTAACTTACTACTACTCATCTAGCAAAATACAGCTGACAATTGAAATATTGACCAGTGACTTATAAATATCATGACAAATATCGTGACAAATGCATTATAGTTCCGTGTGACAAGCGCGAACGTGACGCATAAACACGAAGCGCGTTTTTGACGGGCTTTCAATTTCAACCACCCACTACACCAATCATGCCCAAGGCAAACACTGGAGCCAAGGGCCAGAAGCCTCTTGCTTCGTTCTTTGGCGGAGGCGACAAGAAGTCTGCGGGAAAGAAAGTGCAAAACAAGATAGCGAAGAAGCAAATTATGGAGGAGTCCGAAGTCGGAGAGGAGGTTGTCGACGATGACGATGATAATGATGATGACGCAGACGCAGAACTCGAAGTTTCTGAGGAAGACGACGCGCCTGCACGGTCGTCCAAGATAGATGGCAAGATCGAGTCTTCCACTCTTCCACCACTTCATCATATACCTGCCATGTTTTCTGACCTCGTGTCACACATTCCGCAGATCAAGGATGTCGCGGAGCATGTCAAAGGCAGAAAACTACGTGTCGCCACCATGTGTTCTGGCACGGAGTCACCCCTCCTTGCTCTCGAACTGATATGTCAGTCTATCAAGGAGTGTTATGACATTACATTGGAGTTCCAACATGTGTTTTCCTGCGAAATCGAGCCATTCAAGCAAGCGTACATTGAGCGTAATTTTAAGCCACCCTTATTGTTCCGAGACGTATGTGAGCTCGGAGATCTCGAAGCGTACGTACTGCCGATGATTTAGTGACAGAATTTTGACCTGGTTTTCGTAGTACAACTGCATACGGCGCATTGGCTCCTGTCCCGGGAGATGTGGACTTGCTGGTCGCAGGTACATCATGTGTCGACTATTCCAACCTCAATAATGAGAAGAAGGGTATCGACGGCGGAGGAGAATCAGGCCGGACGTTCCACGGTATGATGTCTTGGGTGACCAACCATCGCCCACCATTGGTCATTCTAGAGAATGTTTGCTCTGCGCCATGGGAGAGGGTCAAGGATTATTTCAAGCGACAAAATTACAGCGCCGAATTCCTCAGAGTCGACACGAAGAAATATTATATCCCGCACACGCGTACACGAGTTTATTTACTCGCTGTGGACAAGCAGTCATCCAACATGGCTGCTGAATGGAAAAACTGGGTCAATACCAAGCTTCAGCGACCTGCCTCATCGACTTTGGACGCATTTCTTCTCCCGTCAGACGACACGCGCATTCACCAGGCAAGGGAGAAGCTGGTTCAAGATAGCGGAGGTATCTCAGAATCACGAGCTGGACGAATTGATTGGAATAGATGTGAATCCCGGCATGAGCGCGCCAGACTTGACGAGGCCTTGGGCCCGAAACGTCCGCTGACTAACTGGGAGGAAGGTAAGTTTCTTCGCAGACCATCTTTCTAGTACTCGACTCATGAGATTTCAGCTGCCACTTGCCGTATGCCTGACTTTGCTTGGCAAGATTGGGGAGTACGCCAGGTTGAACGTGTCTGGGACCTTATGGACATCAGTCTCCTTCGTTCTGCCAAAAACGGCATCGATCCTTCGTATAAGACGTGAGTGTATGACCTCCGATCTTAACTCGATGCTGATAGAAAACTCGTTCCAGGCTCGTTTGGAATCTTTCGCAAAACGTCGATCGCTCCACCGGATCAGGCAAGGCGGGTATTTGTCCCTGCCTTACACCATCTATGATCCCATACATTACCAACCGTGGTGGTCCGATGGTCGGCGTCGAGGCATTGGCTATGCAGGGTCTTCCAGTCGACAAGCTGCTCCTGACTCGAGAGAGCCAGGACGAACTTGCAGATCTCGCCGGCAACGCGATGTCTTCAACAGTCGTTGGAGCTTGCATACTCGCGGCTTTGGTCGTCGGGAAAAGACTCCTGAAAGCAGGAGACGATACGGAGACGTATGAGACGAAGAAGCTCGGAACGGTAGAGGCGGACGCAAAGGATGAAGACGAGATGGACGTGGATGCGGCCCCTGCGTCTTCGATAGAAGACCGGATTTGTGGACTTGAACAGTTGGGTGAAAGACAACTGGACCTGTCTGCCACAAAGAAGGACTCCGTGAAGGCTGTGCTTGACCATGCGACGCGCAGCGTGCGGCTTTGTCTTTGCGAAGGTCGGAAGGATATCACGAACAGGGAGCTCCTTCGTTGTGCAGACTGTGGTTCATCTTCCTGCAAGAAGTGTGCTGGACGTCCAGAGCACAACTTCGAACCCCTCGATGTGTTGGCCATCTCACGTGTTCCTCCGGGAAGCTTCATTAGGGACCTCAAGTCCGTTCTTCCCATGTGCCTTTCCATCACCAGCGTCACGGAAAAATTGCTCGACGATCTCAAATCGGCGTCCAAGATTTCCATCCCTGAGAAACGTTGGGGTAGCTGGCGTTCTGCAGTTCTCAGAGCCACCAGCTTAGAGCTGCGCTTCGTTGAGCCCAAGAGACAAGAAGTCTGGTCAGCAGTCTATCAATCCGCTTCTGCTTCCTTCGAGTTGTACCTCGACCCCAAACAGACGGAATGGCGATTGTATGCAACGCCTTTGGAAAGCGAACCTGCGAACGCAGAAATCCGTCAACTCTTACAGCTTCCTGTTGCCAGGTTCAAATGCAAGGGCGACTTCATGCAAGGGCGCTGGCAGTTCGCCTTACCCTACAATGGCGAAGTGGCCATAACCATGACCGGGACTGGGACGCTCGTGCCTTCGTGGGAGTCGCGGATTGGCTTGCAGGGTGACGAGTTCAAAGAAGCTCGAGTCCATTCGCATTTGAAGATCACTGTACCAAAAGACAAGATACCCCTACTTGACCGCGATATTTCCGGCACATACGCTCTCTTAGACAAGTGCGGTACAGCCTGCGAAGGTCTTCATAAGAGGGAAACCACTCCCAATGATTCAGAACTGCCACCGTTATTCATGATGCTTGACCCGACGCGGTGTGGAGACGCTAAAGAAGACGCATTCGTATTCACGAGCACCATTCGGAGATTTGACTATGGCGAGTTCCGGCCTATTGTTTGCAAACTAGCTGCTTCCTGGAGACAGTCCGATGTCCAGGGAGATCGATCAGTCAACTGCCGCGTACCTATCCTTTGGGTGACTTCAGATGTGGTGTCGCTGAAGGTAAGCTTGTACAACTTTCATGTGGCTTGAGTCGAGATCTCACCGGTTCTTCCACAGGCTTCACAGCTCTCTGATGCTCACTATGCTGTTCCTAGGAGCTCATTAGAAGTTGGAGTCACCGGTGATGCCTGCGCAAGGGCCGTTGCGCTTCTGTCTTGCAATGTACCTCTGCTCGACGACGCCGGTCCTGAATGGTCTCGAGGAGAGTGGAGAGAAGTTGACAAGGTCAATGAACGTGCAACCTTTAGGTCACTGGCTTGGTTGCTGGAACGCATACGACATGTGGACGACAGCTTCAGCAAGTGGCAGACAGCTGACTTGCCCGATGAGCTATGCCACTGCCAACGCTGTGCTCCTACACCTCCCACTATCAAATGGAGCAGGACTGGCAAGAAAATCATGGCTATCGAGGACTCCAAAGAAGCTGGTCAATACGAGCGTGATCTCAAGCTTCGACCCAGCCCATTCGTCACTCAATTACGCATGGACCAAAACGTTGGTGCTGTCAAAATTGGTCTCAACATCGCCTCATTGTTGCACCGAGCTATGTCGCGCCTGCCTTCAGAGAATCGCCCAGAACGGCCGTCATTGACGTGGCGTCTGGACACCGACTTTACTCCCTCAGTCAAGATCCAGTTACCACCTCTCACTCTTAAGAGCAACAGGTCCGACCCGGAACGTAAGCAGCCACCCAACTTCGAGCTCGACCTCCGTAAGGAACAATTGCGTTCCCTTACCTGGATGCTCCAGCGAGAAGCCATCGACGCTGCTCCATTCATCGAGGAGGAAATTTCAGAGGCCATCCTGGAGCCTCTTGGCTGGCGTGCGGAGGGTCGCGCACAGAGAGCTGTCAAAGTCAGGGGTGGCGTGCTCGCTGATCAAGTTGGATATGGGAAGACAGCCATTACCCTGGGTCTCATCGATTGCTCTTATGCGAAAGTGAGAAAGGAGGTCGCAAGCAAAGGTGACATCGTTGGCAAAGTGCCTGTCAAGGCCACGCTCGTCGTCGTCCCTCCACATCTCACACGTCAATGGCGTTCAGAGGCTCAGAAGTTCGCGCCGGAGCGTTTCAAGGAGATCGTGATCATCTCTACAGCTTCCCAAATCAACTCTTTGACTGTCAAGGATGTCCAGGACGCCGACCTCGTCATCGTGGCTTCGAACTTGTTCCAGAGTACTGTATATCTGGCAAACCTAGAGGCTTTCGCAGCTGGCGGTACTCTTCCCTCTCAAGACGGTAGATACTTCAACGCCCGGCTCGATATATGCTTGGAAGCCCTTCGCACACAGGTAGAGCGCCTCAAGGAGCACGGTTCTGTGAGTGCTATGAAGGCAATTCGTGCGGCACGGAGACAAGGTAAGTGCTTTGATTGTGCTCGTCTCGGTCACACCTGACGATCCCTTCTTCCAGAGGAAGAATCAGAAGCCGAATTCTTTGTGGCGCCTAAGCGTCTCAAGGGCAAGTCCTACGTGGTCGCCGTGGAGAAGGAACAAGCGGTAAACAATAAGCCCAAGCCCAAGACCGAACAGGAACGATTTCCTGCTAAACCCACGCCATCTGGCATGACGCCTGAGGTTGTCATTAGCACTTTACCTCCAAAAAAGCGGAAGGTTGAAGAGACGGACGACACGTCAGACGGAGAAGACGTTGCAATCACTGCTCGTAGGCCGAAACGCCAGAGCTCCTCAAAATCCATTATCCTGGATTCTGATGACGATGCGGTTGATGACGAGGGCAGTGATTACGAGGATGCTGGTTTGGAAGCCGAAGAAGAGCCTCTCCCAAGTGATGACGAAGACTTGGCCAGCGTTAGGAAGAGAGGCAAGCCCACGCCACCAGCCACGTCGTCGTCGGAGAACGAGGAAAGCTTGATGAGGAGTACATCCGTCGAAGAAACATCAGAAGACGAGGAGCAACCACGCAATACGAAGCGCAAGGACAAGGGCAAGGCGCAAGCTAAGGACACTAAAGCCAGAGGGAAAGGGAAAGCAAGCTCGTTGGAATCCGATGACGACAGCATGGACGTCGACGAGCCACCCTCATCACCCTCTTCTGGAAAGTCAGGTAGCAAGAAGAGGAAGGTGGCGAGCACCAAAGAGGCGCCTGCCAAGAAACAAAAGCGTCGGGAAGATACTGATCCCTGGCACCTAGAGTCCCCCTCCGTGAAGAGAGATTGGAAGCAGATGCGTTCCCCTCCCCTGGAGATGTTCCACTTCGCTCGCGTCGTTGTCGACGAATACACCTACCTTACTGGCAAGGTGCACTCTATGGTCACCAAACTGACAGCAGATCGTCGTTGGGTGTTGTCTGGTACTCCACCTATTCATGACTTCGGTGCGGTCAAGACCATCGCTGCCCACTTAGGCCTTCATCTCGGCATTGATGATGACGGTGAGGGCCAATCAGCGATGATCAAGAAGCGCATCAGAGAGCAGACAAGTACGTCTGAATATGTCAGAAGTTAATTGAGACTAACATTCGTCTCCAGAGGTGGAAGCTTTCCATTCCTTCCGTGAAGTTCATACGCAAGAGTGGCACGCTCACCGTCATCGCCTCGGTCAAGTGTTCTTAGATACATTCGTTCGCCAGGTTTGCAGTCTCTCCCGTTCCAATCTCATTTGATCGTTGAAATAATCTGGTAGAACATTGCCGAGATTGATGAGATACCATGCTCATCCGAGGTGCAGAGAGTCATTCTCCCAGCTGCAGAACGCGCCATCTACCTGGAACTGGAACATCACCTACGCGCACTGGACATGACCATCAAGCGAACGAAGAAGACAGAAAGCGACCGAGAAAAGCGCTTAAACAATGCCCTTGGTGATAGCAAGTAAGTCTACATAACAATATACCCAAGGCAGCATCTTATTCGTTATTTCCAGGACTGCTGAAGAAGCGCTTTTGAAACGTTGTTCTCACTTTGACCTAGATACTTCCGAAGATAACGACAAAGAAAATGCTATGAAGGCATGCGAGATCATCGTCAAGGATCGCACGAAACAGCTCGACGAGTGCAAAGAAGAGCTGCTCAGTGAACTGAAGGAAAGCGCCAAGCGCGAGAAGAAGCTCGGCAAGCTGAACGAGGAGTCGATGTTCCAGGAATACGCTCGCGTTACTCGATTGGAAGGCGTTGGAGATCACGAGGCTACAGAAATGCTCCGGTCTCTGCTCAACAACGCGGAGGTTCCCGTCCTTGCCCCAGATTATTGGAAGAACAAGCACAAAGGGAAAGACGAGAATCTCTCGAACTCTACGAAGGACCTCATCTGGGCACACCGCGAGAAGACGCATAACATCCGCAAGTTGACGAAGGAGCTTGTCGGGAGAGTGCGGTCACGCCGATACTTCACTGTCGTCCGAGACCTGCAGAAACAGCGAAAAGAGCCTCCCAAGATCTCGTGCACCGGCTGTGGAAGAGACGAAATTCCGATGGATGAAGTCGCTGTTCTTTCGTCTTGTGGACATACGGGTTGTATGACCTGTGTTAAGCAGTGTGCGGATCGCGAAGAATGTGTCTACGCAGCCTCTGGAAAATGCACGGCTGCGGCAAGGGTCCTCAACATCGTGAAAGGGGAGACGCTTGGTGTAGATGACGAGGCCCGTGATGGACGTGGCAGACATTTCGGCAAGAAACTAGAAATGGCCATAGACTTGATCAAGTGCGTCATCTTGCTTCATGCTCTGCCATAATCACTCACGGATACCGCCATAGGAACAAAATCCCGAACAAAGAGCGCGTTCTCATCTTCGTCCAGTTCCCGGACCTCATGGTCAAAGTTGCTAACGCGCTCAAAATTCACAAGATCAAGTTCCTAGAGATACGCGGATCAGCAACGCAGAAGAGCAAAAATCTGGAAAAGTATCAGCAGGAAGGCGAGGAGCGGGTACTTCTCCTAAACGTGATGGACGAAAGCGCCAGCGGAGCGAACCTCACCTCCGCCAACCATGCCATTTTCCTTTCGCCACTTCTTGCGCCCACTCAGGAGATCTACAATGCTTGCGAGACCCAGGCAGTTGGTCGACTGAGGAGGTATGGACAGGACAAGCACGTCAATATTTGGGCCTTCTTGACGCTGGATACCATTGACGTCGAGATCTACGAGCAAAGGACGAAGACGAAAATCTAGATTTGTTATCTCGCTTTACCTTGCTTTCGGTCTTCGTTAACACATTCAATCTGTCGGACACAATACCTACTATACCTTGCATAGTGCATATTGTGGATATATCACATAATACTAGAATTCCAGTACGGAAACTCAGGACACGTTTGCACTTCTAAAACATATCTTACAGTATTCTGCGTCGGCTCAGTTCGAATGCTTACAATAACATGATGAATATATGCTACAGAGGGTATGAAACGTCCGCTGTACAATAGAATGAGCTATTTGCTAGACATAGCATATCCCGTTGTGTCGAGGATGGCTTTGCCGCATATTGAACAAAGGCCCTTCTTGTAAGCACAACCTAGTTGAGGATAGTCAGGGATGATATTGAT
Organism: Melanogaster broomeanus; assembly: GCA_014904935.1. Classification (NCBI taxonomy): domain Eukaryota; kingdom Fungi; phylum Basidiomycota; class Agaricomycetes; order Boletales; family Melanogastraceae; genus Melanogaster; species Melanogaster broomeanus. The sequence goes on along the minus strand of MU123714.1, from coordinate 97,571 downwards.
GAGGGGAAAAGGTGGGACGAACCATGACAAAATTTAGCCTTATTCTGGGTCACTGGCTGCTTGCAGTCCTTGCATTTCCCCTGATATGGCTAGGAAGGAAGTTGTCAATAACAACCAAGGGTCGCCAGCCTACGGAATGAGAGAACATGCCTGAAACCTGTTCCTCGAGCTACCTGGCCGACTCAGAAGCTTGTTCTCTCCGATTTTTCGTGAGCCCTCCTTGATGCTACTCGATGTGGAGGTAAACGGGTCTGGTGCAGCAACTTTCGAGAGTTTCTGCCGAGCAAGTGAACGAGTTAACGATGGATGGGTGAAGAATACACTATGTCCAGTAAAGCTTACCGATTCGCACTTCTTACAGACCATGAGCGTTTAGTATAAAGAGATTCAGAAGTGCACAGCGAGTTACTTGACCGCTCCAAGGCGTATGAGATATTGGATTAGTAAGCAGATGACTGCAACACAGCTCGATTTGTTCAGTAGTATTCCGCCAAACATATGTACCAGCTGCATGTAATAGCAATGCAACGTTGCTGGCTCACGGTCTAGTGTAACCACCCATTTCCACTTCCACCGCCAAAACGATGTCTACCTTACAACAGAGCGCGACGGTGCCGTCGAGTCCTTCCTAATGTGGACATTCTTATTGTCGTTGTGACGAGGCTACCAGTTTGTGAGTAATGTTGGACAAGAATACTTCTCGAACAACTCCATCCATTCACAGGAGTACGTTGACATGACGAGACTCACAAAAGATGTTGTCGGTCCCGCCGTTTGCATCAATATTGTCTTCACTCCCAGGGTAATTTCGCACCGAGGTCGTGGTGCACTACATCCGAGTTCAGTCTTCGAATTCGCGCTACGTACTACTGTACTATCGTGCACATGAATATTCTCATTTATTCCCAACGGTTCCCCGCTTAACCCTTGTCGACGGCGAATGAGGCGCGCGCCCGACGCTTTTGTCTTTTGGTTCAATGGCATCAGTCGCCCTACGAGAGCTGCGGTATAAATTGCCACTCCAGTGGTCCCACAACCTTACCATTCTGCGTCGGCGTGCTGGTCATGTCTTTCTTCACACTCACTGGCGACATCGTATTAATTATCTTAGAAGAGCTCGACCCTCTATCGTTATTCCACTTCTGTCTGGTACGTGACACTACATCTTCACCAACCCAAGTGCTTATATTGAGCACACCGCTCCACTATCAAGGCTTCTACAGTAATACACTCCATTGTCGGGCATTCTACAACTCTACGTTACCGGTATGAACTCGCACTATGCGGTATGAGAGACGGCCCTCCTGGCGGATATGCTCCGAGGGATCGGCTGCTCTCCCTTCTTGGACATAAGCGAGGATGGCCAACATTAAGTCCGAGCGCCGAAGACAAGCTTCGCATTGCTCCGCCTACGATCATGGGAGTTTCTGGAAGCTTCCTCTTTCATGCCAGCCAGAGCCCCCTTAATAATGGATTTGAATGGATACTGCACGTTTACGAGCTGCGCTCCTTCAGGACGGCTCCGAAATCTAGATTACCTTATTATCAACATAATGTGCCTTTCGACATGCGCAAGGTTCGCCATTGACGCCTCCCAGGGCTTGATGGTCCTGGCTCAACTTTACTTTCCGCCACAGACAGTAAGTTGTTCACCTAAGCTGGCCTTCTAATTCACTGACGTGGTACTCTACAGAAATTCGGCTATAATGGTTGTATTACACATCCGTAATCTTTATGTCTGCCAGGAGCACCCGCAGGCGACCCACCCGAGATTGCGGTTCCACACCGATTGGTGGGGTGCTTTGTCCCCTGGTCAACGAATCTCTATCCAACAAGTACAAATTTGTGGCAGTCTTGTCGCTGCGTCCGTTCGTTTGGGATTAGAGACGGGCGAAGGGACCACAGAATTAATCATATTTAACTGGCGTCGTGGTGGTGCTCCTATTCGCACTGTAAGCGCTATATTTCACCCGCCTTGGCCAATTGAACTAATTGCACATTCGACAAGTTCACCAGCGACACGCTCTCGTTTGATCTCATCAGTGAATCTCGCTTGCTTGTTCTCTCCCAGCCGGATGAAGACGAAGATGATAGCAGCGGCTCCGACGTTACTTCATGGGAGAGGCGGTCGGACGGTCTTTATACGTGCGAAAGGGGCAAGCGTCCTCCTCAGATCAGCGTCTGCGACATCTCCCAGGTTCACGATCATCAGCTCCCAGAGACGAGATCGTACGAGTTTGCTGAGGCTTGGGGCGGGGTTTCCTTCATGCAACTCTGTCCCAACCATTCCTTCAAGGAAAACATGGCTCTGTTACCAGGAACTCTGTTCTACAACGACCCTTCCTTCCGCTTGACCGCGGTTACGCTGGAATTCCAGCCTCATGCCATACCAAGCGGTTGTTCTCGAAAAATGGTTATTCTTTTCGACCAGTCGAAACTGCAATCATCGGATGAGGGGGAAGACACTGTGGGCTGGGAAACCTGGCAGCAGCACTGTATAGTGCTCAATCTACCCGACCGCGCAGATGCAGTCCAACTTGCTGGCAGGCGACTCGCTTTCTTCGAGAACGTCAAGGACTCCGCCAGTTCACGCCGCGACTCTTCGAGTCGTGTGCATATTCTGGATTTAAACCCCTATACGGCTAGGTTTCTGTGGTCCCTCTCGCGCACAAACCCACCTTGGAGGTGGCGCGATACCTTGGCGGCTGTCAGTACTATCTTTAGTCATCGGGGCTCTCAGTACGTTAGGACCAGTACTGTGGACCCCCAGAACATTACTTGGATCGACACCACCGAAGACGGCGTAGTGCTTTACGACGTTCGTTGCCTCTCTCCTACCAGTCATCGATCTTGCTGATGTTCGCACACAGGAACGTGAAGGACAGTGTCTCATTCGCATCCTGACTTTCGGGACAGAAGTCAGAGCAAGTACATAAGCATCCGTCAGATCTTGCGATAAAATAAACTCGACTCTCCTTTCAGGATCTCTCTAACGCAACCACGGCTGTAGATACTGTCACGATGAAGTCCTTATAATGTACACCATGTATTGTGTGACAAACCAGAAATAATGACCATCGGACTACGTCGCCACATCCCCCCACTTCAAAACCATCCACACGACCCACCGCCGTCTTTCTCGCTCGTCCTCGTCTTCCGCTCGTGACACGTCCCAGGGTCTAGATTGGGTCCCGCTAACTTCCCTTTCCGTCGCACTTTGAACGACAAGTCCCGAGCGCTTCGTACCATCCAGAAATGCTTGAATGGTGTATCTCCCAGTGTGCAGTCCTGCCACCAAGTGAATGCGCGAATCAGAGCTGCGCTTGAGACACGTGCAAAGCGTATCGATGAAGGGCGCATGAAGCTCGGGATTCCAAAGAGTATCAGCAGCAATGACGATATCGAAAAGCGACTCATTTCCAGGATCCCCTGACCCGTACTATCGTCCAATACCGGGGCTATATCTGTCCCCCACTCATACGGGAACGGCTCGACATCGTTCTGAAACTCCGTTCCGGCGAACATTGTCGGATAATGTCCGTATCAGATTGTCATCCGGGTAGTCGGTGACGGTGATGGAGGCGCTCTGGTACATGCTACCGATGAGGATCGACGGAAGGCCCGCCCCTGCGCCTAGCTCTAGGACGCGTACGATCTTCTGACTGGGTAACGAGTCTATCTGTAAATCCTCGAGATGATCTGCGATGAAGAGGGACGAGACCCAGACAGACGATGCGTGCAAGGCCCAGTTAGATGGCTGTGTGTCGGGGGTCATGAGCTCTATCTGATTCAACGGACGCGCCGGCACCCGCCCAGGCTTCACGGTGTAAGTGAAGACAGAACCGGGGGAAGAGTGGGTGATCGGACTGTAGTCATAGAGGATCTGTAGAGATGCGGACAGGATATCCTCTGGATTATCTTCCCAGTTTCGGGCATCATGGGTGGCCATTTAGCGTGGTACTAGTAGGATTGGCTATCTAGAGCGTGCGCTCGGAGGAATAGATCGAGGACCATTTCCAAAAGTGGTTGTTTGTTTCTGAAGCTTTTGGTAAACAACAGAAAGACGACCATGAACTCGTGACGTGTCCCTACTGACGTCTACGTACTTAGCTATCGCTTGCTCGAGGACCACGCGAACCTGAGCCATCCCAGCAACAGGCACCATCCTAATAGCCAACTTGAACAGCGACCCGCTGATGCCAGAACTGCACTAGAATTCTATGCATGCACACTTGTATTTAACCGGATGGAAGTAACAGAGGAAAGACTGACACAATGGCGGATCACCTACTGTAGCGTCACGCTAATATGGGCTGTGATGTGCCCGTACTAGAGGGTTGACGGTACTGGCACCCATGGTCGCCCTTCGCGAACGTCTTTGTGACTTGAGCGGCCTTAGCATTAGCTGTAGCTGCGGTGGAAGAGTGGACAAGCTGGGCAAGAGGGGGAGGACCTGAGAAGCAAGCTTTATACTTGGTTTGAATCAGCTATCGTCGGTGCGTGTGCCGTGTGCCAGTATTGAATTAATTATTCACTTATCATTCTGTCCTGGAGGACAGCATTCCAACGGTCGCGTGTCATTGGCACACGGTCCATGCACATGCTTGACAGTAAGTATATGTATTACATACCAAAAGTTTACAGGCGATCCTATCAGTCAGGCCCGAAAGACATTTAGTCTGCCGTCCCAGCCACAGCTCGCAAGGATACCCTCATCGTACAACGACCAACCACACCCGGCGACGAACTCAGTGTGGGGATCGTGTACGTGTAACATGTGTGACCCTCCTGGCATGGGACTCGTGGTCCAGCTGTGATGACGAGATTCGTTAGCCATGTTCGCACCATAGTATGCGACGTACACTCGGCATGTCATGTCATAGCTCGCTGTCGCAAGAACATCCGGTGTATGAGGACTCCACTGGACCTTCCGTATGGCATATTCATGACCAGGCAAATTTATCTCACACGTTCCAGCAACGGCCTGACCCGATGGTGATACCGTGCTCGCCATGCGACAGTCCCAGACCTTCACCATCTTGTCAACTCCTGCGCTGGCGATTACAAACGGTCTGTATTTGTTCCAGTCCAATGAGAGTAGCTCTGTCCCAGATGCCGGAACGGTCAGCACTGCGGCTGAAACGGGGTTGGTAAAGGAGTTGGACATCGGGCCAGAAGCATACGCCGGCGTCCGTAGATCGAATATCTTGATCGTGCCATCCGTCGAGCATGTAGCGATAATGTCTGGTTGATGCGGCGAGAAGAGTGCTTGATACACACATGACAAGTGCGCTTGCAAGGTTGCTATGGACCGAGGTCGCTCCGGTGTCCACTTGGGAGATACGATGAGACTGCCAGTGCAAGGCAGACAACACGTCAATTGAGCACTTACGACTTTCACGTTACCATCCCATGAAGATGACAGGAATGTATCCTTTTTGAGGTTGGACCAGTCCACAGAAAAGACCTCTTTAGAGTGCTCGTGCCAGGCACGAATGGGGAAGTCCTACCAAGGGCTTTATCATTCTGCTGTTGGTGACACCACAAGCAGCGACGTGGTGCGACTTACATTCAGCATCACATCCCATAGCTTGATAGAGCCATCTCCTGAGCCAGTCACAAGATGGTTCTCGTGCATTTCGGACCATGCGGCATCATACAGTGCATCCTGTGTCTCGAAACTGATTACCGAACACTCTTAGCAATGAACGGCAAGAGAAACTATACAGGTTACTAACTATTTGTCTATCTTCACACTTGCGCCTCCAGGTCCCGGGCTGAGAGAGACAAGGTGCAAACGACCATTGCCCACGAGGCCGAAATTCGCCGCAGACGCTAGAGCAATACGAGTGTTGTAGAACGGGGACCAGGCGATGGAGTAGTGAGCAAAGCCTGGAGTCTGCAATGCGGCAGGAGGTCCACGCGGAATGTTCATTTCATATGGACACGACGAGGAAGAAGGGGTAGATTACAGTAAGATGATGGTGACCGTGTTGCACAGTGCGGAATCGGGGACCATAAAAGACTAAAGTCGTGTGATTGCTCCCGCTCGCTAAACTCTGGCCCACTAAAAACAATACCGAAAACTAGGCTCACAGGAATTAGAAACTACAGGACAAGAGAAGAACAAGAACTATCGTGTCTCGGCCCCTCACTCTTGAATGCGACTTTCTGTCCCAACCATCCCTCATGTCGTCACCTCGACGTCGACCAAGACAATATCTCCGAGCGCTGCGGTAGAACACATTGCGAGCTTCCTAGCGTCGGGAAACGTCTGCCTTCTGACTGGCGCAGGGGTCAGCGTCGACTCCGGCATCAGAGCTTACCGCGGGAGGGATGGGAGATACATGAACCCCAATTACAAGTGCGTCATTCGATCACGACACGGGCCTTCGATTAATCATGAATGAAGGCCGATCTTTGTACGTGAGCAGATCTCTGGGACATCACAAGCTAGTTCTGACGGGGAAAATAGTATCATGAACTCGTTGCCGATAATCCCAAAGGACATGCATTCAGGCATGTATCCTCTACGGCTCAGCACATGGCCCTGGACTGACCCCCATACCCCAGGCAGCGTTACTGGTACCTATGACGTGGAATCGAGCATTCCGTGTTATCAATGACTCCCTGTTCCAGGCTTCGTTCATTCCTCGGCTATCCATCCATTCGCGACGCCCAACCCAACACCACACATTATGCCTTGGCAGCCCTACAACACACCGGTCATATACCCAAACTAGTGACGCAAAACGTGGACGGTCTTCACCCCAAAGCCATCGCCCACCTCTGGGACGACACTCGCATCGAAGAGCAAGTTTTGGAACTTCATGGAACTCTGCAGGTTTGGTCTCTTGATCCTCGGAATGTCTTATTGGGAGTGCTGATGGGTAGTCTCAGAGGGTCCATTGTAAATTTGGTCACGTTATCAGCAGAGATACCTTTCAACACTGGTTGTCTACCAGCAATCCCCCATGGCAGGCATTTGTCGACGAGCTAGAAGCAACCGGAAAGACGGTTCGGACTAACCCGGATGGAGATGTCTGTGTCGGTCCAACTTCTTTCAGATCGATTATTGACGGCAGGAAATAGGTCGAATTGGAAGGCGTCTCGTATGAAGACTTCGTTGTGCCCGAATGTCCAGAATGCATGTTAGAAGGCCGACACAATTCGAATGTAAGGTTTACCCTTTCAAAACGTTTATCGGCCTCGGTAGCTAATGCCTTGCCAGCAAGAACCAGATCTTATCTTTTTCGGGGAATCGATACCGAAAATTATCAGGGAACGCTCGTAAGATCCCTGCGCCGCACCTCACGCCCAGTCTCATGTACCTGGCCCGCTAGGTTCCATGACGTGGAACAATCAGACAAACTATTTCTGGTCGGGACTACACTTGCAACATTTTCAGCTTATCGGTGAGCCAAGTTATCGTCAGTGACGGCGTCCCCCATCAGACCTCGGCTTTCAGGTTGATTAAACACGCGGTCGAGCTTAAGAAGTCAGTGTTGCTTCTCAACATGGGGCCAACACGCGCGGACGGTCTTCCAGGAGTTGAGAAGATAGAGATCCCTACCTCGCATGTCATGCGCGACACCGTTAGAGCCGTTCTGTAAGCCTTTTATCCAAGAGAAGCGTTGAGATGGGATCAGATGGCACACTAATAATCATGTCATAGGGGTACTCGTGCCCACGTCGATCCCGTTATCGTCAATCTGCTGAACAATGGGGTAGATGCACCACCCTCCCTAGATAGGTCTGAAAGCGACGTTGTACAAGCAGGGGACACTTGATAATGCAGGGAAAGTGCTATTGGTAGTAAGAAGATGTCATAGAATGTATAGATTACTGCTCATGCTCCGAGCGAGATGTAAGAACCACCCTCCTGGTATATACAAGTACGAGTAGATGTTTTTGATGCAAGACTAGTGGGTTGAAAGTGCGTGAAAGTGCGACTACACAAGGAATGCTGTCATGGCAAAGTAGATAAAGGAGATGCGGAGTAAACATGGAGTTATACGTGTAGTAGAGTACGGGTGATGCGAGAAGCGATAACGGAGTGAGAATGAATAGCACTTGGATGCGGAAGAGGAGTAATATAATGACGGTAGTTTATGTTGATACTGAGGTGGTGTCTCGAATGCGTGTACCTGGATGCAGAGTGAGCTCAGGGGCCGAGTAGCGCTCTTCCACAGGCTCGGAAAGCGGATCGTCACAATCTTCGTCCAAGTCCTCTTGTTCTTCGGCGGCGAGCGCGGGATTGGCGTCTGTTATCCACGTGGGAGGTCTGAGCTCTGACCAGTTCCACGTTTGCCAGCGCTCAACTATCGGGTAAGTCTTTGGTAAAGGACGTTGAGACCGTTGCAGGTAATCGAGAAATGTAGATTCTAGTTCACGTACAACAGTCTTGGAAGAGAGGTCGAGGTCATCGATATTAGGGGAGGGAGATCTTTCTTTGAAATCAGAAGTCCCTGGGCGATCATCGTCGGGTGTCAAAGGTGGCGGAGTCGCGTTGTCAGCGTCAGTGTTGGAACCCGAGGTCGATGACTTTTTAACTGGAGATGTGTACTAGGAAGATTGCGAGACACATCAGCCGTCACAGACGAGTCCGCCAAAATACCTCAAGGGGCGTCTACGTACGATTTCTTTGGGATTCCGCCGAGCGGCTCGAGCGACTCCGACTGGCTTCCGAAGACAGCGTTCCCTGTGTTTCATCCAGTGAAAGGGATCGTAGGAGCTTTTGGGCGAGAGCTTGATGCGGCTCGAACACCGCTTGCATGTGACAAAGAGTGGGCCGTGTACTTCCGCCATGGGGTCGTCCCGTAATTTCTTCTCCCGAGCCATTTCGGCGACGGTCCTATGGGGGGCCTCGGTTCCGCTATGGAGGCGAGTCAGTACGGCTGAGGAGGGATTGGGCTGAGACGGACTTCGTGAGCGTTCTCATTGACGAATCTTTCTTGGGTGACCCCCTACCAGCACATCACCTATAAGTGAGCAAATCACTACTATCAAGAAATAGCGCACATCTGTTGGAAATATTAAGAAACGGGAACTTGTAAAGTTTCAATGTTCCTCAGAGTATTGAAGGTGGTCTGTTGAGGGGGGAGGGATGCTTGCGAGAAGAGGTCGCTATGACTATCTCTTGGAAGGGGGGGAAATCGTGACAGTGAGCGATGTGCGGAAAATACGAATCCGTAGACTGTTTACGTGTATCTTCTTCCCCCCGAGAGTCTGGCGAGCCAACTATTTGCAGGAGGGAGACCAAGGCAAAAAAAACGCGCTGAAAGAAAGGGAGCGAGTACTTTCGGAAATTTCCGACCAACATGCAAACTACATGCAAGGTTGCTAAGGCGTGTTTCACAGAAGAGCCTCAGCTGAAGTCGTCAGCGTTCCAAACCAACCCTGACATTAACAACGGAAGCGTACAGAAGATAAAGCAAGAGAGGAAGACCAACATTTGTATCAAGCAAGTATATACTAGTGTCCAAAACTTACGTAGATGTCGACGGTGTGCCTAAACCTTCTCGGAAACCACGGACAAATGCTTTCAACGGCTGCATGAACCACCCCCACGGACTTGGTGCCTCCTCTTCTGGTGGCTCGTATCCCTCCGTCCGCGGACGATTTGTAGGGCGATCACCCCTCGGCGCTTCTTCAGCTTCTTCCTCGCGACCACGCTTCATTCCGGCTTTGTGAGGGGGCCCATCAGCAATCGTAGTCGTTTCAGTCAAATTGCTGTCCGCAGAAGCTGGTGCTCGCGAAAACCTGCTCGCAGAAGCTTGGGAAGTGATACTTGAAGAGGACGGGGGAGGAAACACGCGTGATATACGCGATATTGATCCTTGCGGGGTCATCGGAGCAGGAGTCATGCTGCGCCGTACATTAGAATCGTATAGATGTGATGCAGACTTCATTGAAAGTACTGACGGTACGCATTTCTCCTTGTGCTCATTCCATTTAGTCAGATCGTAGTCCACAGCGCCCTCTAACACCACCGTCGACTTGCAGAACGCACAATTGATACTTTGCGACAGAGCATGACTTAACCTGTGGGTCATTCATCAAGGTGATTTTTCGCTCCGCAGTAGCAACCCTACTACTGGGGCTGAAACTACGCTTAGATGGAGTGGCTCGGAGAGGCCGAGGAACGTACGTAGACCCAGCGCATCGTTGTTGGTGGGATTGCCAATTGGCGAGGGCATACGGTGAACTGGTCGACAATCTGATCCATTTCTGGCAGGATCGGCAAAGGACTTCGTGCAGGCTTCACTTCTTGAGCACGAGAATCAGCCTGGAGAACTGCTATTCTCTCCGCTTCGCTTCTACGGGTCGACTTGCTCGATGCAGGTGATGAGGCACCGTCATTTGCTCCTGTCACCGCCACACTTGTTGTAGGTGAGTGCAACGGCTCTTCTTCCTGAGCAGGGTCCGGCCCCCCCTTGTCAGGAGCTGGCTGGTCTCGCGGTTCCTCCACCTCTAACGACTCTTCTATCGCTGGTTTCATCACTATGCCCTAATATGAGCATACAACCCGGCGATAGAGACGAGACACCGACTCTTTTCCAACAGCTGGCTTCCTGTCACATTTCACTCGATGCGCTTCCCAAGGGCGCACTGTGTATGTTCGGGGTTTCCCAAGGTTTACCCAACTGCTGCATCGCGTGCAGAATGCCCTGTGCGCTTCCAATTGGCTGCACTCGGGTTGATCCTTGAGATACTGGATTCGCTCGGGCTCGGTCCTGCGCACCCGCACGCCAGTGGAAGATTCGGCGATTGACGAAGTTTCGTCAGCATCGTCGGCTGGGCTCTCAGGTCGTCTTAGAGTGGATCGTGAGTATCAGTGTATCAGTGCCGTGTCTTGACCAGTGATGCCTACCTATGTGACCGGGGTTTTATTGAGGACGACCTCCCTGAAGGAGGCGAGGGTTTAACGAGGTTGGACTTGGTCGGCGGCGTTGATGACCCGCGCGCGTGGGTGGACTTGCTGATTGGGTTCAACGGCGCCTGCCTCTCCTCAGAATCTCCTCGTTGGCGCTTGGGAGAGGGTCCAGGTAAGCTACATGATGGCAAAGCGTGGATATTGTTGCAAGTCATAATCTGCACGAAATACTTACTGGACAGTCACTACTTTGGGACCGGATGGCGTTGCAGGTATCTAATGAGATCTATCAGTCAGAGTACACAGGATACGCGAACGCGATACGCGAGCAAAAAAAAGTGATTGATCGGAGACATACCTTCAATGCCACTTCTGGCGACGCTGTTATTCGCTCATCTTTCGACCATGGTATCAGATTGTTCTCCAGACCTTTCGAACAGGCCAAGTGAGATCACGTGTGATGGGGTTGATTAGACAGGTATCAGGCGTACTTTATATCGTTGATATTGCTTCTCTTCTCTAGGTGCAGGTTTCTATGTTATCTTGACGCGTCGAGATGTCGAGACACGCTTACCTTGGCCTTGGCTGAGTATTTCACTTTGACGGCTGCCTTGTGCCTTTAAGTGGTATTATATTCAGCTCCGGCAAGCAGGTTCTGAGGGATAAAACTTACTCTTCGGGGGATGTGATGGGATCGCTCATAATAAGGAATGTATGGGGTCAGTAGAGGTAGACAGAAATATACGGAAACAAGGACAATGAAGTCCTGCTGGCAGAGCGGGAGAATGATCGGCAAAGCCAACCATTGTCGCTTGTCAAACGCATGTCCAAATACACCCAAACTCGATCGTTTGGTAGCCTTGAGCTTATGCGTGCCACTATCACAGTAAATCATGAGCATCATGTGTATGTAGTTACAAATGTCAAAGGACTGCCGCATGTACAGGACTGTTCGTGTTGTTGACGTGTAGGTAAATCGAAAAAAAAAGTGAAATCGTGCGAAATACTAGTACAATGTTAGCTACATACTGTCACAGGCGTGCTGAAAGGATGGCATTGCAACATACTAATAGTGCATAACTGTTTTAGAATAGGTAGCGACAGATGGTGCAGAGAACATCGCAAAGAGCCTCCCCCTCGTGTCCTACTTATGAGGAGCGACTAGGGGGCTGGGCCTGGTGGTGAAGAGGACGGGTCATAGCGCTCGGACGAGACATTGGGTTGTGGGACGTCGATCTGCGGATCAATGACCGGATAATACATGGCACGCGGATACCCCCCAGATTGAGCATCACCGGAGGCTTGACCTGTCGCGACGGGATGTTGTGCTGTAAGTATGTGGTATGGGGGAGGAGGTCCATACATGTGGGATGGGAGTAAGCCCGGCGCCATTCCGACCTGAGAGGGATGAGGTGGCATGGCTGATGGCGCGTGGCTAGATATATAGGGGTTGTGATGGAGGCCTGTAATGTCGTCCGGGGGCGACTGTTGGACTTCTTGACGGGGTTGTTGGTCGGGCGTGCCGTCCCCGTTGGAAACATCTGGCTTCGTACCAGACCGATGGGGACACCTGCCATCGATCCCTTGCTGTGCGCATGTTACACAGACGCGATCGACACACTGATAGCCTTTTCGCACACAAGTCGTACATGGTCTGCGTATAGTTGAAGATTATCCCCTGGAGTACGATAGAACGTGGCAAGACGATTACCTTATACCTTCGCAGCGGACTTTGTCGCGCCTGGGCTTGGATTAGGCCGTTGTCATCAAACCGATGAGTGTCCTTACCTGCACGTCGCACATGCCTGATGCGATTTTGAGTCAAAGGACAAAGTAGAAAATGCAGAGAGGACTGACCGCCTTTACTCGAGTTCCGTGTCCCCTGCCTTTCCTTTGCACGTTCACACACTCTTTTCCTTGTTCGACGCATTGCTTGCAGGGTCGCGCATCCTCACATTTGCGATTCTCCTGCCTACAGCCTTCGCAACGAAGTTTGACGACCTTCGGACCCCGACCAACGTGGACACAGTCTTCTCCCCTAGCCACACACCGAGAGCAAGGTCGTTGGTCCTCACACTAAAGAACAGCTCCAGCGATCAATGGGTCAATTTGCCCGTCTCGATGCGCACCTTCTTATTATCACGGCGACAATTCTGACAAGCCAGTTTTGCACGCTCGGTCTTCTGGCGGTTGCGAAGGACCAGGACGGGCGGTGCGGTATCAGATCGCATAGTTGGCGTGATCTGTACTTCAGCACACTCCAGATGCGTATCTCTGCATCTCACACACGGTTTACCGCCCTCACAGCGAACGCGCGCTTTGCGGCAGTTCTCGCACCCGTCAATGCACTGATCTAGGGTGTAACCTTTCTTGAGACATCCGCCACAGGGCCTATGGGACGACAGAAAGGAGATCAAATCCGGATCCGGGGAATATACATAGACCATCTGGATTGCCTACTTTGCACCATCACAGCGGATCTTGTCGCGCCTGATGAGAAGGTGCATGAAATCGATTGTCAGTAGATGGATTACCTACACCGTAGGAGGATATTACCTGCAACTCGCACAGGCCTTGCGATCTCCCTGGTCAGTTGACGTACTTTTCGTTCGAGAAAGGACTCGGCAAACCTTAACAGCTCTTCTCGGCCATGTTGTCGTTATGATGTCGGAAACCGGGATTGGTACTGGTGCAGGCGACAGCTGGGAATCCATCTCGGACTTGCAGGATGTGGGCAGAGACAAGGGTTGGTGGGAAAATCGCTCCAATTTTTGACATTCAGCGGCATCATTGCTGACAAATAGCACCCTCTATATGTTGATAATGACCAGCATGATAGACACAAGTATGTATGGTCAGTATGGAGCATGTTACATATATTCCCAATATATTCCAGTAATATTGTATGCTTCCGGTCAGTCGCGAATACCACAAATTGAACACAGAACAATGAGAGGCAGTAAAACCAGCGCGACATCTAAACTTGATAGTAAAAGCGATTCCCATGCGATAATGCGTAGTGCGATATTAATTGAAGGTATAAATTTGAATGATAGTGTTCGCGGTGCTTTCTTATTGATAGACTGCAATGTAGTTGATCACCCATTTGGCATCTGAAGTGCACGTCAGCTAAAGGGACGAAATTAGAAAAACTGTAGCACTCACCAACGAAGTTAGTAGCATTGGCAGACCATAGACGAGCAGGTGCCAGGGCAGCCAGGAGCTCGCATAGGCCCCGCCAGCCCAGTTGCCGCAGATGGTGGTGTCGATAACCATCGAGTGTTCGTAAAAGTTAGTGGAGATGTCGCAAGTCTGGGAAGACCAATAGCCAGCAGGTGTACCCCAGGTTGCAGGTGTGGGCACTTTGTTAGTGATATCGACAGGAATGTCTGCACGGGCAAAGTGCCACATGGACATGCCGGCGGACGGGTCCCACAAGAGAGCGAAGACACCTCCTTGAGCGCCATTGAATCCATAGCCGAAGGAGCGGTTGTCGGTGTCGGAGAAAGCGCATCCAGCGTCAGCGGTCTCTGTACTGTAGCAGTTCGTACCCAGGAGTTCACCAGTGACGGCCTGAAGTACATTGTCGACCGTGTCGATCGTGCAGGCAGCGTCTGTGCCACTGTGGAGCGTCATCTGGTTGGTAGCCTGGTTATTAACACCCTCTACGATATCAATCTCTCCGGCCAGGGGCCAGTTGGGTCCGACAGTCTGATACCAGCAGCAGTTTAGCCATCGTGTTTCTGATTAAATGAGACGATACGGTACTCACCCAGAAGCTGGGCCATGTGCCACAGCCAACCGGCATGGCAGCGGCATCCAAGATGAACAAACCACCAGAGTAGTTCTTGTTGGATGTGATGCGTACTCTGCGAACATTTATCAAACCACTAACACAAGGGGTGGTGGCTATGGTCTTACGAGTCGCGGTTTCCACCAGCAGGAACTGTGCTGGTGGAGTCTACGGCAAGTACAGTGGAGTTATCGCAGTCGTCGATATATGCAAGTCCCTTGGACATTGCATCCTGCATGTCCTGGTAAGCGACGTTGCCACCGGTCGGGTCCGATCCAGTGAAGAAGGTCCATTGACTAGGGTGCCACCACAGTAAGATTGCGCGTAAAGGGTGCTATGATGATGGACACATACTCAAAGAAATCGTCTGCTTGATAGAAGTCCTCAACAACATATGTTTTGTTGGTGCTGACTTGGTTACGGACAACGTGAGGGTGGCGAGACTTGAACGACGTCTTGTGAGCACCAGCCAGGGTGCCGAAAGGAACAGCTGCCAAAAGTGCAGCGAAAAGAGCGTGCATCGTAAGGCGTGTAATGAAAAGAGAAAGGAAGTTGTTCTATGAGATGGTACCAGAGAAGAACCAAGGGACCTTACACAGTTATTACCAAGGCCTTGATCATATTATATCGTATTGCCTGAGCCACAACCGTGGTGCAGTGGCAGGTTGTTGAACACACATTCCCCTTGTGGTAACAATGTGGATGTTGGGAAGCGAGATGATGGCAAGATGCTGACAACCTGACCCTACAACTGCGGGACACTAGCCCGATATTACATAACGACTTCTTTGTTCTCCTTTGGCATTATACTACTAGCCACTTATATACCCCGCTCGCCTGGGCCCGGGCCACACTCCATGCGTGCTCCTCAGTACTATCGTTGTGCCGGTGTTGCAAAATGGGACAGAGTTGCAAAATGCCTCGTAGCACACACAACATCACGATTGAAGCCTATTGCTGCTGGACGTAGGTCACTGTATAATAGATTGATGGCTCTGTATTTTTTTTAAACCAAAAAAATCCGTGGTTGCATGCTCGGCCTCGAATCTATCACCCAAAACCATTGTTTTCCATGCAAACTGGTCAGGGGACGATGCAGATCATAACATAAAAAATTGCTATTTTGTACTGAGGTACTATATACTATTGTCCATCTCCTCCATTTTTTCTGGAAGAGTTTACAACAGAGTTGCTGTTGTTATCGACGATGCAAGCATGACAGTCAGAACTCATTCAAGTGTGACAACTTTGAGCGGAGCATCCTATTTGAGTACTCGGCTGCATCGGCAGGCCACGGATCACATCTCCGCTTCAGCAGTGCAGCGCTCACACGCCGCTCAGCACCAAACGGCCGTCTCGGGGTTCCAATTTGCCTCTGTGACATAGTGTGACACTGTGCATTTACGCTGGGAGAGATTTTGCAACTCTGTCCTCTTTTCCACTCTTTGCGCCGGCATCTCTCTGGCAGAATCACTTCCCCTTCGTTCATTGTTCTATCTACTGGATCTTGTTCTATGCTCATTTCCCCAGAGCTCCATATTTTTTCTCTCTCTAACTTCGCAGTAACAAGTGAGTTATTTACAAAACTTGCCCAAATGTTGCAACTCCGGCACAACGATAGTAATGATATATCCAGCGGGGAATAATAGCGCGCCGACTGCATCAGGCATGATATTATGAATCTATTCGGGTCTATTAATCTGCTTCTGGCACCTTTACAACAAGGCTGTCTGTGCTTTCAGTCGATTCTGGAAGTATTTACTATGGACAAATGGGCACGTATCAACGGGTTATGGACAGCCACACAATGCCGCTCAGGCTCCCAGTGTCGACAACGTTGAACAATCAACGCGTGTGTACCGCCTATTCCATTCCCGTCTCGTCACGCTTTCGCTGGCAGTACGCGAGTTCCTGACCAGGAGAAGATCCGAGGTTTTCAAGTCACGCACTCCTGGATTTGTCTCTCGTTTGAGAGCGCCACTTTGTCCGAAATCACCGTGATGGGCCTGAGTCAGAACCTGGGTCGTGGCCAAGCGAAACAATTTCGGTGTTGCGATTGCGATTTGAGCTTTGTGGAGTACCTCGCTCCAAAGATGACCTGAATGGGTCCTCGTCCCGCTTGAACGAGGGTACGAGCGCTATGAAGATCTTATCTGACATCCTCCAGATTAAATCCTAACACCCCCGGAGAAGCGCACGGCCTCCGTGCTGGGTATGGTAACAGCAGATAATCATGTCTTCACGATGGGGGGGAACGTCTTCATTTGCGAATCTCTACGATGGATTACGCGGAACAACCCGCGATACTAATGCAGAAGCGAGAGCCGTTAGGACGACTCACTACAGTGATTTTGGCAAGTCGATAGGAAGACGGACCACCTGGATTGCTACGTGATTTAGCGCGCATCGGTTTTGCTGAGGCCGATCTACTCGAGATAATGGGCGCCCCATGGGCCCAGCCCCGATGCAATTCATCCGGTCGTTGAAACTCCCCCTCAGAATCACCATCGTGATTCATCTTGGCTTGAACTCTTCCACACGGCTATATCCGCCACCGCGCACACGAGACTGTCGCGCAAGTTGGAGGCAATGGAGTCGACTCTTGGTTCAGGGTAGACTGGCATAACTATCGCCGCAGTGATCAACTAGTAGATACTAGCTATAGCATTGTCATACGTCTTGTCCATGTTTTTGACACTGCCGTAGGCTAACCATCTCACCAGGACATGAACATCATCATACTTACCCACATGGACGCGAACACACGCAAACTTGGTCCATTAATATCATCAAACCACCACACACCACAAGACACACAGCAGCGTGACACAAGATGATATATAGCCACGAGGTGATTCTATTGAACAGCGTTGTACAAGTTTAGTTCGACAAGCAGACCGATTGTTTCCAGGTGTTTACTGCGACAGTCATCATTAGTGGTTGGTGCAATCAGAGAACATGGGCGCACATACCGTGATAACAGTTGGTTCGTCCCTCTGCAAGAACTCCTTCAGCTTTGTGATCTCTAATGCAACCTCAATGAGGCCCTTGAGACCCTCAGCGGTGTCCCTGCTCAACTCCTTCTCTCCCGCGTCGGGCCCGACGTATCTCTCGATGTACATCCTGACCGTCGCACCAGCACTACCAGTTCCACTGAGCCGGAACACGACTCTCGACCCGTCATCGAACAGCACAACCTGGCCCTGGTTCGCGCTCACGCTCTTGTCGATGGGATCGGTATACGAGAAGTTTGAGACAGATGCAATCTTGTAGTCTTGACCTGTGCTCTTCGAGTGGTGCATTGTGTTCGCAAATGAGGACGTCTTAATGGCGTCGTTCAGTAGTGCGACTAGCTTGTTCGCGCCATCGGAGGAAACTTCCTCGTAATCGTACCGACTGAAGAATGACCGGCCATACACAGCATAGTGCTTCTTCAGGAGCTCATTGATACCAATCAGCTCGTTCGGAGACTCCTTGTTAGCAGCAGCGAGAATGTTCAGCCATGCTGCAAGGAGTGAGTGTCTGAGAAACATCGCACGACCTATCACTGACCGACGATTGCCCACAGACCATCCTTTTCACGGATGTGGTCTGAGCCCGTTCCGAAAGATTCCTCTCCGCAGATGGAGAGCCGTCCGGCGTCCATCAAATTGCCGAAGAACTTCCAGCCTGTCGGAGGCTTTCTATGAACGACGTTCGCCCTCGCTAACCAATAGTAACGTACCAGTAGGCACTTCGAAATATTCCAGGCCCTTTTTCTCCGCGACAAGATCGATGGCCTTGCTGGTTGGCATGCTACGGGCCAAGACCTTTAACACCTCCCTTCTTGAAGTAGGGAATAACGTGTGCCCAGTCGGCAATGATCGCGACAGAGTCGGAGGGCGTGACGAACGCGCCCTTGCCATAGATCATATTCCTGTCACCATCACCATCGCTTGCGGCACCGAACTGGATGCCGTTCTTCTCCACAACTTCGACCAAGGAGTGCGCGTAAGTAAGGTTCGGGTCGGGGTGTCCTCCGCCGAAGTCTGGTAATGGGACGCAGTTCTGTATAGAAGACTCGGGAAGAGCAAGCTCTTCTACAAATATGGAGCGTGCATAAGGACCGGTGACACCGTGCAGACCATCAAATAGGATGCGGAAGGACTGCGCATTGTTCTGCAGGAAATCCTTGATGAGAGTGAAATCGAAGATCTCCTTCAACAGTATGACATAATCGGCGACAGAATCTATGATCTGCACATCTGAAGGGCCGTAGGTAGTTTCCCCGACTTTGGAGAGATCGACCTGAGGAGGAGCTCGAATTCACGGGTGAGATCCGATCGCGGAAGGAAGACAACGCACGGGATCAGCTTCGATAACCTTGTAGCTCTGAATTGTCTTTGTGACCTCGTAAATCTTGTTGGTCACATTCTCGGGAGCTGGACCACCGTTCGAAACATTGTATTTGATTCCGAAGTCGTTGTTTGGACCACCGGGGTTGTGGCTCGCTGTTAGGAGGATACCGCCATAGGCTTTATATTTCCGGATGACGTTGGAAGCTGCTGGGGTGGACAGAATTGAGTCCTTTCCGACGATAAATTTCTTCACACCGTTGGCGGAACCAATCTTCAGGATGGTGTGCACCGTCTCGGGGGAGAAGTACCGACCGTCCCCGCCGATGACGATTGTTGTACCCTGTGGGCTGATCGAATCAAAGATGGCTTGGGTGAAGTTCTCGGTATAGTGCTAGAACAAAGCATTTGAGCAGCGTCCATGCATCTAGCATGTCAATCGCGCACTTCCTGTTGGAACACCTTCACCCTGCATCCTGTTGATTAGACCCGTTTTTGAGAATCGAAGACAGTGTAGATACCTCTTCCTGAGCCCTGATGTACCAGGTTTCTGGCCATCGAAGGGCTTTGTTGGTATTTCCTTGACCTGATAACCCATCTATGCGGATGAAGTTACAAAATCAAGTGGTCATCCGCTTTTATGCTTAACCATATCTATGACGTCCAGTTTCCACGTGACGCAATGATCGTTACCTTTGTTTCGCTGGCAACTGCTCTCTCATTTTTAGGATGGCGAGATCGTCCGCACATGTGTGGGCGATGTCCGGAGCAACACGGTGGTTCAAACGTTCACGATCGCCTCAAAGCCGCACGACCCCGCATACTAGTCCGCCGAATTTGTTTCATACATACATCAGGAAGAGTAACTTGAGGTGTTCAGCATAATAAAACATCAAAAATAAAAATTACGCCGAGTTGCACCGTCAGAAATTGTCCATGACCAAAATGAATGGTATGACTTTAGCGAAGCAGTCGTGCATCATCTACAGCCTCCCCCTTTCACCACCTTGCACGTCCTCACCAAAGATCTCCGTGAATGCTTCCCCCAGATGCGGTATGATGTCCTGAGTGACCAGACCACGGCCTTCTACCCGGAAAGCCCTCTTGCTACTTGTGCGCGTAACCATGCTTCCCCCGACCGCAGCCAGAAGTGTGAGCCGTGAAGGGGGAATACTTTTATCGCTATCGAAAGACACATGAGGCGCCGTCAATTCATAGACGATTAAAAAAAATGGAATAAAATAACACACACCCAAAAACACCATCCTCATAGCACTTCCCCCACGCCAGCATGGTCCCCACATTCCCCCCGAGCACGTCCCCCTGGCCCCCGCATCTCTTAAGTCCCCCTTCCACATCCACCACCACGACCTCCCTGGCCTCCTCCCCCTCGCCGACCGCGCCCTCTCCGGAACCGGCCTCTTCGCCAGTCGTATCGCGCGCGATCACGTCGTTCGCGCCCTTCTCGAGCACGACGACGCCCCCCAGGCGCCGCGACACCTCCGCCGCGCGCGCGTGGGCGGGGACGTCCGCGCCGACGCCCACCTGCTCGCTCAGCCGGCGGAACTCGACGACGTTCGGCGTGAGCACCGCGCGGCGGTAGCCCCGCACGAGCGCGAGGTCCTGCCCGACGACCCAGAGCGCGTCGGCGTCCAGCACGAGGAACATCGCCTTCGCGCGCGCGAGCGCGAGCGCCGCCTTCGCGTACGCCAGCATGTAGTCCTCGCGGCCGAGTCCGGGCCCGAGCACGAGGACGTGGAGGCGGGAGAGGATGGAGTCCAGCTCCTTGTGGACTTTGTCCTTTGGGCTGTAGGGATGGGGGGGAAGAAGAGAGGGGGGTTGGCAAGCTGGCAGTCGTTGTCAACAGAGCGGACTCACGCGTCCTCGCGAAGGATAGGGTGGACGATCAGGTCGGGCGAATATGACTTGATTGCTTGTGCTGCAGTGGGCGCGCAGATGACATGCGAGAGGTCAGCGCCCTGGAATCAGAATCAGAATCATTAGACTACGTTTCGTGACTCGTCAGGAGCCTACCAAGCGCAGCGCCGACATCGCGGCAAAGAACGGCGCGCCGGTGTAGCTGTGCCATCGTCAATCAGTACTGACATGCCGGAGAACACACGTGAAGTCACTGACTCGAGCGCCCCTCCCAGAACGCCAACCCTGCCTGTGCACTTGTGTTGATCTCACGAACGTGAGGACTCGCGATGACTACACACCTGACTGGCCTTTGTACAGAGTGCCATCCAGAGGTGGTATTATCCGTTTTATTTGATCGATGATTGCCTTTGGGACGGGCATGTTTAGCGTTATCAACTAGTTCGGTTCGGTTGCAAGGAGAACGGTGTACGCCAGCTTGACGTCATCACAAAAGCAAGTACTCCCAACGCATTATTATATTTAGACCCCAGAGGCAGAGAACGAGTCACAGCCTATACATGAACACCAGTACTAGTAGGAAGACCACGGCACGTAGGATAGATATCGCTGGGAGATCTGGAGACGGGCAAGTGATACAACATGATGCATGTACAAGGTTAGCCACCGATATGGTACCACCACAGTCAGATATGGAGAGAAATATGGCAGGGCAAGGGTAGGCGCAGAACGCTATTAAACTCGTATTTGTATTGTATATGATGGGCTCAACAGAGAAGGAAGACATGCGATGGACGAAAGAGGCGGGATGTATGATCCGACAAGTTGTTGAAAATCCAAGGGGTAATATGTAAGTACGAATGTAAAACAACAGACCCAGAGACCGAGAAAGCAATGACAGACCCAAGGAGGGGTCCAATAATTCCAAAATAGAGCAAATAAGTAAAACGGTGATGAGGACCGGTCGTCAGGCAGGGGAACATGTTGAGGGAGTGGCCTTCCGCAAAATCCAATGCGAGAAAGACAGCTGAGGACTACCAAGAGGACAGAATAATCAAGGAGACGAGACGCCAGCTTGAACTCCGCTATGCCAGAAAGATCCAAGGAAAGCACCTGCGTTCGACATTATTTCCACAGCACGACTGACAAGGTTCCCGCCTTGCTGGCCGTCGTCTCCAAAGCCCCGTCGCGCAGGACTCCTCGACCCACCAGAGGAATGTTTCCGTTCGTGGCGGACGGTGGATGGGCAGGGAGAAGACTTAGAGGGCGGAACTGTCGGGCGCATGGACAGAACTGGGGAGTTGGCAGGTGTAGGTTGGCGGGCGATGGATTCTTGCTCCTCCTTCATAGATTGAGCGTGTCCAGGAGAAGACGGGCCAACGGGTGGCGGCGAGGATGGTGAGACAACGGAAGTAGCAAGTACTAATTGCGCCTCAGTGAAATCGGTCTTGGTGATCGGCTTGGCGTCGACTACAAGGCGGGGTGGTGATCGAGTAGTCGATGTCGACACCATAGTGACGGTAGAAGATCCGGACGACGAGGACCCGGAGATATCCTTCTTCCGTGCCTCGGTGGCAGGAGACAGCTCTGATTGAGCCTGAAGAGGCTGGGCGACAGCAGAGCGCGTCGGTGCACGCTGGTCTTCAGGACTCAAACTCGGACTGGCCGAAACCGAGCTAGCCCTTCGCCCGAACCGTTCCCTCCCTCTCTCTATACCCTTCCTGCCCTCCCTTCCATCACGCTCACGTTCCTGGACACGAACGCTCCCAATGCCAATGCCAATGCCTCCATCAGGGCTCAAGCTGCCAAGCGGACTTCCAGTATTGAGGCTTTCCCGGTCTGAAAAAGATGATGTGCGTGTGACACTGCGGCCACGAGGTTGTTCATTCTGTGCCTGCGAAGACAGTGAGGGTGACGATGCAGAGCGCCCACGTGGTGGATCAGGCTCTGGAGGAAAGAGAAGCGAGGAACTTGACTGGTGGGACGCGCTTGCACGCGGCACAGGAATGGCAGCACTTGACGCAGAAGTCCCCACCGTAGTGTCAGTGATGATGTTCGGCGAAGGTGTGCGGGAGCGTGATATACTTCGAGATCTCGAGCGTGACCTCGACCTGGACAGGTCCGGGGTACCACCTTCTAAACTAACGACAACGTCAGGACCACAAGGACCCCGTCCAATCAGGACAATAGAAGCACCATCCTCAGCATGTCGCGACGCCTGGTTGCTCCTAGGATCAACCCCCGGGCCCACCAACCCCTCAGCCCTAACAACGTCTATTGGAGCGTCCACCAGAGAAATAGGCGCCTCCGGTCGTGCACTTGGTGAGGCCACGATCGGCTGGTCGAAAAACTGCGGCTGAGCTGTCAAGTTATCTTCGTACGCTCCACCCTCTTTGTCCTCCGCTGTACTGTCACCCTCATCCATCTCTGAAGAGCAGACATAGGATGGGGGCACATACACCAACTCAACCGGGGAGTCATGTCCACTGTACGCATACCATTGTTTCCCTTGGTGCGAAGGATGAGAGTACGACTGCATTTGCGCGTGTACGAATGGGTGGGGATTGTGGTCGTCCTCGTCAACCTTCGTTTTGAGGATAGTAGGGGCAATGAGAGCGATGGTGACTAATTCTTTGTCTGCGCTTGGTGACCGCATGATGGAACTGCTACTCCCGTGCCTGCGTTGAGCTGCAATAGAAGAATAAGATGCGGACCGGGCCTGAGGAGGACGCGAGCGTGACGATGATGACGTAGATGATGAAGAGTGGGAGGAGGAGCGCATGATGGGAGGATGTAGAGAGGTGGGGGGCGCATGCCGCACACGCATTTCGATAACGTCGCCAGCCTCCTCCTCCTCCTCTTCTGAGGCCGACGAGGAAGATGACGGAGAAGTATTTTGTGGCGGTGGAGAACGGCGTGGATGTGATAGTGTATGAGCATGGGAGACTGGGGAATATGGTGAATGCCCGGGCGAGTCTAGCTCCTCGTCGTCGAAAAGCATTTCATCAGCCTCATCGATGATACCATCCTCCGAGTCTTCGTCATACCTGAAAACCGCAGAGATACGGAGAAAGTCGAAAGACCTTAGTGCGCTGCCCATAAAACTAGAATTAGCACTGACCCATCGTCCTCATAGGCATATCCACTTCCATATCCAGTCGGGCCAACATTGCCGCCCTGCGGATGCCCACCCCAGGAGGGTCGCTTCTTTTTTGGCTTGTCGATGGCGATGCACTGCTCAACAAAGGTATTAAAGCTGATGTGCTTGCGCTTCTGCGCCGGAACAAGAGGTGGTTGTGTGAGGCTCTCCGACTCCAGAAGACTGGAGTCAGTGGCAAAAGGTGCGCCATTAGGAATCACTCGTGGAGGCGAATCCCGTCTGAAAGCACGGCTAGGACCCCATCGGGTAATGTGCGTATCGCTCTTGGTGTGCATCAAGGAGGGCCTGGTTGGTTGAGCTGGAGGACCAGACATCTTGGAGAAATTGTCCTCCAACATGATCCGGGCAGGATCATCATCAGAATCCGGTGGACTATATGACGGCGATAGTGGGAAATCAGAAGTGAGAAGTTCGCCGATGGAACGGTGTTTAAGGATAGGCTTCCTGGCCATAGCGGCCGAACGCATTCGTTGTGGTGAGGATGGAAGGTCAAGCGCCACAGCGGTACTCGGGGAAGGCTTCGGAATGTAGACGGGTTGATCAGCGGTATGAAGAGGACCATATAGCCAAGTTACATCGGAGTCTTTGAGCCTGGTGAAATGTGTCAGCAGGACAGCCATAGAGGAGTAGGGTAACAAGGGAAGTAGTCTAGATAGTGGTCGGGAACATTGAAACGACTAGCATGTCATTCATCACAGTGGGACTGCAAATGCAAGTCCCCAAGATATATGCAAAGGGACCCTCAGTGATCACAAATGAAAAGGCGGGGGGGAAATGAAAATCGGGTCCGGGGGAGCAGCTAAAGATCTTTGTGGATCGTAACTTCGGGGTGAAATTTTATCTCACCAGTTAAGTGTCTCTGGTGTAACTGTCTTCAGACCATTGCGCTGTTTCCACCAAGTGCGCCAGGAGGCATTCTCGAGACGAACACCATTAGCAATTTCGTTCTTCTGACGTGTCATGTTGCGCCAAGAACGCCAAACGTCTTCCTCACGCCATTCATGGGATAGATAGTCGACCTGACCACGGGGAAGATCCGACAATACAGAGTCGTCCGGGATAACATTGACAGAGCCCAAAAGAACTGGGAGATAGGTGGCCATTGGGAAGAGGAAGGTGAGTCGTGTAGTCGTTGTAAGGTTTGTTAGTGTAGAAGGCGCGTCAATGGAGAAAATGAAGTCGGAACGAGGAGACGATGTTGCTTGTGGTGCTTGAAAGGGAGGAGGTAGGGGCCGGTGTCGAATAAAACAAGACGAGAGAGGCGAAGGGAAGGATCAAAGAGGACGGGAGGGCAGGCTTGTTTTGGGAGGAGAGGAGAAATTACGAGAGAAAATGCGATAGAGATCAAAAAAGGATGACAGGGCAATTGCAAGCTCCGAGTAAACTCACCGATTTAGTGGAGATAACCACGGGTACTGCTGAGTATAATTTTACACTACAGCAACGACCTCAATACAAGAGACCCTCCATATTTCTGTTATTTTTTGTGGTGGGGAGGGTGGCCGTTGTGGAGAAAAATGAAAAGGAACACCTCGCCAGCAGGCGAAAATGAGGGAAGTTTGGGGGAAACTGCAACTATGGTGTCGTTTCCTCTTTCAGCTCCCTATTCGTCCCGATGCGCGTGGTCCGGTCCGCATTTGTGCTCCGGCATCTCGGGAGACCTATATTTTTCAAGCTCCGTGACTGACAAGCTACATGGTTATCACATGTAAATTGCCCCTGTAATGTATTTTGTGACTTGTGTCTATTATGCATGGAACATATCATCGAGGTACTGGAAGATAACACTGCCATGACCCTCTGCAGAAAGCAACAGCAGCATGTACTATGTACCCAGTACTACCACAGGTCCACACAGTAATTTCCTGTCTCCAACCATTTGACAAGCGGATCAAGGGCCCGACCCGCCCCCCAAACAAACAACCTTTACATGGTCACTCCACCCCAGTCAAACACTGATCCTGCCCCACAGTACCCCACATTCAAATTCCTGATGTAAACTGGTGTGACCATCCACTCTGAGCTCGAGACTTTCGCCAAATTCAGCTACCCCTGAACTCACCGTCAAGGTACCGCCCAAACCTTACGGGCTACATCCCCACCATAATATGTAACTACTTATTCGGACGTGAATTCGAAGTGCCACATCAAAATGCTTTATCCCTGTACTTCGAGTTGCTGTCCTTCCATGTCACATAAATAAAAGTTCCCCACCATGCAGTAAATAAGATCCTGTTCACTGGATGACCGTCCCCCAAGGCCAGTTTCCCCGCGTCGGCCAACCGATGCTCACAGTGACTCGTACTATGGGTGTATTTTTACCACTTGGAACCCGCCAAGCGCCAGCGCCACTGATGATCCAATCCATCAAGGGCGCATGTTCCGACATCGTACTGGATAGTTACCCGAACAGGTCGCGATTCGTGCTCATAGAACCATTTCCGCCATGCAGTAAATAGATATTTTCGTTCCCCGACTCCTACGATGTCAGCACACGCAGCACTGCAGAGTGGGTTCCGATTACCCACGCCGGCATAACCTCCGAGAGCCAATTTGATGGGCATCCGGACCATGCATTATACTCCATCCAGGTCCGTAGTACTGATGGCGAGTGTATACAACCCAGCTATGTTCCCACCATGCATTTTCGCCGGATGACAAACGACTTACCAGTGGACGTCCCCGAGTTTGATGATCTTCAGAGAAGCTAAATGCTCGCATTTCTGCCCGCGACAGTCATGTAACAAACTCATTATCGCATGTCCAGGCGGCTGGTGGGGCGAGATTATCGCTTCTCGACGTACGTCGTTCGTGGGCCTTTTGGAAAGCGACAACAGGGGCTAACTCGAACTGCCAGCTTCTGGTCATATCCCATCCAATGGAGCGTATCGAAGAGACTGTAAGGAATAATCTCGACGATTGGTTAACCGTAAGTAATTTCAATTCCACGGTTCGGTGGCTCAACCAATGTATCAGTTCTCAGCGATTCGTGCACAAGAGGGGCGAACGCAGGACTGTCATCTTTACATCTAAGTTCATTACTTTTCGCAGTGTCCGACTTACGTTTCGGTTTGCAGTAGTTTACCTTTGAAGTTGGACAAATAATAATCCTGGACAAAACAGATAAATTTGGCTTTTGTTCGGGACAGCCCTTGAGTGTTATCTTTGATCATGAGGCATAACCAGAGAGTAGTTGACCGTACCGCAGCATCAGGCCCAAGGGTTTCCTACAGCTTGGCCCCGTCTTTCCTGGTCCAACGAATCGTCGGATCCGCATGCTGATCCCTAGCAATCTTGCTGGGCTTCATGTGAGCCGACATCGTAACTATCTGCTCGAGCGCATAGAGTATCGCGACAACAATTTCCCGTATGACATTGGTACAAGTTGAAGTACAGTTGCTTAGTTGTTCGCCTGTTTTGTGAAAGCTGATTAGGGAAAGTTCTATTTGTACCAACAAACTCGCGTACACAAAGGAAAAGCTAAGTTGGACACACGTTTTATGAAAAGTTTGTGAAGAGACCAACGTTCTGAATTTAGCTGTAACCCCTTCCTGATTGCCAGTCAAATACCAGCGATCATGCACATGCCGGGATGAGTCTACGACAATGGGGATGCGTGTGTTCAGCGAAAGCTTCTAGTTGTAACGACAGAGGCGACAGCACTTTCTTTGCTGCATACTTACGTATCAAATGCAGTAAGTACTCCTCTTGTTCCATTGCGATTTCCTTTGTGACCTCAACCTGATGTGAGGTCGACTCCATTGACTTGAGCGTTGACCACTTGCCCTATGGCTAGTAGAATGTATGATGAAAATGAACCCGAACGCCATACAAGCCGTTCATCCATCCTCACTAAACTCTCTAACGAGTAATAGTCGGACAGATTCAATGACTCTGTCTTGGCATATCGACATGGCCTCCGTAACAGATCTCACGCAACGATCCGGCGTCATACAAATTCCCGAAACACTCCTCGGAACACACGTCTGCTGCGGACGGCGCAAGGTTAGTGGGACTCTACTCAGGGAAGGATTCGCTGGTGCATTAGTTCTGCCCGCCTTTTGCAGAGCGGGGTGGTTCTAGCGATCGAGTCCCGCCTCCTCTCAGGCTAGTAGTAGTGCCTCCATTTCCACAAACTACTAACCTGAAGGCTGAGCTCGCACCAGAATCGATCTTCTTCGTGATACGCTAACCGTGGGGCCATAAGTCTGACAGGACTCGCATCGGAAAGGCGAAATCGAACCGATCATGAGAAAGGCGTGGTATTATATAAATGCCAACCAACCGAAAAGCATTGAATTCCGATTCACAAATGAAAACCCGAAGTCATACAAGACTAGTACATTCAAGTTGTACAACTCAAATCATTTTCGATGTTGGGCTCGCACGAACTTCAAGTTTGGGGAACCTCTGTAGATTGGCGACTTCTCCGTCCTGAAATGGTATGGCTTGTGGAAGTGCGATGCAATGCCAACCTAACACCACAGCCTCTTGTCTTCGAGTCAACAACATAAATTAACCTCCGAGTCGCTGAATCGCCATTTACGTCAGTAGCCCCAGCCGGTCTAATAACTACATTGATGTATTACATAAACGGCAAGCATATTATTTCTTCAATGTTCAGGCGAAGTGTCAGCTAACTGGAGAATTATAATAAAGTGTTTGAGTACCGTAATGCCACTTGCTTATGTGGTCGGTGCTCGGTAGATGCTGAGATCCGTAGATGCCGAACCGAGGTTCTTCGTCTACTAGGCCCGTCACTGAACCAAGTTTCAAATCTGCTAAGCCTCATTCAGATAAATCGACAATGCTCTGTCCAGAAAAGTTCTCGACTCCGCCCGGTTTACGAGCGCGCCGTGGCTGCACCAGCTTATAAGAGGTCCGAGCCTCGTCACATTGCCCTTTGTCCATCCAATCCACTCGGCTGGGACTAGTATCTATAAAGTCGCCCCTCTGCCTTGATTTGGCTCTTGTTCCCGCCCGTCATAATGGTTCTCACTATGTCCCAGCCCGCACGGGTGTCTATGCTGCTTCTATCGTCTCTGGCTTGTGCTTCCGCTTTCCCTATGACCCCAAGGGCCCAATCACCCACTGTTGCTTTGGATGATGCTACGTTCTCTGGTGTTGCATCTGGCCCCATCAACAAGTTCCTGGGTATACCATATGCTAAGGCTCCGTAAGTTACTTCCCAACAAAATCCATAAAGTTGGGCGTGACGCGGCATGTAGTACCGGCGGACTTCGATTCCAAGTTACGCAGCCAATTCCATCGTATAGCGGCAATTATTCTGCGACAGAATATGGACCAGCATGCATACAACAAGCAGTCAACATTCCCCAGTCCATGCAAGATGCTGGTGATCAAGTCGTTCAAGCTGTCGAGCAAGTTTACACTGCAGCTTCTCCAACTTCAGAGGACTGTTCGTGATTACGCCTCGAAATTCCCTAGATATATGCTGATAGAGTCAAAGGTCTTTCGATCAACGTGATTGCCCCCTCCGACATCGCCCCTGGTACCAAACTCCCGGTCGTTGTGGTAAGCAGTGTCTTCTTCTATATGACATCAATGTCATTAAGCAATGGTTCCGCAGTGGTTCCACGGTGGTTAGTCTCATCCCTCTGCGGCCCGGTTGAATGGTATTGAATTCCCTTTCTAGGAAGCTTTCAAGTTGGCAGCAGCTCGGCGTAAGTATTAGGATTTTCCTGTTGTGGACAGTCCCCTGATAATCGCCGCAGAGTGGATGGTAGTGCCGTCGTGCAGAGATCGATATCAACCAATGAACCAGTTATCTACGTCAGTATGAATTACCGGTTAGTTATTATTTCTATGTGCATGCGACTACGACTAATCAGCGTATCTCCAGGCTCAATGGTATGCACTTCCAGCGTTCGCGACTTGAAAGGGGCGTTTTCTCACAGATTCACTAGCCTTTGGTTTCCTTGGTAGTCTGGAGACTTTGGCTGCTGAGGTTGGTAACCTTGGTCTTCGAGATCGTGAGTTCTATTTATTTTAACCTCTAATGATGCGCTGACCGCCATAGAACGCGAGGCTCTTCAGTGGGTTCAGAATTACATTCATGCTTTCGGTGGTGATGCATCGAAAGTTACATTGTGGGTACATGTCTAACGTGATCGGCCGTTAAGTTAATCTTCCATGCAGGTGGGGGCAAGGGGCTGGCGCAGTATCCGCATCGCTCCAAATGCTTACCAACGGCGGTAACACGGAAGGCTTATTCAGGGGTGCTTTCATGCAATCCGGCGCTCCTGTCCCAACGGGGCACAGTAGTCATGGCCAAGCCTTTTACGATTCTATCGTCCTGCAGACTGGGTGTGCCAACACAACTGACACCCTCGCATGTCTGCGCAGTGCCCCCCTCGACGCCCTGCAGTCCGCAGTGAATAATCAGCCCTCTATCTTCGCTTATCCAGTGAGTGGAGATTTCATATCATGGTGATGGCGGGTACTGAATAATGGAATCCTTTCATTTTAGTCCATAATCTCCGCATGGCTGCCACGCGCTGAGGGCGGCATTCCGGGCACGTTCCTCATGTCGCCTCCTCAACAGCTCATTCAAGATGACAGTGTTGCTACTATTCCTTTCGTTATTGGTATTTTATCCGTGACATTCTCAAGTTCTATAGAGGTCTTATCACCCCTCCAGGTAACACTGACGACGAAGGCACAATTTTCTCTTTCGCTAACTCAAACATCACGTATGAATCCTTTGTAGAACTTCCGAGATCACTTCCTAAATCATTCCACCCCACAGAACCGATGATGAGTTGCACGCCTATCTCAAGACGTACTGGGCTTCCAACTCGACAGACGAGACCGTGAACAACATGACTACACTTTACCCTGGAGACGTCACCCAGGGATCTCCGTTCGATACTGGTACCCAGAATGCTCTCACCCCCAAATACAAACAATTGGCTGCGCTCCAGGGAGATGCATTGTTCGAAGGTCCTCGCCGATGGCTCCTGTCGTACCGCTCCGGAAAGCAAGACATGTGGACTTACCGTACGTCGGATTCACACAGCATATGAGTATTTGCTCATCCAATTCTTAGTATCTAAGCGTTCCAAACAAACGCCTTACCTCGGCTCGGTGTGTAGAATTCTGTGCAGTTCAAAACTTTGACTGATCTTCCTGTGCTGTGTAGTACCAAGGATCAGGATCTACTCAATGTGTTTGGAGGAGGGGACATGGTTGATTATCTCATTCGCTTTGTCAACAACCTCGATCCCAACAGCGCCACTGGCACCCAATGGCCGAAGTATACGACAGAATCTCCGAGTGCACTCGTATTCCTGGATGGGTCTCCTTCACAGGACATTGAGCAGGATACCTTCCGCCAGGATGCGATCAGCTTCCTGATGACATTCTTCCGCGAACATCCTATCTAGACTTTGGTTTCATTCGTTTCCATTATTTTTTCTATCATCGTATCAACGGTAGTTAGACACTGATGACCAGTTATGTATATCAACGAGTGTTAGGCACGTGATTGAGCATACTGGGCTCAATATAATAATATGACCAAGTACATACAACTGGCTGTCTACTGCGTGCACGTTCTCAAGTATAACGTCCAACATGCAAAGTTCAGGCTACGCGGAAGTTCCGTCAGAACTTGATGTACCATCTGGGTTTGACACCGCCCGTCTGGACGAGGATCGCTCGCCACCCTCGACGCTTGTCCCGAGAGTAGGTATGACTTCCGGATCAGAAACCCCAAATCCCTGGGCAGATGAACCACCAAAACTGCAGTTCAAACCAGTACAGACGCCCGATCCGGCACCGATCGAGGAGGCAGCCCCTTCTATCTTTACTTCATCCATAACTCCTCAAAGTGTCGATTCCGGAGTACACATATCCAAAGACGTCTTGAAAGAGTTTGACCCCCTCGCTGTGCCAGACGAGCTTAATTCCCGTCGTGCATGGGCTGACGCCGAAGCTCACCCTCCGCCACCTCGACCGCAATCAAGCATCAGCACCCGTGCGCATGCGCGTTCAGGCTCGCAAGATCTACCTCCCGGTACTCCAGGCTCCAGACCAAGTACTCCCGCCCCGCAATCATCTGCCCACTCGCCGTCGGCATCGGTATCGTCCCCGTCCGCATTCCCATCCCTCGCTGCCATTGCCCGCTCCTTCTCCATCCCCAGCGTCGTGAAGCCGCGGTCTCGCCCATTATCAATGGACACCGCCAAGCCGATACCATCGCCGTCTCCTCCTACAGTAGCTTCTGTTGCTGCGCAGCAACAGCCGCCGTCCCACATCGATGTGCCATCTCCCTTATCGCGGCCACTTCTGCTTCAACCTGATGGAAATGCGGAAAGCCAGAGTGCGCCCAGCACACGATCCGTCACGCCGTCTGGTGGTAATTACAATGCGGTCGTCGTCTCCGAGTCTCCCCGCAAGGACAAAGATCCACAGTTCGATTTTCAGAACTTCCTCAACCAGATGAAGTCAAAGGGCGCAGAACCTGTTGCGAAGTACCTAAGATCGTGAGTCATACGTCCATCCCAGACAGTCGTGTGTGACTAACAAGGACATATTGGCAGTTTCCTGAGCAACTTTACGAAGAGGATGTTCACTGTGGATGGTCAAGTGAAAGTAATCAACGAGTTCTTAAATGTGTGTGCATACAACTATGATGTCACTCGAAGCAACTCCAACGCGACTTGTCTTTAGTTCATTGCTGCCAAGATGAAGGAATGCGACGTTTGGCGGAATGCTTCCGATGCCGAGTTTGAACATGCCATGGAAGGCATGGAGAAACTGGTGATGAACAAACTTTACGATTTGTAGGTTCCTTTTGCATGTCCGCTCGGTTTTCTCTGATACTGAGTTGTGTCGCAGCACATTTACGCCATCCCTCCCGTTTCTGAGCCCTCCACGGCCAGTAACGGCCGATGATCTAGAACGGGATCGAGTCCTTGCACAGAGAATCAACCTGTTCAGATGGGTAAGACCGTCACACCTCGACATTGCTGAACTGGAGAAGGAAGATGCAGGGATCAGGGGGTTCTTGGAATTCGCACAACAAGGTACTGTCTAACTGATGTGTTACCTTCTTCCATTTGACCCAGTTCATGCACAGAACTATGCCGAGTGAACCACTACAAAGCACCGAGAGACAAACTCATCTGCATCCTGAATTGCTGCAAGGTCATATTCGGTCAGGCTCTTGTTGCCATGACGGTACCTCGGAACCACTGACACGAAATTTCGATTAATAGGGCTCCTGCGTCATTTACGAAAAGACGAAGGAGCAGACTCATTTGTACCGGTCCTGATCTTTGTGGTTCTCAAGGCAAATCCGGACCATCTTCTTTCCAATGTAGAGTATGTGTGCAGCTTCTGTGAGCACTTGGTGTACTCATTGATGTTAATAGATTCATCAATCGCTTCCGGAATCCTGCAAAGCTCCAAAGCGAGGCAGGGTATTACCTCTCTAGTCTCGTGGGTGTACCCGGTGCTCGGTGCCCTCTTGGATTACCTGACTAACTAGATCTGCTATAGATGGGAGCGGTTCAATTCATCGAGACAATGGACCATACCTCCATGTCAAATATTACGCAGGAGGAATTTGAACGGTACGCTCTTTGGAATGTTCGTTTACTCGCTGCAAGCTCACACGCCTGCTCTCAGCAATGTCGAGCTAGCGATCCAAACACTGCCGCCCTCGTTGCCCTCCTCACCAACATCCACCTCCTCGTTTGTCCCACCGCCTCCGTCTCCACACGCAGGAGAGGAATCCGCTGAGCCACTGACCTTATCCGTTCCCTCACAAGCTCAAACACAGAGTATAAGCGAAGATGCACGCCGGTTGCTCCAAAAGACTGGCGACGTAGTGTCGAAGCCACTTGGTGCAATCAGTCGAATCTTTAGCGAAGCCCTCGATGAGAAAATGACGTATCTTCCTGGGCCATTCGCACCCTTTGAGCTCGGAAGAGAGCGTGCTCAGGATGAATCCAGCAACCAAACTGAGCGCCATTGGGCACATCCGGAGCAGGTTGCGCAATTTCGGGTTGGTACACCGAATACATCCGCACCGATTCAGACACCATACAAACCACGCGTGCGCAGACCATCACCTGCGCCGCCATCGCCTGGAGGGACATCCTTCGTGGGCGAGGAGACACCCAACAGACCAGGACCAGGGAGTGGGCCGGGAGGTATCCCATATACCAATCAGGCACTCGCACTTGGTCCTTCGCAGAACATCCCGCCAACTCGCACGCCAAGCTCGGTCCCTCAGCATCTACAGCCCCCGTCACAGGCACAACATATTTCCCGCACGCCAACGCCATCACTAGACCTCACTGCAGTACAGGCTGAGATAGACAGGGCCCATGCGCATGCAAGTGCTGCCTCTCGGGCTACCCTCGCACAGATATTCCCAGCCATGGACGCTGAAGTTCGCGACCTGGTTCTTGAGGGTAATGGTGGGGACCTGGGAAAGACCATTGAGGCATTACTTGACATGAGCGGAGGTTAATAGACCGGATCTGGAGAAGAGCGGCGTGGGGAAAGGGCAACTCCGGTGGTCACGATACTCACTGACCGATATTTGCGGGATAATATACATGCCGAATATGGTACAGTATGCTCTGAGCTATAATCAGTTCTGCGGGGTGAGCTCTCCGCAGCCATTCGGAACCATTGATCAGTTCTACAGGTTCCGAGTCTTACACTTGTAATCCACTTATTCATGATCAGTAATGGTCTTTATTCTCGCCCAGAGGCGTGTTTTATTGACACGTAGGTAGTCCCAGCGGACACTGGTTTGATTAGGATCCCTGTGTCCGAGGGTGGATCCTGGTGCTCTGGCGTTCTGATCGCAACAAGATTCTCAACTTCTAACACGTGCTCGCCCTCCCCGGTCCTATCGTTAATCGACCAGTCAGCGGAGCTCGCGCTCAATGCCACTTCTTCACCGTCAATTCACACAACATGTCATTGGGTATCATGTCTGGCGTTTCAGATGTTCCGCGTCGCTATTTTCAGCTCGTGAGAGTGACACTGGCTTCTACAGGCACAGAGATGTGGGGTAAACCGTGATCTGGTTGATTCTGGTTGGTTGTCCATATCTGTGACGGAACCTTGGAAGAATGGTTGAGCCGCGGCAATGACGAAAACATAACCAATGTGAGTGGTAAGTATTATCTATATAGGATGGAGCTGCCTGTCAAGGGCGTACCAGCACCATTCTTCCCCACTCCGTTAAAGCGACAGGAATGGCTGCAGGGAACCACTCATCTCCTTCTTCTCAACAAAGCATCTCAGACAAGGAGCATGTCGCGCACATCGAGGTCGGCGGGGATGTCACCAAGGACACGGATGGACTATTCAACCCGGGCGTCGACGTATCGAGTATCGACGAGCGCAAACTGATGCGCAAGGTTGACTTGCGAACGGTCCCTTGGCTTTCGTTCTTGTATCTACTAGCCTTTCTAGACCGGACAAGTATTGGGAATGCGAAGGTATTATCACGCCACTCGCTCGCCTTGCTCTGCCTATATTTACTGACGCAAGAACGCAGTTGTATGGCATGGAGACGGACCTGCACCTTAATGATACACAATATCTTCTCTGCCTGACGGTATTCTTCATACCATACGCCCTCTTCGAGGCGAGTGCATCGTCCTGCGCCACCTGCACGGCGAATTAATCCCGCACAGGTTCCCTCCAATGTAATTCTGAAGCGCTTGCGACCATCCATATGGTTATCCGCCCTGATGCTATTGTGGGGTATAATGATGGTGAGCCTAGGCTCCGCCGTCCCATCTCAAACCCCCTTGACACGTAGCGCAGACGGTGCAAGGTCTCATTAGCAACTATGGCGGCCTCATGGGTATGTTCTGACTCTGAGCTGGAGTCATAGTTTTCCAACGGAACTCACACTCGAAATAGCGATGCGATGGCTGCTCGGAACCTTCGAAGCTGGGCTGTTCCCCGGAGTGGCCTATTATCTCTCATGGTACGTACTCGGGCTTCGGGCCTTCATTGCACGTCTACAGAGCCGGTTGTCCCTGATGCATGCGAAAATCTTGCACACGACAGTTGGTACAAGCGTTCGGAGTTCGGCATCCGAATGGCGATATTCTTCTCGGCGGCGACTATGTCAGGGGCATTCGGAGGTCTCCTTGCAGTAAGGCCTTGGTATTGGCTGGGACGGAACCCCTGTGAAAGACTCACCGCTTGCATCCACAGGCGGCGATTTCTAAATTGGACGGCGTGGGTGGCAAACCTGCTTGGGCCTGGATCTTCATCATAGAGGGTCTGGCTACGGTTGTAGCGGGTGCCATGTCCTTCTGGATCATAGTGGATTTCCCACATGATGCAAAGTTCCTGACCGAGGTCGAGCGAACGGTCGTTATTCGGCGGCTGCAGGGAGACAACCAGTTCAGTGCCGCTGGAGAGTCGCTGAAGTGGAAATATATCAAGGCAAGTTGGACGGACTGGAAAACTTACCTATCCAGTGCGTCTTCTTTGCTTCTCCGGTCGAGAACTCGAAATTATGGGATGCTGAGCGAAACTAGTTGTCGTCTATTCTGGAAGTGACATGCCCCTGTATGCTTTTGCTTTGTTTCTCCCAAGCATCATCAGCCAGGTACGTTCTAGAAGACCGGATGTGATATCTTGGGTGTCGGCCCGCTCACACAGAGTTTCCTCTCTCACCAACACGTCCAGCTCGGTAAGTACACGTTTCGCGAAGCATCAGGGCGGCGTTTCATCTGACGGGTATTAGGTTACAAGGCGACCCCTGCAAATTTGTTGACGGTTCCCGTGTACATTCTCGCCTGTATATGCACATGCACTGTCGGCTTCTTGGCTGACCGGTACGGTAACCGAGGGCTGTTCAACCTGTATGTCCTCACCGCGAAGTTTCTTTTACGACATGCTCACCTTTTTTTCATTTCGATGCATAGTGGCTGTCTTTGTGTTGGTGCGTGATGCCCTTTACATACATAGACGCCACACCGGAATTTCCCTGATTTATTGTCCCGTAAATCCAGCTGCAGCGGGATACATTATTTTGATTTCCTCCCGCAACGCGACGCTTTCATACATTGCAGTATATTTAGCGGCTTGGTAAGCCCAACTCCCTCGTCGACAAATCACGCACTAGCCCCTGACAAATCGGACATCGCAGCGGCATCTATCCTTGCATTCGTGAGTGTCGTGTGCCTTATGAATTTACCAACCTATGAACCGACGGGTCATTTGTGCGTAAACCTTCAACAGCCAATAGCGCGTGAGTGCGATTGCAATCTAAAGTTCAATAAGGGTTGTTCTAACACGAACGAGATAGCGCGTGGGTCTCGAATAATGTCGAAGGGTCGTACAAGCGCAGCGTATCACTCGCAATGGTGATATCTTCGTAGGTTCCAAATTATATGCGGAGGTGGAGCAACCCCGCCTGACACGTTGCAGGGGAAATATTCAGGGGGCAATCAGTTCCAACGTCTATCGTGCGAATCAAACTCCGTGGTACCCCATGGGGCACGGCCTTGTGCTCATGTATATTGCGTTCGGGATCATCTCGACAGTGTCCCTGCGGTACATGTTGAAAGCCGAGAATGCACGTCGGGAGCGTGGGGAAAGAGACGAGGTCATCGAAGGGTATGAAGGAGGACTGGAGATTAACGGCCGGTTTGCTAGCGTTGACGATGCCAGGAGGGAGAAGGGAGATAAGTGGAGCGGATATAGGTATACCTTGTAACCGACGTCAAATGTACGAGATTGGTTCAATGTGGACGGGAGTACGGATGTTAGAGTAAATGTTTAATCATTTGACAGATCACGTCAATCGTGGCGAGGGTATTCTATGATTTAGGTACTCAGTACCCAGTATTCAGTAGTGGTGGCCGATCGGTGTAAGCAGTCATGTATGCATATGAACAACCGTATCTCGGTCGGTGATAGACTCGTCTGAATGGCACTGACAGATATCGCCTGTGTGGATCTCCCGCGCTGTCCGGCATGATCGTGTCCACGGCTCCGTGGTCGTCTGTGCATGCTCCAAATGCAGGAGACGATCAGAACATTCGTCAGATCGTGCGACGGCGGCAGTTTCTCGGAGAACGCGAAGGGCGCAAAGGGAGAGGGTGCTGCTTGAGCGGTGGGGATGGAGTGGAGATAGAGATGACTGTAGTCCGAAAGCTGTCATTGACCGTGTCAATGATACGGGCAATGTTCTTATGTAAGAACCTGGCGAAGCAACAACGCACTGCCAGCACTCCAAGAGCCTATCAGAAACCAGGGCTGCATGGATTAGTATATTTATCCTGTCGAAATTGCCGTGCCGTAAATTCTTGTAAGTGGGACTCGTAGCGCCTGAGCGGCTCGCTGCCAATGCTGATGGCCTAGTACTGTGGTACGGTTCAAATACTGGGGTGCCCAACGTTCGCCTTGGCGAAGATCATCCCTAAGTCATCCCTGCGGACCGCTGACGTACTGACACCGACATGCCCAAATGTATGATCACGCTGGGAGGAACGAGTGTGCGTTATTCGGGAGAGCTTGTAGGACGGGCGGCAATCAGTCACGGTGGAGGAACGATATGAATGGTGAGCGTCGCGGAAGCATTGGAGGAAGGTGAGAAATGGTGGCTCAGGTCAGTTGCCCGCTTAAGACCGCACCTGCCCTAAAGTCGCCACAGCAACGCGATCTGCCAGTGGGTGTTGACTATTAAAGCGCAGCACCGTAACTTTTGTCGCGTACTTGGTTGCATACTTACCGCCCCTCCATCCTTATATACCCCCCTCTTCCAACCATCACCCCATCTCCTTGTTTTATCAGTCGAAAACATCATGGGCCGTCCTCTCTTCTCTAAAACATTCCAATCCGCTCCCGCCGTGCGGTTGCCAGACCCTCCCTGTCCATACGAAAAATGGTCCCATCTGAATGCTTTCGATCCTGACTCTGACGAGTTCTTCGACGATGCACTTGCTGTATACGAGGACTTCATTGACCCCGGACACGGGGAGCAGATGGTTGGAGAGGAAGAGAGGGATATGCTGGTGGTCAGGATGGGCAATGCCAGCCCGATCTCATCTGAGGGCAGTCTCAGCGACAGCGATACCCCGATGGCTGTCGGCGACGAAGATCCAGCTCATCTCGTCGTCGACGATTTCCATGATCTCACACACATGGACGACAGCGAATCCACGCTGACTGATCCTGCTGTCCGTGTGCGCCTTGCCACACGACCTGAAATCAGCTGGGAGCCATCGCCGTCTGACGCGATGGAGTACAGACGCATGTCGCACCAGCGCTCTTCGTCTGTGTCTGTGAACCGCGGCTTCATCTCGTATCATGACTATGCCGAACGTCTTCCCGCCCCGACCCCAAGTGCACCCATCCCTGTGCCTGTCATGCGCTCTCGTCGCTCCACTTCACTTGACGAACACGTATTGCCATCCCCTTCTACTCCCCATTTCCGTGAGACTCCTGTTGCTCATTTATCCATGTCTCCCCCACCGAGTACCACTCCACGACTCTACTCATGGGGCCGTAACCCAACTTACTCCACCTCACCATCCGCCGGCAGTCCTTTCATCAATGCTCACGCCCGCACCTCTTACACTCATCTCTCCCCCGCGCTAATTCGCATCCGTGACGTCACTGTCTAAGCAAAATACCCCGTCCCATTTCTCTCAGCCTGTCATTTCACTTCCTCCGTCGAGATTCCATCGCTTTCGGCCTCTTCCGTCTTCATTGGGTTTTGAGACATGCATCTACAGCCATCTATTCTCTTCTCTACACACATCTAATCCAGTCACTTATGCATTATATACAATGACCGCAAAGTAGTACAACATGCTTTGCTGTACCATCATGTGCTTCCTATAGTTATTGTATTGCGGTAGCGACTAGATTAGACTAGCCTCCCGAATCCCATCCGCTTGGCAGTTTGTACATCCGTGTCTCATTGCACCGACGTTCAGCCCCATCGCGCGTCCCACTTTCCAATGCTTTGACCGAGCGCCCATGTCGGTCTTCCCGAGGTACAAGATACAATTAAGCAACTAGTGTCTTCCGCTTCTCGGCTAGGTACCCTTAATGGCGCTTCCCTGTCCGATGCCTCGGAGACTCCTGGAGCTGATGAAGGAATGTACGACACAGGCCCCGTGACATTAGAGTGCATGATGATCGAGATAGAAGAGCTGCTATCGTCGTCAGGCTGCGAAGTTGACACGATCGATCTAGAACCCTCGATTAGAGAGATCTGCACAAATTAAACACGACGAGAGAACCATTACATCGCAGTGCCGATGACGGATTGAACGAATCCGCCGTCCATCAAGCCCCTCCAGCGCACATGGGTGGTGTTGCCTATGCGAGACGGCGACGGTGCCTCGTACACGGCGACATATGGGTCGACGCGGTCGTTAGCTTTGAGTCTGTCGTGTGATGTGATGGTCTCAACACGGTTGCATCTATTGGCGCGTCGTGCTGTACCTTTGCGCGCCTAGGCAGGCCATGCCCGCCCATTCAAACAGGCTCCCCAGTCGCTGCTGACGGTCTTCCACGCTCTCGTCCGCCGACTCGGGGAGCTCTGGATCTGGTATGTACACGTCGGTATCGTGCCGCAGTCGTGCCTTCACTTCGACGACGCCGCCGCCGCCGCCTACCGCGTGTGGATCGTCTGCCGGTGGACCTGCTTTGCGAGAGTCAGTCAGCCTGGCGTTAGAACCAGAAATACAACCCTCGGGCAGCACGACCTTCACCGACGTATGCGACCTCCCATTTCCCGAGTCCGCTCTCGGCGCGTATAGAGTCCCAGGTCTTCAACGCCGTCCTTTGCCGCTCCCGAACAGCGACGCTCGCTGTCTCCCGCTGCAGCGGAATGTGTATCACTGTACCGCCGGGATTCTGAAAAAGACAATAATCAATCACACTTCACTTCTTCCTGCGCGCACATCGACAAAAGAAGAGAAAGAAAAAAAGAAAAAAAACGAGTGAATGAACGAACGAATGAACGCTCGCTCACCGAATTGTTCGGGACAGCCCTTGAACGCGAGTTTCTTGCCCACCACGCCGAGCCTCTCATACAGGCGTTTCGTCATCTCCGTTGCACCATGGCCTGGCTGAAACTCCGAGTTTCTAGACTATATCAGTTTTACCTACAAATAATTCCACCACCCAAAATAATCTTTGTCTTGCTGAAACAGCCGCTGAAGTTCTAATTTCTAATAAAAGTACAGTTATTTTTCTGTGACTACATGAGACGAAAAACATCAATGCCTGGTACGAGAACTTGAATGGACAAAAACACAATGTTGTCACACAACCTCAGAGCTTCGAAGAGATTCACTCTTTCCTGTGCTTCTGATAGTAGTGAATGAGGCCCGTGGTCTGCAGCGCACCGAGTCAGTGTCCTTTCGCAGGATTTCACAGCGATTAACTCACCGAACTATCGTGCCCAGTGACATCAGAAGGCTTTTCCAGCTGCGATAAGATGTTCTTAGCGAGGACCTTCCCGAGTTCGACACCCATTTGATCTAAGAAAATGCAATTAGTGATCGAAATATACCCGCGGCGCCATATCCAGCATACCAAACGAGTTAATGCCCCATATAACACCTTGAGTGAAGATCTTGTGCTCGTACAGAGCGATCAAGGCACCCAGAGTCCGAGGAGTCAACAGCGGGAAAATGATGCTGTTGCTTGGACGGTTTCCTTCGAACACCTTGCTCTTCACAAGAGCCTCGCTTGCGCCGCTTCCGAGCTCCTTGCGAACCTCTTCCTCGGTCTTACCAAAGGCTAAAGCCTCAGGCTGAGCGAAGAAGTTGGAGAGGAGAATGCGATGGTGCTTCGACTTGGCGATGGGGTTGTGGGTTGTAGTGGGAGCGAGGAAGTCAGCAGGGACCAGCTTCGTGCCCTGGTGGAGGAGCTGGTAAAAGGAGTGTTGACCATTAGTGCCAGCTGCGCCCCAGATGATGGGCTGATCAGAAGTGCGTTAGTGAAATGGAGCGTGATAGATGGGTGCCACGCACCCCAGTCTGATAGTCAACGCGCTGACCATTCTTGGTGACGAACTTGCCGTTCGACTCCATGTCTCCCTGTTGGAAATAATCTGCGAACTTGTGGAGGTACTGGTCGTATGGTAGAAGTGCATGCGTTTGAGCGCCGTAGAAGTCGTTGTACCAGATACCGACGACCGCAAGCAATACGGGAAGGTTGTTCTCCAACGGAGTCTCCTTAAAATGTTTGTCCATGCCATGGGCACCCTTCAAGAGGGACTCGAAGTTATCGTAACCGATGCACAGAACAATGGAGAGACCGATCGCGCTCCACAAGCTGTAACGACCGCCAACCCAGTCCCAGAATTGGAACATGTTGGCCTCGTTAATGCCGAACGCCGTGACGGCCTTGGTGTTTGTGGAAAGAGCGACGAAGTGCTTCGCGACGTGGGCTTTGTCCTTGGCAGAAGACAAGAACCAATCCCTAGCCGACTCTGCGTTGGTGATGGTTTCTTGCGTAGTGAACGTTTTACTAGCGATGATGAATATTGTACACTCTGGGTCACATTCCCTGAGGGTCTCTGCAAGGTGGGTTCCATCGATATTGGAAACGAAATGGGCGTTCAGATCGCGCTTCGCGTAAGGCTTTAGTGCTTCGGTCACCATGACCGGGCCCAAGTCAGAGCCTCCAATACCAATGTTAACGATGGTATTGATGGTTTTGCCAGTGTAACCCTTCCAGGACCCGCTCCTGACGGCCTCGGAGAACTCCTTCATGTGGGCGAGCACGGCGTCGACTTCATCGACTCCACTTTCCTGGATTTTGAAGTCGTTGAAATTACGCAGCGCGACGTGAAGTACGGAACGGTCTTCAGAAGTGTTTATGTGCTCTCCGGCGAACATCTTGTCACGGTAGGTCGCGACCTCGGCCTCCTTCGCCAGGGATAGAAGCGAGTCCAAGATCGGCTGGGTGATAAGGTTTTTGGAGTAGTCGACAAGGAAGGTGGTGTTGGGATCAGTAGAATCTACATATTCCTTGGAGAATTTGGAGAAGCGGTGAGGATCCTGAGAGAACAGGTCCTTCAGGGTGAGCCTTGCGTGTTCGGCGTCATAGGTCTGCTGGAGCTTCTTCCAGGAACTATATTCTGATTAGGTGATCGCCGTTGTTTAGTACAGATTATGCACAAAGAATGTAAACCAACCTGTGGCAGGCTTTCCGCTCATGATGGTGGAGTCGAAGTATCGGCGAGGTGCGGAGAGATGGGGCGGATCTATGGAAACATAGGAGCGTTTAACTTTATACTTCAACAGATCCTCTGCCAAATCGATCGTGGGAACGACGACTGACTTCAGTCCTTGTTCTCACGATCGATGTGAAGTTATTATGAAGCACTATGGCTCATGTTGCTATGTCCTTGGACGGACGTGAGTGCGGGCCTGTGCGGGCTGACACGATCAGCGATCGGTTCCATGTGTTCCGGAGGCTCAATTCCACGAGTGCAGAACGGCCGGTCACGATGAGAAAGTTGAAACTTGTGTTCTTGGGACAACTTGCGAGAAAGCTCATGAATGGCTTGAAGGAGGCCGGCGAATGACATTTCATGGGTATGTAGCCTTTCGGTGCGCACGACACACGTTCATCGGTTCATGTCGCCGACGTGAAGGTCTGGACTTGGCACTCGAATGAGCACCTGGAAGCAGTCATATGAAGGGTGAGGTGATCTACTAATAATGATTGTGCCATCGTTGACAAGTTTGCACTGGACCAGGGACGCACTTGTCGTCACTGAGAAGCACCTACAGGTATGTAGGCACGGACCGACATGCAGTTATACAGTCATTCCGCAGAATATCGCGACGAAGGAACCGAGAGACACCGAGATATGGCAGTAAAAGGGCCTCACGAATAAAAGCAAAGCTGAAGGGCCTGTAAAAATTCCAGGGAACAATGAAAATACGAACGTGTGAAGAGCACGACTGGTCATTACACCGATATAGGCGTGCCGTTTCGGTTGACAGACATTAGCAGTCGCACACCAAGTCTGCGACAGTGCGACTGGAATTCAACTTGTGCAAGTTGTAATCATTCCTTGTGAGATCCAGCCTAAATACTAAAATATACCCCGAGTTGCAGGTCCTGCTAGTTGTCGGCACCAAGTCCATTATCTACTCATAAGTTTTCCGAGCACTCCTCGAATTGCCTCACAATGCCATGGCCAGTAAAGCATGGGGTTTTTACGAAGGTAACTGTGCAACTCTGATACCACTTGCAACATATTCTTATGTCGATCTTGGGCAGCTGTCGTCGTAACCTCTCCTACTGTTCGGAAGTACATGATTCACTCTCTTGAACTGCGTCATGTTTACAACGTCGATGCCATACACCGACGTGTACGCTCTTCAAGCCTGTCTTGATGTGATCTCCAGCGACAAAGGACAGGAGGTAAAGTGTATTGCTTCCTTTCGACTACTATACTTATTTTTCATTTTCATTCTGAATATGTCAAGCTTCGGCAAAACCTGGTTCGGATGTCCCGCTACGCACGTAAGCAGCTGGTTCATGTGCTGAAGTGCATCCCTGGAGAGATCTTGTC
This sequence comes from Melanogaster broomeanus, assembly GCA_014904935.1. NCBI lineage: Eukaryota > Fungi > Basidiomycota > Agaricomycetes > Boletales > Melanogastraceae > Melanogaster > Melanogaster broomeanus. The sequence goes on along the minus strand of MU123714.1, from coordinate 52,958 downwards.
TGTGGACAATTCGCCTTCGAGAACCCACGACTCTGGTCTCTGTTCCCCCATCATACCGATCTTTACGCCCCTCGTACAGAATCTGGCAGACCACCTACTGAAGAAAGGGTATGCAGTTACCCCCTTCACGCTCCCTGCCGTCAGGAGACCCAGGATCCGCATGATTATACATGCCCACAATACGGAAGAGGATATCGATTCGTTTATAAACACACTCGTGCAGTGGACGACGACGCAGGGACGGGATGGCATCCCCGCTGTCGTGCGTAGTAGCGTGGAGCGCCGCGACAGGCAATATATGAAGGCGAGGGCTCGGCTTTAGAAAGTTGCTTACATCCGTTTGTTTGATGCTCAGAACCTCCATTCGACCCGTAGGTTATACAGACCTACCGGAATTTGATAATATCGCTGTGCCTCCTGTCATTTCATTTCCTCCGTCTAGATTCCATCGCTTTTGGCCTCTTTCGTCTTCATTGGGTTTTGAGACATGCATCTACAGCCATCTATTCTCTTCTCTACACACATCTAATCCAGTCACTTATGCATTATATACAATGACCGCAAAGTAGTACAACATGCTTTGCTGTACCATCATGTGCTTCCTATAGTTATTGTATTGTATTGCGGTAGCGACTAGATTAGACTAGCCTCCCGAATCCCATCCGCTTGGCAGTTTGTACATCCGTGTATCATTACACCGACGTTCAGCCCCATCGCGCGTCCCACTTTCCAATGCTTTGACCGAGCGCCCATGTCGGTCTTCCCGAGGTACAAGATACAATTAAGCAACTAGTGTCTTCCGCTTCTCGGCTAGGTACCCTTAATGGCGCTTCCCTGTCCGATGCCTCGGAGACTCCTGGAGCTGATGAAGGAACGTACGACACAGGCGCCGTGACATTAGAGTGCATGATGATCGAGATAGAAGAGCTGCTATCGTCGTCAGGCTGCGAAGTTGACACGATCGATCTAGAACCCTCGATCAGAGAGATCTGCACAAATTAAACACACGAGGCACCTCGAGAGAACCATTACATCGCAGTGCCGATGACTGATTGAACGAATCCGCCGTCCATCAAGCCCCTCCAACGCACATGGGTGATGTTGCCTATGCGAGACGGCGACGGGGCCTCGTACACGGCGACATATGGGTCGACGCGGTCGTTAGCTTTGAGTCTGTCGTGTGATGTGATGGTCTCAACACGGTTGCATCTATTGGCGCGTCGTGCTGTACCTTTGCGCGCCTAGGCAGGCCATGCCCGCCCATTCAAACAGGCTCCCCAATCGTTGCTGACGGTCTTCCACGCTCTCGTCCGCCGACTCGGGGAGCTCTGGAACTGGGATGTACACGTCGGTATCGTGCCGCAGTCGTGCCTTCACTTCGACGACGACGCCGCCGCCTACCGCGTGTGGGTCGTCTGCCGGTGGACCTGCTTTGCGAGAGTCGGTCAGCCTGGCGTAGAATTAGAAATACAACCTCGCGGCAGCACGACCTTCACCGACGTATGCGACCTCCCATTTCCCGAGTCCGCTCTCGGCGCGTATAGAATCCCAGGTCTTCAACGCCGTCCTTTGCCGCTCCCGAACAGCGACGCTCGCTGTCTCCCGCTGCAGCGGAATGTGTATCACTGTACCGCCGGGATTAAGCGATCACACTTCTTCCTGCGCGCACATCGACAAAAGAAGAGAAAGGAAAAAAAAAACGAGTGAACGAACGAATGAATGAACGAACGCTCGCTCACCGAATTGTTCGGGACAGCCCTTGAATGCGAGTTTCTTGCCCACCACGCCGAGCCTCTCATACAGGCGTTTCGAAACGCAGAGGGTCAGGATGCCGCGCGGGTCGATGCACCACGTATCGTCGGCCTCACAGCCGAGGGGAAGGGCTTTGAAAGGGAATGGGCTGCAGGTGGCGGAGACGAGACGAGGTCAAAAACAAAACCTTGCAAAATGAATTGCTGGTGAGGCATACTGACACGTTTCGAGTCGGAAAAAGGCGGCATGCGTGCTCGTACAGTTCTGACAGCGTGAATTGGGCCTTCGTGTACGTCGTCTCCAGCGACGAGAACGTCTGATCTGCCACTGCGGACGACGCAAACACGAGATCAATCTAATCCCCGACGCGTCAGTGAAATTTAGACATGTCATATGGTGGATCTCAGATGATGATCTGGAAGGGTAGTACGGACTTGCTGGACGAATGGATGGGACGTAGCCATCTGGTCTATTCGCGGTGATGGCAGCGTGCCGGTGCTCATCATTATTCTCGAGTTTCGCATGGCTTCGGGTCAATTGTTGGCTTTCACAAAGGTCAGTAGGTAACTTGACAAGAGTTGGATGAAAATATACACAGCCACGAGCTGTTAGCCCCTGAAGAAAAGCTTGATCAATCGTTCTCCAGCAGTGTTTATTATCCTACGTTGATGGAACATTCTACAGGCCAATGCTACCAAGGTCACCAACGACAATATTGTCTATCAGCCTCGTCGTGCCCACCCAAATAGCTCCACTCAGACACCACTGGTGCTCCACCACTGACTGCCTCTGCAGATTATCATCCAATATTTCGAAAGGTTTCCGGGTCGTTCATCTGGATGTAGTCTAGCCTCAAACTGATCCCGCGTGTGGTGGCAGTTTTGACTGTTTCCGTCACAAGAGCTTCTGCCGCGGATATACACTGATCCTTCGTCAGTCCGGCAACCCAGCCAATTTCGGCAGCACGCAGGGCTTTGTAAAGGATATCGGCGACGGAGCGTTCTTCGAACGATAGGTACGCGTTTCTGGACGACAGCGCTAGGCCGTCGACTGGGTCTCTCTCCGTCGGAACAATGTGTACATGGCCCGCATCCGGGTATGGGAATAGCAAGTCCCTGCACATTTTGCGGAGCAAGAGAGCTTGCTGGATATCTTTTTGTCCGAAATATGCATTCGTGGGCTTGATTCCAGCGCCGATGGATACGTTAACAGAAGAACAGAGCTGACTTAGGGTCAAGGTACTCACTTGAACGATATTAAAAAGCTTGGTGACGATGGTGGCCACGCCTCTGAAGAAGGTAGGTCGGCTGGCGCCTTCCATCTGATGGCTGTAGCCCTTGACTTCCACGAACGTGCCCTTTTGGGACGCAACGTCCTGACTTATACCAGACGGATACATTTCACTAACACCCGGCAAAAATACTGCCGAGGGCATCCGGACATCGCCCGCCGCAGCGGAGACTTGCTGCGCTGCGAGCTGCTCGAGATCCTGGGGTAAAGTACGGGGATACGTGTTGAGATCCTCGTGCGGCGCGAATTGAGCGGGGTTGACAAAGATCGATACGACTGTGAGGTCGTTCTCAGTGAGCGACCGCCGGACTGGCAGGTGCGATGAGGATATGTGAGGCCCGTGTATTTATAGCCTGAATGGCGTGAGGGTGGACTCACCGAGGGAGAGGTGGCCGGCGTGCAAGGCTCCCATGGTTGGTCACGAACCCTACGCTCTTCTTCTCGTCGAAAGCCTTTTGCCTCCATGCTCTGTAAGACGGGACGGAGTTCAGGATCGTAATGGGGGACTGGGGGAGCGTTGAGAGCGACATGGTGTGTTGCCGGACGTGACGAAACACTTGCGGGCTTCGCAGAGTGAGTCGGATCATCAACGCCCGATGATACTTGAGGAGAGAGATCACAGAACAGAAACGTACGAGTCAGAATATTGAAAAGCCCCGCATGGTCGAGAATGAAGTAGTGTGGAAGACTCGGCATAGCAAAGAGTCGGATTGGTCGACCAATCGACCAATTTTTCAAAAATATGTAAATCACGTGCAGGGGATCACATCTCAGTTTCGTACTACTAGTACTACTAGTCGTATACACTGCGCGAATGGCCCTCTGCCTCCCATTAACTACATCCCGGTGGAATGACCTTGAACGGATCTCACATCTATAAATCCCAGGCCAAATAATGCGGCTTTCCCCTGACCACCTTGCCGTTACCGATGACTGCCGCTGTGATGAAGTCATTCGTAACAAAGACTCACTCGCTGGGAACTTCGGCAACACAAGCGAGCGCCTTTACGTGGTGGCAGCACTCAGGAGCGTAAAATTGGGCTGACTGCAGCTGACACTAATCCGGGGTACGCCATATGTATGAGGTCGCAGTACTTGCAGATGAGAGTGAGAGCACCTCCAAACGCCCATCGAACCGTAGGGCCACCCGCAGGCTTTCTGACGTGGTCATCGGGCACCGATCGGCGACATCCTCGCATACTACCCCCCTGTACAGCCAGACATCTTCAACGTCCACACGTCCGTCCTAATTCAGGGTAACATGTTGGCTGGCCGCCGCCACTATCCACAGCATCGGACCCAAGTAATGGCCGCTTGGCAACCATATCGTAACCTGAACCCAAAATTCCTGGCGCTAGTCGGACTACACGATTGATGACGCGATGACGCGATGATCATGATGGTTCAGCACGCAAGAATGTGCGATACATACATTCGTAGAAAGACAGACGAATGGAGCTACCATTGCATCAATTGATCACGTTTGTGACTGATGCGCGTCCGTCGTTCATCATATGTAGCTTTCCAAAGTTTCCATTCTGCCTCTCTTCCACCGTCAGCCCATATTGCCCATCCATCCCTGATCCTGCATCCAAGTGGCCAGAGGATGGGTGAGAATAGCAGCTCGGGCTCGTCCAAAGACCGACAGTGGCTGTCTGTAAGGTAACAGCTCCGTCACAACGTAGTGTACAGTACCAAGGCTTGCGCCGATGCCAAGTCCCCATATTACTTGATCGTGGGGTATGGTACAGCAAGTACAACCTGACAGCGGCGTCCCTCTCAGCTTTCAGACACGGGTTGGGCGCTTATGAAACTTACCTCGAATATGCAACAACACCGACCCACACCGTTATGCCGAGGTAGACGAAGCATCTGAAGAGCTGATCGAGCAAGGGATATCCTGTAGGAGGCAAATCGGTGGCGGAAATACATGTGGGATATCAGGAAAGCGCCAAAGTAGCCCATGTATTGACTGTGTGACGACGGAAAACCATATCCGTTCAAATGGAGTTTGCTGTCTATTGGCAAGGGAACGATGAGTGTCATTATGCGGGGTCTCGGAGTCGGAAACATACCGGCTGGTCGCTCCGCTTTGACAATGTGTTTCAGGGTAAAGTTGAGCCCTTCTGATAGGAATTGACCTGCCCACATATTGATCACTGTGAGCTCACGCGTCTGTACAGCAAGGACTGCATAGGCCGGCTAGTGGGAAGCATGGGTCGCTTTAGGATGGGAACGTTCTTCTTTGACGTACCATGAGAAGGATTGGGCTCAAAGTGAGCAGCGCCAACACAAAGGACGTGTCCGAGGAAGCATCATCTGAGAATAGCCAAGTGAGTGGCAAGATGGGGGATTGAAAAGAGGCTTCGTCTCACAGACAACATGTGTTAGGTCCAGGGAAACCCTTGGAGCGCTCTGTCATGGCAGGTCTCAGCCAGCGAGCGAAAGAACGTGTTTTTGGCACCTGAGCGGCTACGGTTTGATCTCCACGAAATTTACACAGGGAGGTGGGTCTGCCACCTGCAGTGGGTAGTCGATGACTTACTGGTGGAAGGAACTTGGTTTGATGCACACGACTTGAACCAGACAACAATTGAGTGGTCGGAATGTAAGCAGCCACGTGGCTTGATCTTTCTCCGTGAACGTCGGAGGTTCGTGCCCCCGACGTGTTCACAACGTGTTCACATAGCCTTCTAGCGCTCAACGCTCAACGTTCAACACTCAACACTTCGCTAATCAATGCTATTATTTAACATCATTTGTTATCGATATGACAGCAAGCCTCGAGGTTCCCGCGTTGGTCTGTCCTCATAGGCCACTGTGATGAGTGCTTACAGGGATTTAGGACAGGAGCGCTAGATAGTCCTAGCAGCACTCATGACGAGTCAAAAACTCGGCATTTGCTGTAGCTAAACAAGTCACGAGTCACAACAGGGCTGGAAAAATGACTCCTCGGCCCTCTCACCCTAATGGGCGCCCTAATTCCATCAAGATCCTCGAGTCTTCGAGGCAGTGGACCCACCCCCAGACATATAAGGTCTGCATCGAATTTGGATGATCTGATAACATCTGTCATCCCCTCGCTGGATATGGCGTCCCTACAACAAGTCGTCGAGCAGCTCGCATTGCTGGTTGCTGATCCTAACGCTACCGCTGATGCCAACCTCACATCCTCTGCGGCTTCTCCACCCCCGGGACCGTTTCAGACCATGTCCTCAATAACACGCATGTTCCTCTCTGCTTCTGGTTTCCGCGACTGGGTCATACTTTTAGTTCTCGGTAGTCTCTTTGAGACTGCCCGCCGAGTGCTCGCCTCCCTGTGGAACAGCTTGATAAATTCGTTCTTCCTCGTTGCAGTATTTGATGAAGACGACACTAGCTACCGTGCGTCCAGTCGTGTTACTCTAACCTGGTTTATTGAACCCGTCCGACAGAATGGATTATGCTCTGGTTATCGAAGCATCCATCATGGAGTTTGTCGACATTCCGATTCCACATCATCTACTGTTTCTGATCAGTCCCCTTCACAGAAAATGCACGGAATGTTGAAATTAGCACTGGTAACTTTGGAATGCATTCTCCCTGCCGTGGAGCTCTCCAACCCAGACGACGACTCCGATAACTCCCAGACCTTGACTTATTTGCCAGCAGAATCAGAAACGTACACACTCTGGCATAACTATCGTTGGATGAGGGTGACTCGCCTTTCGGTATCTTCCCGTGGCGGGTGGTCTACCAAAAGCACTCTAACACTGAAGTGGGCTTTCCGATGGTGATTGTCATGAGGACCGTTGCCTAATCTTTTGCAGTATCTTAAGCCGAGATCATCATGTTCTTGAAGAGATCGTTCAGGAAGCCAAGAAGCAGTACCTCGAGGCTCAAAAGGAATCGATAACTGTTTGCGTGTCTGACAGGTACGTTCGCAACCAGAATCGTAGGCGGGCTTAACAATTGGGTTTGTAGTACTAATTGCTGGAGACCGCTCGCTACGCGTCCCAAGCGTCCTCTCGATTCCATCGTCCTCGACCCCGGTATCATGGAGCTTGTTGTCGAGGATGCTCGAGACTTCCTGCGCAGCAAGTCTTGGTACTGCGACCGTGGTATTCCCTTCCGCCGCGGGTATCTACTGGTGCGTTTCATCACTCTACTTTCTTACCGCAACTCCAGGCTCACCGACTGCCTTCCTTAGTATGGTGCACCTGGATCCGGCAAGACTTCTCTGATTCACAGTATCGCTGGTGAACTGGGTCTTAACGTCTATATCGTCTCACTTTCCCGTTCTGGCCTTGACGATACAGCTCTATCTGAGCTCATCTCTGATCTACCTGAGAGGTGTATAGCTCTCATGGAAGACATCGATGCCGCCTTCCACCATGGTTTCAGTCGCGAGTCCACGCAACCGCCGCCCCCTCAAACCCCCCAGAACCTGAACAAACAGACGCGTCAAAAGGCGGCCCCCCTGCTCCCACCAGCAACCGCGTCTCTCTCAGCGGTCTTCTGAACGCGCTCGATGGTATCGGCGCCCAGGAGGGCCGCATCCTATTCGCCACCACGAACAACCACAATTCTCTCGATCCGGCTCTGTGCAGACCGGGCCGCATGGACTTGCACATCGAGTTCCACCACGCGAGCAAATACCAGGCGGAAGAGCTCTTTAAGCGCTTCTACGCGCCCTCGCCCGCTGACCTCGCCGCAGAGGCCAAATCTGGAAAGATCGATGCCGGCAGTGTCGATTCGGGCTTCGACGATTCGTCGACGTCGAATGACCTGGTCGATCTCTCAGGATCGTCGGATCCGCCCACTCCTTCGGCCTCCGAGCTTTCTGCCGAGAAAACGGAGTCGATTATACCGCCGGCATACAGCGGGGTCTCGCATCGTGCACGCGCGCCCAAGCTCTCCACCAAGCAGATCAGCGAGCTTGCAAAACAGTTTCACGCGTTCGTGCCAGAGAGACGGCTGTCCATGGCCAGTATCCAGGGGTTCCTCATGACGCATAAAGTCAGCCCATACGAGGCTGTCGCTGACGCTGCGGCTTGGGTGGAGAAGGAGCTGAAGGAGGAGAAGGAGGAGAAGAAGTCGACCGCGACGATATGAGTGTTGGGGCTTTATTTCGCTTGCTGTGCCTCCTCAGGCGCTGGACAGAAGCTTAAGGAACGATTATCTTCCTTCTGGACTGTCTCTACGGACGCGAGACTACTCCTTGGGGCTCTCGAATTGCATAGACACCAAACTTCACAATGTATAGAATGTATAGTATACTCGTAGAACAAGGAATCCACAGTTCAAACGTTCATGACCGACAAAGACTCACAGTGCTACTCTCTCGGGTCTTCTGGCAATTGCACTTTAAGATGTCTCATCCCAGCCATGAAAGTTCAATCCCGAAAATTGCACATTATTCGCGATACAACACCTTGCAACAATATACAATATACCTAGTACCGCGAAGTGGGTATCTTATCATGTAAAAACAACCCGTCTAGAAATTGAGAGGCTCAAGAAGAACTAGCAAGTGCCGATGCTAGAAGCCATCAAGTCATGAATGCGATTAGGCGACAGGGGCACGTGCGTATTTCCTCCGGAGCTTGCTGTCAACGGATGCGAGATAGAATGTCCCAGGCCAAATGTTTTCGATCGAGCCTTCCGGGGTATAGTTGACAGCATTATGGTTCTTCTCGCGAAGCTAAAATGAACCAAGGCGTTAGCTCGTGATCACCTGAGCGACATACAGAGCACCTACAGCAAGAGCCTCGACGTATTCTTGGCAAGGAACAACCTTCATGCTCGCCAGGCGCTTGAGAAGGTCCATCTTCTCCTGAATCTCTGACGTGTCACCCTTGACACGGAGAGTGAAGAAGCTGGCTGCACAACCGCTGCCGAATGCAAACATGCTGATGCGCTTGCCCTGGAGCTCTGACGGCTCGACGGCAGACAGAAGGGAGGCAAGGCAGCCGTACAACGACGCAGTGTACATGTTACCCAGTCGTTTCGAACAGTGCATAGAAGGTTCGACCTTCTTGCTGTATACAGCTTTTGAGGCACCAATGAAGGTCTTCTCGAGGTTCTTATCGGTGAGTGACGCGTTGTACGAAGTAGCGAGGATGGTTTCTGGAGAGGGAACATTGGCGAATTGAGGTGCTGAGGGAGACGTGAGGAAGTCGTTGTAGAAGAGACGACCAAGGCCTTTCTGGACCTGTTTGCCGTAAGGAGCATGGAACACTGCGTAGTCGATGTCATCTATTGAGAAAGACGCATTGGGGTCAGCTTTGCCATTGCCATTGGCATGGCCATTCGCGTGGCCGTTAAGCTGGAGCTTCTTCGCTCTGGCGGTCTTTTCACGGAAACGCGAGTATGAAGCATCGAGAGCGGAGATGTAGGTGGTAACAGAGACAGGTCCGTCGACTTCCGGGTACTCGGAGTCAAGTCGGGGCTTGTAGAAGTCATACGTGTTTGTCATGTGGTTTCCGTGAATGGCTGAATGAAAGTGTGGTGTCAGTATAGTTACCGTAACACGTCGGAATGACGTTCGACTTACGCTCTATGACGACTGGAGCATTGGGTCCGATGAGCATTGCGCAGGCACCAGCACCACCAGCGGGCCGTGCTGCACCCTCGGCATAAACAGCGATATCGCCAGCAACGACAATAGCATTGCGACCGTCCCAGGACGTGGACTCAACCCAGTTTACAGCGTTGAAAAGCGCAGCAGTGGAACCGTAGCAAGCATTTTTCGAATCGATGCCCTCGATATCGAAGTTGCCACTTTCAGCGAAGAGGTCCATGAGGGTGGTTTTCACCGACTTTGATTTGTCGATGATAGTCTCAGTACCAACATCGATACGACCAATGGATTTAGGATCAATGTTATACTTCTCAAGGAGGCCACTAACGGCTGACAGAAAAAAATAGTCAGGTCAAAGTCGAGAAAAACGCGGTTGAAAGACGCGTAACGAAGAGGTGGCGAGCATACCATTCAGAGCGAAAGAGTTAATGTCCTCGCGGTCATCACAGCAGGCCATGTACATTTGGCCGAGACCAATGGTGTACTTTCCGGCAGGAACACCGTCAAAGACCTCGAGGTCAGCTTCAGAGATACACTAACAGCAGAAGAATTAGCAGCTGATGGTTGAGTCGCGTGGTCGGGGCATACCCTGTGGGGAAAGTAGACCTCCATGGCGAGGATACCAACATCCTTTGGACGGGGCATGTCGTACTCAGCAGAAGCAGGGGAGGTGGTTGGGTGAGGGATGGCCATGGTTGCAAGTGAGGAAGAAAGCGGACGATGGAGCAGGCGATGAATGGTGGTGTCTTATATATAAGAACGTGATTGGGGTATAAGTAGGTACTTATGTCAAATTCTATAATAGAATTCTCCTGAAAATTTATATGGTACGATACTTATTACCAGTTTTCGTTTTGCGGAAGTGGCGTGTTTCACTAAAAAAAATTGCCACCTCACACTAATCTACTATGCATCGACATACCGTCTTTGAATTCCTCTCCAATGGTCCATAATAATCGCACCCAGAACAGCGTTAGCTTTACGCTCCCTTGTCATTCTTCGTAGTACCTTGTGGGCAGCGATAAGGCCGTTTATTGATTGACATCCATTGGACGCCCCATCGCCAAATGAGATATCGACATGACATCCTCGGGACTTTACTTCAAACCTCCACAACCTCGCGGGCCAGCTGTTCAGAATCACCTAATAGGCTATGCACGCAACCTCCAACGGTTCCTTCATGTAAGCGATGCCCACCGCCATACCAAAAGCGACGGGAAAGTGCAAGTTAAAGCCGCAGTCAAGCGTCTGGCAGAAGCAACCGACTGGCACAGCGCATCCGGTGGGAACTGATTTGCTTGGGGCACTCTTCGGCTGGTGAACTCATCACCATTCACTCGGGAACGTGCTCGAAAACGTGCAGTACATACGTGTCCGCTTACCACAGATCCCGGTCACGCTGCCAGTTTGCGGATGTTGAAGGTCAACTCGAATCTTATCACGTTCCCGGATTGACGGTTATGACAAGTGATATGTCAAGCAAACGCCGTAAGATCGATAAACCGAGGCCCGTTCTGAAAGGTTCCGGGTACAGCAAGGTGTCTTGCATCCATGCTCCACATTACACAAACATACTGGGACTCCGCGGGTCTATTCACGCCTAACTCACAGAATCGTGTGTTTCCTGAAAACAGGGCGGAAAATCGTCGTTCTATCTGACCTTGCCCAACATGGTGTGTGTCACAACATGAGTATATCAAACTTGGCAGGTAGAAGGCGCCACTAGAACTGTGGGTCCACTAGAACTATTCCCCACTGCTCGACAAGGGAACATACCGATTCATTCTGATGCTACATTCCTCCTACTAGAAAGAGAAAGGTCCGCATTATCTTCGTATATGGTCTATCGTGCTTCTGGTGACGAGTCCGGTCAGGATGATTCACCGGTCCCTCACAGCTTTCATTCTTGGTTTAGGGTTTCATTTTTCCGGTGCCCATTGACGAGCGCACCGTTCTCTACGGCCGTCCACCGGGTTTCACATCTATCCTACCGCTCGAGGCCGTGCTTCTCGTGAGCGCTTGTATAGCGCGCGAAAGAACCCCGGTACCCAGTGCAGCCAGGTTATCAGTTGGGTCTTATCATGATGTCAGACTTATCTTATCCGTGATTGTGACCTGCATCAGTTTTTTTATATTGTTGCTATACTGTTGTCACTTTACGCGGAAGGTATAGCTGCGCTAGAGTACATGCCTATTGTGCCTTGACCCTACGTCGAACTATCTGCATGTTATGGTAACCTAACTTGAAAGCTTGACATCCTGCCTGTGGCAACGCGTGGTCCAGAGAACCATATGCTAGGGCCCTAGCACAAGCACAACTTAAAGCTTTAAAGTCGCAGGAGGCTGGCCAGTAGTCACCCTCGCACTAGATCACTTCTGGATGCTCAGCGCGCTAGCTCAACTTCTATTCTAATCCCAACCCCGGTACTCGGCGATCGAGGAACGTTCCATCGACATCAATATCAATATCAGCTAGCTTGAACATGCCACCTGTCAACCATCCGTTTTCTGGTATAGCGCGCGGCAAGGGCTTCTTGTCAAGTCCCCCCACAGCTTCACAGGCCGCTCGGGAACTCTATTTTTCCCCTAGGGGTCATCTATATGATCGTCATCGCATCTCGCTTTCCGATCCCGTCCTCGTCGAAAAAGAAGATGGACTCGACAAAATCATTCTACCGAAAGACCGGAAGCGGGGTAGGGAATCGGTTACCGGTCCGACGCAGGGCGGCTTGGAGACGAGTACCAGCCATTGCCATCTTGAGACAGGAAACATCGTCGAACAAGGGCCAATCGTATCCCGCGTCAAGTCTGGAAGCATCTTGAGAGGAACGGCTGGTCACCATGGAGGACTTACTCCCATAATCAGCACCGGAAGGGCCACCGGGGGGTTGAAGCGATGCTGGAACGCCGTGGTTCGAATCTGTCTGCGCTCGCCGAAGATCCCTGTTACACTGCATCAGAGTCTGTCGGCCACATATAAGGCGTCTAGGCTTATCGTTATCGTCAGTTCACTCAGCATTTCAGAGAACTCCAACTCTGAACATAGGTACGCACCATCAGCATGTGTCGAGCTGGCCCTACTAACAATTGACCGCAGCAAATATATTCCGGTCCTAGCCCCACTGGCTAGCGAAGTTTTCAAGGAAGAGTTGTGTGTTAGAGGATACTTGAAGAGGCCTCCAAGCCAACCGTCGGATGCCATCCCACATAATCCGAGTGCAAGTCCTGTCTTTACGAAGCCAGTGTATCACCGCAAGTCCTTGGACGACGGCGAGGACACAGGGTCGCAGAGCAGCTGAAAGCGCTGCAGGTGGAGACCACCTGACATCCACGGGGTTGATATGAAGTGTTGATCATTCATAAAGATCCCAATCATACCACCCTGCCGAAACGTGAACCTCCCCGAGAAGGATCACACGACCTACTTTTCCTACTTATCTCCCTTAACTCCGCGTGGAGACCCTTCAGGCTTCCAATGATGCAAACCGTCGCGTTGACGTCCTCGCCAACCTTTGATCTGGGCGAGTTTCTGTATATTACGGCGTTTACAACACCGCCTTCCTTGCGGTTTGATGGATCGAGATACGAAGAAGTTGGCTCGATTTTAGCGATATCGATGGCACATGCATGAGCAGTGTGGAGCGCGATATGCAAATTCCTCGAGTGGATGGCGAGGCCAGCGAGGCACCAGCGACAGTACGTTAGGGCCTAGGGGACACAGCAGCGTCGGCAGCGCAGTTGACTTGTAGCTGTACTGAACGTCGTCATCATGATATAGTTTCTTGACGTCACCCCCACGATGCAGCGTTCACGATTTCATGATTTGGGGCGATAAGTACGATTGAATGGACTGCGACGTGTGCATCTCGTGTCGAAGCAAGCATCATGGAGATGCACCTTCATGGTCCCTTGAAAATTCGTGGCATGATGGGCGTGTGATGGTGGGAAGAAGAAAGTTATGTTGTTTGGCAACATCCTCAGAAACAAACAAATGTACAATTCGTTTTCTACTTTTCTACTACTATAACAATTACAGGGGCTGGCAATTGCTTCAACAAATTCAACACCCCAGTTTTTTGTTGGCTCTGCAAAGGTTTGATTTGAATTAGAAATTCAAGCGACATTGCCAAATTACCTTCGTTGTGCCGCGTGTTCATCAAGAGTACTCGAGTGATGTTGTACTCCTGCCATACCACGCGTACAACTGACCTCAACCTCATGTCATATCGGTGGACTCGTGTCAAAGGGGTTATATCTGTGTCGGAGATGCAGACAGCCGAATATTCATCACCTTCTACTCGCTTCTCATGTCGCAAGTCGTTGCCGCTATGTCAGCTCTGACACTCGAAACCTCCCCATATCGTGCTCCCTTTGACGACAGCGACGCAGATCTCGTCCTCCATACCTTGGATGGCGCACGATTTGCTATCCACAAAATATTCTTAACCACGGCTTCACCTTTGCTGAAGCGCTGCCTGATGTCGGGATTTTCGTCACCCTCGCCTCCCTTGGAGGGGCTTGTCGTTAGACGAGAGGGAGATCACGATACCATTGACCTTGCTGAGGACGGTATAACGACGGAGAAGGTACTGCAGTACTGCTACCCCTTTTCCAACCCTGTCCTCGAAAATCTCGATGACATTCAGGCAGTATTGGAGCTGATGAAGAAGTTTGGCATGAAGTGCCTCATGAACCGCGTGAAAAGCTTGCTGGTTCAGCCTTCGTTCCTCGACGAGGAGCCATTACGCGTGTTCGCCATCGCGTACCGCTTCGGATTCGAGGCCGAAACTCGGCTAGCAGCACGACACACCCTCCGTCAGCCCATCTTCGGTCCCTTCGTCAAGGAGCTGGAGCACATCCCTGCTTCGGTGTACCACAAGCTCCTGCAGTACCACCGCAATTGCAGCCTCGCCGTGTGCTCGCTCACAGCCGACTTCTCGTGGTTCCCCGGGTTCGCCTCGCGCTGGGTGTGGTTCCAGTGCGACGACTGCATCCACCACTCACTCTCGTGGCCTCTGGCAGACGGGAAGATCTACGAGGTGAATGCTTGGTTCATCGAGTATATGGAGCGCGCGAGGGACGCTCTTCGTGAGCGGCCATGCGGGAAGGTGGTCACCGACCCGATGCTGATCGTGGAAGCTCTGGAAACGGCAGCTGGTTGCCACACGTGTCGAGCGGCAGCATATCTGGACCTAAGCACGTTTATTGGAGAGCACTTCACAGGTGGAGATCGAGAGAGTGGCTGAAGGGGTTGGTGTTTCTCGTTGCTCCTCTTTGAAAAAACCTGCTAACCGTGTCTTCAGGTGGAACTGGACATACCTTTCTAGATAGAGCGACTATAATGGAAAACAATTTTTTCAATGACGACCAATCATGTATTGCCCTGTATAACATAACTTACTTCCTGGCTGACAGCGGCGGCTGAACAAACATCACCGGATATTTGTGGGGTTGTCCCAGCGGCGTTGCAGTTATCTGAACGTCTCCTGTCCTAGCAGCTTCAGCTACCAAAGATGATTGTCTCGGATCCTCGTCACGGACAGCGATAATTACGCAAGAGGCGCACATTTAATAGCGAGGAATCGCCTGACCCTGATACACTCACTTGCTATGTCTGACAGTAATGCGAATCCTGCATTTGACTCGAGCTTCAGAAATCGAAGCTGGTGGCACTCTAGGTCTGTTACATCATCATCTGGAATGTGGCGACATGACATCATGCTAGCTTGATCAATCGATTGTGTATGTGCCAATCAACCCGCCTTCCCGACATTTTACCCGAGCTATCCGCATCGCGAGCCCATAACTGGCGTGGCCAATCTATAGAATATTTAATCAGTGGTGCTGAGGATTGGAGTCAACCATGCCTGCCAAGTTATTATATTCACACTCTGGCATCAGACCACCAGCCCTTAGGTCGATCCAACAAGCGACTCGCAACCGAATCCAATCCATCATGTGCCGAAAACAAACATCGATCCCACTGCCTTCAACAGCTCCAGAACCTTTTGACAACATCGACGCCGACGTCATTCTTCGCTCCTCAGACAACGTTGACTTTCGAGTCTTCAAAATCATACTCTCCCTTACGTCTCCTGTCTTTAAGGACATGTTCACTCTCCCACAGCCGGATAACCAGTCACCCACTTCTCCCTCTGCGATACCCGTCTCAGGAGAGCAGTGCGACCCTAGTGACTCTACTATCACTTTGTTATCCAGGCACGAAGCCGACATTCAACTCATTCAGGGAGGCAGTGGTCAGTCGTAGATGCCGCTGTCAAATATGACATGTCAGCAGTCATGCAGCATTTGAAAGACCTAATCATATCCTGCTATCTGGAGAGCAGTCCTGTGGCCCTCTATGCATTATGCTGTCAGCTTGGACTGGAAAGAACTCGCTGAGCGCGCGGCTAGACAAACGTTGAAAATCAAAGAGCTCGGGCGTGCAAGCCTCTATACTGAAGAAATGGAGGAGATGACGGCTGGATCATATCACAAATTGCTTGCGTTCCACTTCGCTTGTGGGGTTGCTGCAGCAGGGGTTGGGAAGAGCAAGAAATGGATCCCCTCCGACCTTCAGAAGGAGATGTGCAAGTGTGGTTGCTATGTCATGAGTCACTACTCGGTGCAAACTTATCTGACAGAAACTAGTTGCGAGCTTTTGCTCAGACCCGATTCACCCATACTCTTAAATACGGAGTCTGCTTTCAAGAATGCGCTCAATACCATCACTACATCCGGAGCCCGTCACGGTTGCACTGTTACGGTTATGATCGACCGTATCGAACACCTGCGTTGCCTTTATGTTGCGCAGATCGAAAAGGTGCTACTTGAGGTCAGTACTTAAGTGGTGGGAGTTTTTTTGAATATTTGCCAAGTCTGTCCGTCTACAGGTGCAGCTCGAGTTTAAGTCCTGATTGGATTCAGAGGAACGAGAGTCCCGTAGCTACAGAGTACTTCACGGTGGAGATCGAGAGGGTGGCTAGAGGTGGCTAGGTATTAGTGTTCTCGTTGCTCTTCTCTTAAAGGATCTGCTTAAGGCTCGTGCCTTCAGGTGGAACTTGGTATATAACCTTACCTACCTAGCTAGAGCGACTACAACGACCAGTGACCAATATTGCAATCATTAATCATGTATTGCCATGCATAACACATACTTGCCATTGTGGCCTTCGTGGACAGGTTAAATGCCGAGATGATGATCTGGTTGTTTCAGCGCTCGGCATAACGCCCCTAGGGGTTGCAGATATTTAGGGGTGTGCCCTCTGGCATTGCACTTACCTGCACATCTTTTGTCCCTAGAAGCTTCGGCTAGCAAAAGGTGACCGTTCTCGTCATGGCTAGGGATATTACTGATTCTCATAATGCATGAAGTGCGTTGACATCCTTTAACATATGAGAAGCAAGGGATCGCCGACCCTAATACACTCACACCGACGATGCCTGACGATACGAATTCACCGCCGTCCACTCGCAGAGCCAGAGAACCGTTTGACAACATCGAAGCCGACGATAGTTCTCCGTTCATCCGATAATGTCGAATTCCAGGTTTTCAAGCTCATACTCTCGCTTGTATCGCGCTATTCAAAGATATGTTCACTCTCCCGCAACCAGCAGGGACATCACTACAGACAATCGATGTCTCAGAGGACAGCGCCATTGTGGAACAAGCTGCTGTTGTTTTGCTACCCAGCCACAATACCGAAATTCCGCTCTGTCCAGGAAGCGAGCGCAGTCATTGCCAGTGCCACAAAGTACGGTATGGGGACGGCAACGAAGTGCGCAAAAGCCCTGGTGACGCATCAATACCTGGAAACCAGTCCTTTGTCGACTTATGGTATCGCTTGTCGTTTTGGCTGGGAAGATCTCCTGGCACGGCGTGCCGCCAAGAAAACCCTGAAAATTGAGGGGCTAGGTCGTCCCAATGTATATGTTGATACGAGTGTGAGCTTAGACGGAGCTCACTGACTGGGGTTCACAATGGAACGAAAAGATGTCGGGATTTTCGTCACCCTCGCCTCCCTTGGAGGGGCTTGTCGTGAGACGAGAGGGAGGTCACGATACCATTGACCTTGCTGAGGACGGTATAACGACGGAGAAGGTACTGCAGTACTGCTACCCCTTTTCCAATCCTGTCCTCGAAAATCTCGATGACATTCAGGCAGTATTGGAGCTGATGAAGAAGTTTGGCATGAAGTGCCTCATGAACCGCGTGAAAAGCATGCTGGTTCAGCCTTCATTCCTCGACGAGGAGCCGTTACGCGTGTTCGCCATCGCGTACCGCTTCGGATTCGAAGCCGAAACTCGGCTAGCAGCACGACACACCCTCCGTCAGCCCATCTTCGGTCCCTTCGTCAAGGAGCTGGAGTACATCCCTGCTTCGGTGTACCACAAGCTCCTGCAGTACCACCGCAATTGCAGCCTCGCCGTGTGCTCGCTCACAGCCGACTTCTCGTGGTTCCCCGGGCCCGCCTCGCGCTGGGTGTGGTTCCAGTGCGACGACTGCACCCACCATTCCCTCTCGTGGCCTCTGGCAGACGGGAAGAGCAGGGAGGTGGTCACCGATCCGATGCTGATCGTGGAAGCTCTGGAAACGGCAGCTGGTTGCCACACGTGTCGAGCGGCAGCATATCTAGACCTAAGCACGTTTATCGGAGAGCACTTCACAGTGGAGATCGAGAAGGTGGCTGAAGGGGTTAGTATTTCTCGTTGCTTCTCTTCGAAAAAATCTGCTAATCGTGTCTTCAGGTGGAACTTGATATAGCTTTCTAGATGGACTCGGATCGACTATAATGGAAAACAAATTTTTCAATGACGACCAATCAATTAATCATGTACTTGTCCTGTATAACACATATTTCCTGGCTGACAGCGGTGGCTGAACAAACATCTCCCACAACTATCGGGTATTTGCCATGGGGTAGTCCCAGTGGCATTGCAATTACCTGAACTTGTCTCCTGTCCTAGCAGCTTCAGCTACCAAAAGGCGCAGCATTTAACAGATAACAAGCGACGAATCGCCTGACCCTAATACACTCACGCTTGCCACGTCTGACAATAATGCGAATCCTGGAAGCTGATGGCGGTCTGGTATGTACGCCGGCATCTGGAATGTGGCGACTACCGACATGACATGCTAGCTTGATCATATCAATAAATGGCACTGAGGAATGGAGTCGACCGTATTCACACGTGTACCGCAGTAGCGACTGCTTGTCCTGTCCATAATTGTATCAAAGCCCACGAGCCGAATGTGGATTCGCGATTCGAGTGATACGAGACCACAAGCCCTTAGGTCGATCTAACTCGCAACAGAATCCCATTCATCATGTCCCAAAAACAAACATCGATCCCACTGCCTTCAACTGCTCCAGAACCTTTTGACAATGTCGACGCCGATGTCGTTCTTCGCTCCTCAGACAACGTTGACTTTCGGGTCTTCAAGATCATACTCTCCCTTGCGTCACTTGTCTTTAAGGACATGTTCACTCTTCCGCAGCCGGATAGCCAGCCACCGACTTCTCCCTCTGTGATACCAGTCTCGGAGAGCAGCGCAATCCTAGCAGCTCTACTATCACTTTGTTACCCAGGCACTACACCGACATTCAACTCATTCAAGGAGGCACGGGCAGTCGCAGATGCCGCTGTCAAATACGACATGTCACCAGTCATGCAGCATTTGAAAGACCTAATCGCATCCTGCTATGTGGAGAGCAGTCCTTTGCCTCTATATGCATTATGCTGTCGCCTTGGCTGGAAAGAACTCGCTGAACGCGCGGCTAGACAAACATTGAAAATCAAAGATCTCGGGCGTCCAAGCCTCTATATTGAAGAAATGGAAGAGATGACGGCTGGATCATATCACAGATTGCTTGCGTTCCACTTCGCTTGTGGGGAAGCTGCAGCAGGGGTGGGGAAGAGCGATAAATGGATTCCCACCAACTTTCAGCACGGGTGCTGCAAGTGTGGTTCCTATGTCATAAGTCACATCCCGGTGCAACATTATCTGACAGAAACTAGTTGCGAGCTTTTACTTAGACCCGATCCATCCACACTCCTAAATACGGGGTCTGCTTTCAAGAATGCGTTCAAGACCATCACTACATCCGGAGCCCGTTGCGGACCGGATGGTGTTACGTTTATGATCGACCGTATCGAGCACTTGCGTTGCATTTATGTTGCGCAGATCGAAAAGGTGCTACTTAAGGTCAGTTACTTCAGTGGTGGGAGTTTTGAATATTTACCAAGTCTGTCCGTCTACAGGTGCAGCTCGAGTTTAAGTCCTGATTGGATTCAGAGGAACGAGAGTCCCGTAGCTACAGAGCACTTCACGGTGGAGATCGAGAGGGTGGCCAAGGACTAGTGTTCTCGTCGCTCCTCTGTTAAAAGCTTTGCTTATCGTGCCTTCAGGTGGAACCTGGTATATACCTGCCTAGCTAGAGCGACTGTGATGACCGACCATTAACCATGTATTACCCTGTATAACACATACTTGCTGTTGTGACCTCCCTGAAGGTTGGTGGACAGGTTAATACCAAGATGACAATCGGATTGTTTAAGCTACTCGGCATAACCACCACCTAGGGGCTGCAAATATCCAGGGCTATTTAGGGGGTTGCCCCTCTGGCACTGCACTTACCTGTACATCTTTTGTCCTAGAAGCTTCAGCTAGTAAAAGGTGACCGTCTCCTCATCATGCCAGCGATATTACTGATTCTCATAATGCATGAAGCACGTTGACATTCTTTAACATATGAGAAACGAGGGATTGACCCTAATACGCTCACACCGACGATGTCTGACGATACAACTTGAAATTCACCGCTGTCCACTCGCAGAGCCAGAGAACCGTTTGACAACATCGAAGCCGAGTCTATCTCCCAATGCACAGGCTTACATAGCAATGAGATCTCCTACGCCTGCACCACATACATCAAGATTGCATGTGGACATTCTATTCAGAATTGAGGAAGTGGTGTTCGAACACCCGAAGATATGCAAGTATGTACTAGTGGGTGAATAAGCGCGTCATAGATCGAAGAACGGATATACTCTGATATTCCGGATCATATATTACATCCCTCAGCCCGTTCGAAATGTCTCGAAGAGCAAGGTTGTACAATCGAGGATAATAACTAACTTGAGGCGCGTGGAAAAAACCACTACTGTATACAGTACTATATGTATATTGTGTGGAGGACTGCCAAAATTTCACCCATCATCAATGTTCACTCCACCAAGCTTCTCGAGCGTCACAGCGTCTGAGCGGTTGGCGCAAGTACGGTGTAGGCTAGACTGAAAATGTGAGTCAAAACGAAGGCGAGTAAAAATGGCGCCCACCCACGTTCTGAGCAGCTTCTGCACAACTCGATTTCCGTAGTCGCTGATGTCGGTTTCCTTGCCGGCCATCTGTATCGTGGCAAACCCAATTCGGGCTGTGAGACTACTGATATCAGACTGGCAGCCTTAGGTCGATCCGATAGCGACTCGCGACATCATCCAACCCATGATGGCCTCCCAACGTGAATCCGAAGAAACGAGTCCAACACCCCCAGAACCTTTTGACAACATCGACGCCGACGTCATTCTTCGCTCCTCAGACAACGTTGACTTTCGAGTCTTCAAAATCATACTCTCCCTTACGTCTCCTGTCTTTAAGGACATGTTCACTCTCCCACAGCCGGATAACCAGTCACCCACTTCACCCTCTGCGATACCCGTCTCAGAGAGCAGTGCGACCCTAGTGACTCTACTACTCACTTTGTTATCCAGGCACGAAGCCGACATTCAACTCATTCAGGGAGGCATGGTCAGTCGTAGATGCCGCTGTCAAATATGACATGTCGCCAGTCATGCAGCATCTGAAAGACGTAATCGCATCCTGCTATCTGGAGAGCAGTCCTTTGGCTCTCTATGCATTATGCTGTCACTTTGGCTGGAAAGAACTCGCTGAGTGCGCCGCCAGACAAACGTTGAAAATCAAAGAGCTCGGGCGTCCAAGCTTATATGTCGAGGAAATGGAATACATGACGGGTGGCGCACACCACAGATTGCTCGCATTCCACCTCGCTTGTGGGGTCGCTGCAGAAAGGGTCGGGAAGAGCGTGGAATGGGTCCCCAGGATTACAAGCAGGGGAGATGCATTATAAACACGTGTGGTCATGGCACGGTCATCAGCCACCCCCCGATTCAAGCTATCTGATTGAAAGTAGTCGTGAGCTTCTGCTCAGACCTGATCCATCCACACTCCGGAATACGTCTTCTCCGTCTTTCAATAGCGCGCTCAAGAATATCGTTGGAACCCCCTGCGGAAGGCTTATGATCGACCGCATCGAATCCCTGCGCCAGCTTTATGCTACGCGCGTCGAGGAGGTGATATCTGAGGTCAGTACATCAATAATGCATTGATGGGCCAGTTATGATTGTTTTACCTATCTCTGTCCGTCTACAGGTACAGCTCGAGTTCAGATCCTGATCAATTGGGTCTGACGACAGTCCCTATGCCGTAGCTACACCTGGTGTTACACTGGGAGTCAGACGTATGTTTACATTGTATACCGAGTCAAACCACTCAGAGACGTCAAAAAATACGTTGGATGAAAAACAACCGTGGACCATAGTAGCTCATGCAGAGCCATTCGCATACTATACTTTTGGCAGTCCTAAATGCTTATGTAAATCTAGTGCAAACATGCTAATAGATGCCAGTGAATTCGGCCCGGTGCCATGTGGCTTGAGTGCGTCGCCGTTCAAGTTGACTATAAGCTTTACATGCACTCGCAGCTTCGGGCTCGTCAATCCTTCCCTTCGACCTCCACACATCCTTTCGCATTGCCAACGGATTTACCACGAAAGTTCAGTCAATGATACTACCGTGACACTTGCTTCCAGCTTCACGTCAACGAGCCCGTTGCTTCCGGTCTGTGCCCCCATCCTCTAGCGGCAAGGACACATAAACGAAGAACAAGACTGCCTTCAGCAACTAGTCGCACGGACAGCTCACAATCCGCGAGAATATTCACATCATCCGGCTGTGTCCTGCAGCCTCGCATGTCCCGTTCTAGGGATGATCCATTCATAATGATGAGTTCTCCCCCCTGGCCAGCGGCTTACTCGCCGTCTATGCTGGGTTCTTGGACACTGTGCACTGATACATTACGGTTAGAGCTTTTTTTTTTTTGACGACCCCCCACAGTTTGATCCTGCAGTATTTCCGCCCTTCCGGATAGCGATGAATAATCGAGTGACGTCAGAGTAACCAGGAGGCTCTCAAGTGAACTCGATCCAACAGCGACTCGCAACGTTATTCAACTCATGATATTCCGAAAAAAATCATCGCCGCCATCGCCGCCACCGCCTTCAATAGTAGCTCCAGAACCTTTTAACAACACTGACGCCGACGTCGTTCTTCGTTCCTCAGACAACACCGACTTTCGAGTCTTCAAAATCCTGCTCTCCCTCGCATCTCCTGTCTTTAAGGACATGTTCACTCTCCCACAGCCGGATACCAAAGCGACATCTCATGCAGCTCAGCCACCGACCTCTCTGCCTGTGATACCAGTCTCAGAGAGTAGTGTGATCCTAGCGGCTCTACTATCACTTTGTTATCCCGGCACTAGGCCGACATTCAATTCATTCAGGGAGGCTTGGGCAGTTGCGGATGCCGCTGTCAAATATGACATGTCACCAGTCATGCAGCAGTTGAAAGACCTAATCGTATCCTGCTATCTGGAGAGCAGTCCTGTGGGTCTCTATGCATTATGCTGTCGCCTTGGCTGGAAAGAACTCGCTGAGGGCGCGGCTAGACAAACCTTGAAAATCAAAGAGCTCAGGGGCGGAAGTCTATATGTCAAGGAAATGGAATACATGACAGGTGGCACACTCCACAGATTACTTGCGTTCCACCTCGCCTGTGGGGTTGCTGCAGCAGGGGTTGCGAATAGCAAGGAATGGATCCCCCAGTACTGCAAGCACGGGACATGCTCCACATGTGATCTTTACTTTGTCATCGACCACCCCCCGATTCAAATGTATCTGATCGAAAGTAGTCGCGAGCTTCTACTCAGGCCTGATCCATCCACGCTCCGGAGTACGGAGTCTCCGTCTTTCAATGGCGCGCTCAAGAATATCGTTGGAAGCCCCTGGGGAAAGCTTATGGTCGACCGCATCGAATCCCTGCGCCAGCTTTATGCTGCGCGCGTCGAAGAGGTGCTATCTGAGGTCAGTACATCAGTGATGCATTGATAGGCCAGTTATGATTTTTTACCTATCTCTGCCCGTCCACAGGTGCAGCTCGAGTTCAGATCCTGATCAATTGGGTCTAGTGACAGTCCCCGTGCCGTAGCTACACCTGGTGTTACACTGGAATTTAGACGTATGCTTGTATTGTACTAGGAGTAGTGTCATATACAGTCATTGAAATGCATTAATGATTCTCATGCATGGATGAAAAATAACTATAGTTCGTAGTTCATGCCATGATAGCTTATGCAGGACGAGGTAAACGTTAACAATCGAGTCTATGATATCACGACATGCATTTGCATCTTTAGTTTTGGCAGTCCTACTAGTAGGTATTGTGCTCTAGAGCAACATGCTAGTAGTAGATGCCAGTACTGCAGTGAATCCAGTGTGTGGCTAACTGATCGCTGTTTAGCGTGTTACAGTAATGCGTCCTGCATTGGGACAATTCCGGCTAACACCCACTGGCATGGCCTTGTCACTATCTATTCGCAGCTTCAAGCTCGTCAATCTGTCTCTTCGACCTCTACCCATCCTCTCGCATTGTCAACGGATTTACGAGACTTTACCTCGAAAGTTCGATCATCAGTGTCTCCCTAGGCCGATACCACACTTACTTTCACGGAGGAGCTTCACGTCAACGAGTTGTTTCCGGTCTGTGCCCCCATCCTCTAACAGCAAGGACACAGAAGCGAAGAACAAGGCTGCCATCGGCAACGAGTTGCATGGAAAGCCCACAATCCGCGAAAATATTTACACTATTCCCAACCTCCTGACTGTGTCCCGCATCCTTGCATGTCCCATTCTAGGATGGTCCATACTCGAGGGTGATTTCTACCTGGCCACCGGCTTGCTCGTCTATGCTGGGCTCTCGGACTCCGTGAGTTAGGCTTCGTAAAAGTGGAGATGTGTCGTTGAGTCTAGGAAAGGTCGATGGGTTTCTAGCACGGCGGTTCGGCATGTCCTCCGTCCTCGGCACCATACTCGATCCTGCTGCTGACAAGGCACTCATGACAACGCTAACGGTGACTCTGGCGATCAAGGGAATGCTTCCTGGTGTGTCCATACATCCTGCCGCCTGTGCTACAGCCAAGCTTACTTTTTGAGCGCAGTTTGGTTGGCGACCGTGGTCATCGGCCGCGACGTGCTACTTAGTCTTTCAGCGTTCTATATCCGTTATACTTCCCTGCCAGCCCCAGTAAGCCATATATACCCGCAATGAAGGCAAAAAGAAGTGTTGACGACTTCGTGCACGCATACAGAAAACGTTCAAACGATATTGGGATTTCTCCATTCCGTCCGCCGAAGTACGGCCTACGAACATCAGCAAGGTGTGCATGTCTGTTTTCCAACTCTATCGAGGAAATCGTCCTTATCCTTCAAGTTCAATACCGCTGCACAGCTTGCCCTCATGTTTGGTACAACTGTGGGCCCCATCGCCCCCGCATACCTCAGTGTATATCTTCCCGAGATGCAGTGAGTCAGCAACTTTGGCCGAAGTTCGCCCACTCATGGAATTATATCAGAATGCTGGTTGCCGCGACTACGATCTTGAGCGGTTTATCCTATGTATTCTCGAAGGACGCCGTTCGAGTTATATCAGAAACACGCAAGCAACGACAGTTACCACCATAGTGTTTATTACCTTGGTTCTTCACCCTGTATACCTGAACATCTGGACGACAGGAATACAATATTACGCAACTATACAGTATTGCCAGATACAGGGTTACAACAAGGCTCTATCGTACAGAACGTGGGTGTGCGTGCACCATGGACGGTGCGACAGTGAAATGTCCAGCGAATATTCTATCTACTCTCAATCGTCGCCCTACGTCGACGGACTTCTTGCAGTGCTTCCGCAACGGCTTGCTTGTTGGAACAGGCTTCTCGCCATGCATCGCTGGCACACCTTTAGAGGAGTGAGAGGTTGCTTCAACGGTAACCACAGGGACGTACTTCGCGCGACGTATAAATATGATGCACAGTGCTGCACTCTTAAGGGAGCGCGGTCTCTTTACTGCGGGTGGAGGTTTGGGGTACCCTATACGTGATATGCAAGCGAAGATTCGCTTTTCGCTGCCAGGCAGGTCAGGTCAAGTGTGAGTAGAAGATAGGTCCACGTTACCCTGCTTCAAAGCCCGAGAGGAGTACAAGGAGATACTGTTTCTGGTAGCTAAGATCATCTCGCAACGTCGATTCGCGAGTGAACTTAGCCTTCAGGTAACGGAATCTGAACAATCAGCCCCTTGCATTCCTGTTTGTGCTGTGCTTTCAACCCCTCCAGTTGATGTGTTGCATCACTAAGGGGAAGGTTTCAGTCGACGCTAGTTTCTTTACAATAGAAGAACTACGAACACAGGGCAAACATGATGCTGCAGCTCTTGCCTGGCTTTCTTTGTTTTCTCTTTTTGACTTTCAAGCTGTTCGTTGAGAAGGCGATTCTGGGTCTGAGCCTGCTTCTTGGCGCGTTCAGCTTTGGCAGCCTCCTCCCTTTGCTTCTCCTCCGATCTCGCTTTCTCAACACGCAGAGCCTTCAAATCACGACCGAAGCTCTCCGCGTCTTTCCTGACTCGTTTCAGATCAGCCTCGAGTACAGCGATGGTCCTCGCGATATCAGTCTTTTCCATCACGATGCGATTCTTCTCTTGCTCCGTGTGCTCGAACGCATTAGTTTGATGAGAAAGTGCATGTCGAAGCTCCTCGATCTCGGTAAGATGGATATCAAGTTGCTGACGCCGGTTCTCGTGCGATTTCTGTGACGCCGAATAGTCGTTACGAAGCTTGTTGGCACGCTACAGAACGCATGAGGTCTAAGTAAGGCCCTGAAAAGGGCTTGAAAACCCACCTCAGAAACCTCAGCGAATCGCCGCTGGAGGTCTTGATGATCTCGCGCAAGAAGAGAACGTTCTTGCCGGAGTTGCTCAATCGTTCGACGTGTTTTGGACAACTTTGGCTTCCAGGAGACGTGTTTTCTGCTCCGCGTTCACGTTTTCTGTAATGTCACCTCAAAAATAGTTCTCCTGGAGACGGGTGCCCGTACCTCGAAGCTCGTCCTCAAGTTCGTGATTATCTTGTTTGGCCTTCTGTAATTGACATTTAACGTCATCCATAGTCCTAGGTCCAATGTAAATCGATTGTTCGAGGGATGATAATGCAAACCTGCCGTTTCAGTGCGCTGTAGCTGCCGCGTAACGCCTCTAATCTCCCGTTGAAGACCTCCTGTTCGGTAGACATCTGCCTGAGTCGCGTGCGTTCCGCTTGCAGTTCCGCCTCGAGATCAGCGATGACGCTCTTGGCCTTCTCAGCTTCCTATCGCAATGCGAAAAGACGATCAGACTGCATTACTCGTCACCAAAAAGTGAATCCGTACCCCTTGGGTGTCTAGCTCTTGACCTGCGGCTTGCTCGTTCAGCTTCGGCAGCCCGTCTCGCCTCATCTTTCGCATTGCGTACTTCGATGTTCATACGGCTTGCAGCGTCCTGGAGGACAGCCTTCTCGCCCAAGAGTTGACGCTTCTCGTCTCGCCATTGTTTCTGCATGCTATCGAGCTGCGCGTTCACATTCTGCAGCTCCAGACGCAGCGCCTCGCTGGTTTTAGTCAGAGGAGTGGGCGGATTTGACGGGAGGCTGCTATGTGAGATATCCAGGGAGCTGGGTAGCAGTATTAGAACTGAATACTGAGAGCTGTGCTATGTCGTACCTCTCATCGGCTTCAGTACGCTCGCTGTAGTTTCAAGGGGTCAATTTTCACGAAACACTTTTGGCATCGTAGCTTCTCGAGTCGACGAAGCCGTCTCTCTTCTCTCCGTCTGCAGCCTTGCAACCTCGGTTTCAAGCGATGTGATTTGGGAGCGGGCATCTTCAAGGTGCTTCGTGAGGTCGACGACACCAAGACCAGCTTCTTGAAGTTCGTCAAGCTTCTGATCAATGCTTTCGTTGGCAAGATCAGAGTTCCGTTTGCAGCCTCACAATCTCTGCCAGCAGAGGAGAGAGACTCGGATCGGCACTGGTGTTATTCAACCAGGAAAGCTATTGAAGAACATGAGAGCTCCGTTCCAATCAGATCTCGGGGACGTACATCTCGAAGAGGTCCTCCAGGCGTCTTCGGGGTTTTCAGATTCATCGACAGAACATGCCGGTGAATAGGAGAAATACCACTCATGTTCACGACCCTGCTTGGGGTCGCCATGTCCGCATTCGTACTCTTGAGTGATCGAATCCGTTCCGTCAGCTCCTCCTTTTCACGCTCCAGCATCTCGATCCTAGCATCCCTAGCCTTCTCTATCGCACGTCGAGCAGGAGACTGTTGGAGGAGGGTGGTCAATCTCGCTATCTCTTTGTTCGCGTCATCCAATTCGGCCTCGAGAGCTTCCTCGACTTCGTGATCGCTTTGTTGGTCACCCATCGACAGGTCTCGCTGTCGTTCTTGCTCGCGTTCCAGGGATGCCAACTTGGTTCTCAAGTCGGCGAGCGTTTCTTTGTCTCTCTCCATCGCCTCCTCAGCAGCTTCTAACGCCTCCTCCATCTGTCGCGCGAGCTCTGTGGCCTTCTCGGTCTCTGCCTCTAGCATCTCTATCCGGTCATTGACTTGTTCCTCCTCTGCTTCGTACTCGTCGATGCGGTCCTGTGCGGCAGCGAGCTGCTCTTCAAGAATCTTAACGCGTTCCGCTGTACTTTCTTCCAGTTCGGCAGCGTGTGCCTTCAGTGCCCGCACCTCTTTAGCTGTCTCTTTATCATCCTGCGCCATGCACCGTTGGAGCTCGATCAGTTCGTCGGACTTGACCCGGAGCTCCTCTTCAAGACGTTGCAGGGTCGCGTCGCGTTCGGTAATGTCTTCTTCCAACTCTTGGACTCTTGCAGTCGCCTGCATAACCTCGGTACCCATCTCGCTGAGCTGGCTTTGGAAGTCCTCTTCAGCAAGCTTATTCGAAAGCTTCTCCTCCTTAAGCTCCTTCTGCAGCTCGTCGATTTTTTGGTCGGACGCCAGGACCTCTTCTTCCGAGTTCTCTAACCTGGGCGGTGGCTACCTGCAATTCGCTGCTGAGCGTACTGATTTTGGAGTTGGCTTCTCGCAAGGCGCCCCAAGCTCCTTGCCATTCTCCAGGGCGCTCTCTGCTTTGGCCGCACGCTCGAATGCCAGGTCAGCATTCGGTTTCCAAGCGCTGCCGAACTTTGTCGGCTTCGCGCTTGATTTTGCTGATTTCTTCGACAGCTTCCGCGTGCTTTCTTCAGCTTCTTCGACCTTCCTCTCGAGCTCGGCGACGATGTCTGAGACACCCTTTCCACCTCCTTCCATTCGTACCCGCCACCGGTCTTTATCCCTATCCCGCTCTTTGCGCTCTTTCTCCAGGTCTCTGATACCTGTGCTTTCTCGGCCTGCGTCTGATCAAGTTCCTCCCTCATCTCCTGGACAAGGGCTTCCAGCTCGAGCTTTTCCTCGGCCCACCCCTCCGCACCAGACTCCTCTTCCACATCCCCAAGGGCGCTCCCAGCACTTATCCTTCTCCCTTCTCCCGCACTCTCGATGCTCAGCCTCGGTCCCTCCTTGACTTCTTCATATTTCTGCAATCTCGCGACGAGGGCCACGTTCTCTTCTTGCAGGCGACGATTCAGTCCGTGCAAGTACCCATTCAGCTTCTGCGCATCGAACCGTCCCATCTTCCCTCGTTCACCGAGACCTAAGGCAGGATCGTAAGACGTGTTCGCGCGGACGTGGGTCGTAAGATCCTGCGAAGACGCAGTTGAGAGGAAAGATGGACGCTCGCCAACAGGGTCATATGAGCTCGCGTTATTGTCATCGCCTGCTTCTGAATAATCGCCGTCAGGCACATATGTCTGTGCGAGCGGATGTGACATGCGACCGCGACCTGGTCGGGGCGTTACCCCCACAAAGGCCTTACGCATAGAGACGCCAGGCGTCTCTTGTTCGTCACTTGCATTTTGACTGTTGAAGGGAAGCGCGCTGAGACGTCGGTGGGGGTGTGGTGTTGGAACTTTCATGCGGGGACGGGCTGTGGAGTTGATGACAGGAGAGGAGGAATGATCTTCGGCGTGTGTGGGGCGTGACTGGTTCAGAATCAGTTTCAGGATCTTGTTGGGCGTACAGGTCGTGCGCAGGTGGAGCGATGTTAAATCGAGGGCGTGGACGAGGTGCAATGGCGGGTGTTGGAGTGAATGCAACTGACGTAGCGGGAGAAGAAGCGGCCATTGAGGGAGCAATCGGAAATCGAGATCCTTGGACAGTACGATTCATTGGATGGCTTGGGTCAGAAGACGCAGAAGAAAAGGTCGGTTCCCTGTCTGAAGGGACACCGTCAGCATCGGAGGCTCTCTCCGGTTCACTCTCGGGCTCGTATTCATGTCCTTGAGGAAAGACGTCCTGTCGTTCATCGCATTGATTGTGAGTCATCCTCGGGTGGTTGGATGATAACGCTGGGCAGTGGGGTAACGGCTGGAGACGCGCTTGCCGATCGAGGAAGGGGCACATGAATGCCTGGAGCGGGTGACTCTGAATCGCCCGGAAGTGGTAGTGACCGATTGCTCCGGGGAGTGGAATTCGTGGGAGAAGATGAAGGGGATGACGTTGTATGAGAAAGGGATGGTGTTCTGGTACGAGCAACAGGTCGACGCAGAGCGACATTACGGAACTTGTCAATGGGCGAAGGCTAGTGCGGTATGTTGTATAGACCAGCGATCAAAAGAAAGGGAAGGACTTACCTGAGGTTCTGCGCGCAGAGAGACGGAGTAGTCGTACTTCAGACCTTTCTTAGTTGTAGGTTCTTCTGGGGGGAGCTCTGGCGAAAATGGGGAACTGGCACGACTGACAGAGTCCAACGCGTCCACCAAAGACATATCCTCTGCGTCATCACTCTCCAGTGGCGGTAAGTACGTTTCCGGTACACTGTTTGTACTTTTCACGAGAGGGGCATCCTCAGGATCGGTATTCCCCTCGCTGCCATGCTGCAGGGATGTGATGGCGCTCACGTCGAAGCTGTCCTGGACAATTCGACCATACGTCCTCGATGCCGATGACTTTGCTGATGCAGAGCGAGACGCAATTGAGCTGGCGAAGCGTGCTGTGCTGGAAGTACTTGATTGTAAGCGGATGGTTGAGGTGACGGTATGAGACGAAACTGCGGCCGGGGTTGAGTGGACAGGTAGAATGTCATTATCTTCATCTGTAGATGTACGATCGGGCTCGGACTCGGGTACCATCGAGTGTTCGAACTCTGGCAGAGAAGGTAGCGAGGACGGTTCTCTATCGTCTTGAATCCTGCGCCATATTCGGGATGGCGTTTCGTACGAGGCCATAATTGATGAATGGTGCACTGGATCTGCGTAAATCAAGAGCAAGTATAAGTACTGTTTAAACGATGATAAATAACAAGTATCATTACTGACGGGTCGGTGTTTGGTTTGTGGATCCAGACCAGAGGAGGTTGAGGTCACGCGTCTGTTGCATTCAATCACGTGACCGCGTGTTGGCCCCTATTGACTCACGTGGACAGCGCATGAGATATACATCCTGCTACATCCATACCAGCACTTCTCGCATATAAGTTGAATACACAAACAATATAAATCATATACAGTCCAATAGATAGTAACTCTGTTCCAAATCGAATGTGATTCAATCAATACGATTTAATCTCCAGTCGGATCTACATATGAGGAGCTTTGATTAAGAGCGCATATCGATTTCAATACGAGAGTTACATACCTGGGAGATTATCTATCTAATGGGACAGCGATTTCCTTTGCATACTCTTGCATCTTCCCCGGTGCTCTATCCCTGCAGTTTAGGCAGCTCCCAGCCTTCTTGACCATAGTCTCGATCCACTCTGGGTTCGACAACGTCGCGGCGCTGGGTCGTATCCGCAGAGCATCAATAACGCAGTCCTGATAGTCTTTCAGGGGCAAGCGGGATACTCCCGGGCCATATCCCTTCTTCCTGCAAAACTTGCAGTCGAGCGGGGGTAGTGGGAACATTGACCAGAGCCGAGCAAGCTGATCCACAGCTTGTCCACAGCTCGCATGGTACTTGACCAAGCGCTGGTAATCCGAGCCAGAGATAAAGTCTAGTTCCGCAACATATGCTGGCTCCCATACAGCAAAACGCAGCATGTACCGCGCGGCAATATTTGTCTCTCTTTCGGCCCTATATCGACATGCAATGGCGAACACGCGCATTGGCTCCTGTTCAAGGAACTTGGGGACTGTTATCATCTTGACGACAAACTCCCCGACACGCCTCATGTCGTACTTCTCAGCAGCGTCTAGGATTGACATGACGATGTCTAGATTCTCCAGAGCCGGGACGTCGGCGTCATATACGGGAGAACAGAAGGAGAGAAGTTTCTTCATGACAGCGCTCGTCTCGGACACGGGTATGACGGGTAGACTGTATTTCGTTTGATCGGCAGCGTTATCAAGTGGTCCCGGCTGGGGCAATGCGAACATGTTGGCGAAGAAAGGTGACGCAAGTGACAGCAAGAGCTTGTAGAAGCGAAAGTCGACATGGTCCGAAGTTCGTAGAATTACATCTGCATTGGGTCGATTGAAAGGGGCGTCTGCATCCACAGGCGCCAGGCACTGCTCGTCACTAGCACTAGTAGTACTGGGGCTGCCTTGATCATCTGTCAGTGGATGGTCTTGTTGGGCGAGGAGAGCGGTTTCTGACATAATGGGAAGAAGTGGGATTTACCGCAGTATCTCCTGTGTCAGGAGTTACTACATGAACAGACAAATTATGCAAGGAGTATGGTGCGTGGATACGGTGTGACAGCCGTGGCGACGTCCTTCACAGGAAGTCTGATAGTCTGACTAGTAACTACTGACCCTTCCTTTTTGAGAAGCTTCCTCGACCCAATCTATCGGGATTCGGGAAACCTAAGTGTCCGTATCTCTTGCTTTCCTTTTTCCACTAAGTATACCCTTCCCATGGGACGATTCGAACCCGGAGTGAGTCGTGCACTGTGCCAATGTACCGCTGTGTAAATATATGTACACGATTCGCTCGGGTACAGTGTCTGCGGTCATCTGACAGCGCCGAATTCGTTCCTTGACATCGTTCGAAGTGTCCAACCACTAGAACGAGACTTCTAGCGGAACCTGTATTTTGCCCCATCAGGAGTTGCAATTCTCAGCAAATTGGCATGCACTCACCCCGGCGACTACCTCGTCGATGGCTTCCGCAAAGCTCCTCGCAAAATCCGTTAAATAGGCATGCGACCTCCGCCGACAGGACATGCAGTCTCCGACTCTCTGCAGTGCTTTTGGCACACCTTTGAATGCAGCCGAGCTGCATGGAGTCTCCTGCAATGTAGCCAGCGTTTCATCCATATACTCTGCCCACCATTCCCGTGCGTATGCCCCGTGCATCAAGTAACGAACGTCTGCTCGCTGTGCACACATGCAGCAGTTTGTCCACCACTTATAGAAAGCGTAGCTGTGTTTCTTTTGGAGCCAGGCGAGATTGTGACCCAATTCCTGCACCGCTTGTGCGGATTTTGAGCGGTGAATCGCAAGTTTTTCCAGATCATCGTGACTGATGTATCTCTGTGCCCATGTGATATCATGTGGCGTGGGCTGAGACAGGAGGCATATTGCTGCCGCTTTCGCCTCCGATTCGTAGCGGAACCTATAGGCGACAGTGAAGACGCGTAGCGGCTCTTTCTCTAGAAATTTTGCGTCAAGTAGCATTCCTCGAACTCTCTGTTCCACCTCTTCCATCCCGTACTTCACAGCCGCTTCCAACACTCCTTCTATATCGGCCGTAGTCTCCATGACCGGGTCGTCGACGGTCGCAGGATAGCAAAACCTCAGAAGCATTTCCAGCACTCGACTACATTCAGTGACTGGAATCACTTCGAGGCCCCCGAGCATTTCTTGGTCTGCGCTGTGCATCCGTGGACGAGGAAGGTCGAACATGGAGTCGAAGAATGGGGATGCGAAGGCCAACAGGCACCGATATACTCGGAAGTAGACATTATCAGAGGAACGGAGGATGATGTCCGCCTTGGTGGTGTTGAACGGAGCTCTGGCCTCTCTTCGCATAGTAGTGAGGAGGCGTATGAGACGTTTCAAAATATTTCGCGCCTTTAACGTCTTTAACTTTTATCATTCATTTACTTATCCCACAACAACCCCTTCCGATAACCCAAACACATTCCTCCTGGGAAACGATATCGTTTTGAAAAAACGCCCTTGGCAAAAAACTCTCATCCGCCAGTCGTTAGCTCCTTCGGTACTCGACCTTGACACACGGAGCGATCGAGGCACTAATGAATTTCAACCCTACTAGAGTCTATGCCTTTGTCGGAAAAATCTAGGGAACATTAATATGTGTCATCTACAATATAGTAAAAGCAGTCATACAATGTAAGGTCACGAATGGAAGCAAGAAGCGGGGTTGAACTAACTTTCAAGGTATACAAACTGGCAGAAATTGGTCAAAGAGGTGCCTGATACTGGTGAGGAGCGCACCAGCTTCCACCACTTGGCACTGACGTGTACAGAAAGCGAAAAGTCCGGAGGAACTTCGCACTCAAACATCAGCCACGTACCTTGAAGAAGCTCATATTACGGAGGAATCATAGTATGATGTCCAGCTGACATATATCTAGATCTGAGCTTGATGCTCCCGGTCCAGGTCCCAAGAGGTACTGAGTAAGTACTTACGATTTCCCCCGCTAACAGTGGGATGTGACGGAAGTTTCAACACGTTGGAAAAGGTAACTTGAACTAGCATGTGACACAATCGCATGCACGCCTGTCCACTGGCACGTTGAAAAGCTACTAATCTACATTTTACTAGTAAGCGGGGACGTTGCGACCAGAATGGTGCCCCGTATAGTTAGTCTGTAAATCCGTCGCTTCTAGTTGTGACTCACGACTTGGACAGTTTTTTTTCGTGCGGTCAGCCAATTGGATACCTTCGTTACGGTAAACGTTCCACTGGCATGCATGTTAAATGTTCATTTCTTTGTTTTGCAGTCACTGAGTGTTTTCATAATGCTGAGAACAGATGATGTTCGGCCTCGTTATGCCCTCATAATGCCGTGACCTTACCTTATAATGCACCTGAAAATGCTGCAGTTACAGTATGTAATATCGCATAGATCTATAAGTGTGACCCAATGGACCTGCTGTGACCGGTCACCGGACGGGCGCGGGCGTGATCAAGGTGTGACCATGGGAAGAAGCAAGTGCTAAAAATCAAGTAGGTAGTAACAGGAAGTATTAGATAGTTGTAGACAATGTTACAGTAATAAGAAGCTACCTGCAAGGATTAGGATGCTTGGAGGAAAAGTTCAAGATACTAGTAGCTTTCTCAAGTTCTTCCAGAACTGAATTCGGGGGGACTCGTCACTCCATGGCCTCGGTATTTCTTTGCTTGCCCACGCCGCTTGCCCTCCTGACAACCCCCTGCGATAACCGATAATCGATAAGCATTCATCAACGTTTGAACCATCTCGAACGCTGTGGGTATCCAGCATATGTCGATGTGAGCTACATGCCCAAAAGCAGTATCAGGGGCTTACTTTCTCATGATGATGTGACTGACGCAAGACTGAGTTGCACCAACTCCAATGTTTTGATTAAATGCCGCTCAAGGTCGTCCTTTTTTTAATTTTTACCCCATGATAAGATCGGAACTGGTGTGATGAAACTGTCGAAACTAGTTCAAACGCTGTCTCGATCACACTCTTATCTACCCTTGATCTGCGTGTAATTATAATGATATTGGTATGTTCCTTGAATAGAGTTCATGATGAATACCGACGGGGGAATCTGCCGTATAGACTGTGTGTACAGGAAATGCTTTCTCCACATTTCCTGTGCAAACAGCATGTGTAGATGAGCACACATCTAGTCGGCGTGGCTTCAACGCGCCCGATTTTGCTACGCCTGCTCTCATGCTGCAGAGAACTCGAGGACACAGGCTTCTGCAAGGTCCCATACTTTCTCCAGTTTCAGACCAGCAGCCGTCCTGTGGGGGCCCGTGTCAAAACATATCGCTGGCTGTGGGTCAGCATGTACTCACGAGAGCTCCAGTGAATCTTGCAGTGTGCGTTCCTTGGCGTTGTGCAAGATCAACATCAGCATGTCCTGTTGGTACATGCGCATATTGCCCACACCAAAGTTAGGAAGCATGGGTTCAGGGGCCTGTGTATTCAAACAAGGTCAGTGTCTGATTTGTTGGACAGAGGAAGTCGAGGCACTGACTACGACAGCTCCGATGGTTGCGGCCTCGGCTACGGCTTGGTTGCGGCTGAGTTGGCGGAGGACGTAGTCATCTGGATGAAACCCAACTTAACTCCATCCTATACGGCCACAGAAAGACGACTTACGGATAAGCACGCGGCTATGTGGCTCCAGTGCTTGGCGAACATTGTGAAGAATGAGTGCGGATTCGTGGTCAGGCCAGTCGTGGATGATGTTGCGAAGCTACTGAAACCGTCAGCGCGGGCAGCTCCACCAGGCGGTCACACTCACATAGTAGATATCTTTGCCCTTGACGGGGACTTGGGAAAAGAAGTCGAGCTCAGCAAATTCGATGCGGTTCTCTTGGATGGCTTCAGGACAATCTCTTGCCCAAACCTGCGCAAGGCGGTCAGATCATCGACATTGCTGTTATCCTTGTTCAGTGAGAACTCACGTCTCTAGATTGAACGAGAGCTTCGGGGAGATCGTGTATTGTAATCTTGACGTGCTTGTGTGTCTTTGCAAGGGGTAAGGAGAAAGCGCCGATGCCTCCGCCGACATCGACGACGGTGGAATATTTGTCGAAGGGGAAGTCTGTTTGATGGTACTCAGAGGTAGGTAGATTGGAAATTAAGTCGAAAGCACATACGGGTCAAGACTGCAAGGGAACCCATGATACCGTTCAGACCTCTCATCGAGCGGTGGTAACTCTGCACTGTGGTGAGCGTCCCGAAAGAATCAAGCTAAGTTGCAACTGACCACTCTCCTGGCATCCTGTGCTACCCAAAGTGAGATTGATGAGGTATGACATTGGTTAGTGTACTCGCCTCTTGTCTCATCCAGTCGAAGAATGTGCCCGTGATACCTTCTTTGTTGTTTGCGAACATGACTGGGGCATGGGCAGGATCATAGGAATATGCCGTCTCTGAGTCTTTCAAACTCTCGTAGAACACGGCGGCGCCCTTTGCGCCTGCCTCGACGTGAAGGCTAATCATGTGACGGACGGGGTTCTCGCTGTGAAGAATGAGGGAGAGACGATTGTTGGCGAAGGTATCAGTGTCAACTAATAAGCGGGTCAGTGTATGTGCCCTTCAGTCAGCGGACGGCATGTACCTTCGTTGTAGCAACCTCTGGTGGCAAGAAGACGCATCATGCGAGCGAGTTTCTTCGAGTCGACATTGATGATCTTGGAGAGCTCGTCGACATGGATACCCTTGGGGTAATCAATGAGGATGTCCGTGATGTTTTCTCGGAGAGCAACCCGGACGCATGCGTAATCGTACACTTGCACGAGCTGAAGCAGAGATGTCTAAGACTCAATAGCGCGGGAAGGGTAGCTGGGACTCACGTTGATAGCG
The DNA here is from genome assembly GCA_014904935.1 of Melanogaster broomeanus. NCBI lineage: Eukaryota > Fungi > Basidiomycota > Agaricomycetes > Boletales > Melanogastraceae > Melanogaster > Melanogaster broomeanus. Next base: position 15,545 of record MU123714.1, on the reverse strand, counting down.
GTATGCGAAGGGGGCGCAAGGGTCGTGCAAAGCTGAGCACACGCACCTTCGAGGGTGCGGATTGTGCTCTTCAGTGCGACCTGGTCGATAGCATCATCCAGGGGGTGAGGCTCAGTGGAGTCGATGGACGGGACATAACCCCCGGTCTTCTCATACATGGAAATGGCCTCCTGAGTGGCCGAGTTGATCAGAGTCAGAAGGGATTCAAGCTTGGCTCTGTTTGACATGATGGCAATGGTATTGGCAAAAGAGAAGGACCTGTGAGCCGTTTGTCTATCGTACGACAGCTTTATTCCTCAGGGTAGCCGGACCGCTTAACTGGTAAAACGGTGCTTTCGGGGGGGCAAGCTCTGTGGTGAACGCAACTGTAATGGAAACCACAAAGGTAGATGGCCTGACCCTATTATATTAGTACTGGCTGGAGTAATACTAGCGTGTCAGGGTGGGTTTTCGTTTGGTTTCCGCCGCAGTCACAGCAGTAATTTCACGAAAGTCTTGGTAATTGAACTTATCGTACTTATGAACTCGCGTAATTATGATCGTGTCTCAGAGCGGGTCCCTCTTTGAGGCAGCGAGGCCATTTTTGGTTGGTAGCTCCGTGTTTGATGTGTCAAGTCGCGAGCGAGAGTACGGGAAGTGGGTTCTAGACGGAGCAAAGACGGGGTAGCATTGGGTATAGTCTTTCATAGTATCTTAGCTCGGGTCACATATCGCGTCAGGTCACACAGCAAGTCACAATAGTAGGTCACGCCCTAGCGGGTTAAAACGTTAATGGATGTCATTGGACGCTCAGTGACTTCTTGCTTCGATTCGTGATCTTACACTGTATGACTGCTCTCAGAGGCAAATGTTTCTCCCTCATTGTCATTTGTTATTTCACGTCGCGAGTGCCATTATTTATACAAACTGCTGTAATAAGGTATGAAATCCTGCAGAGCTCGCTTTGATGTAGACATTGCTTATAGCTTTCCAACGTGGACAGACGTTGCAGCATGCGATTGTGCCACATGCCAGTTACTGCTCGACTTCTGCACCTTCCAATGCGGGGAAACTTCTATCAATCTTATTGTTAGCGAGGGACTTACTCAGTACCGGGCCAGGACCGGGAGTATCAAGTTCAGATCTAGATATATGTATATGTCAGCTGGACAGAATACTATGATTTGCTCCGTAATAGGAGCTTCCTTATAGGTTCCTCCAGAATTTTCGCTTTCTGTACACGTCAGTACCAATTCCAAACGGTGGCGCTCACTTGTGAAAGCTTCAAAGCTAGTGGGCTCGTTACCAGGATCTTTGACCACTTTCTGCCAGTTTGTGTCCCTTGAAAGTTAGTTCAATCTCACGACCACCGGACAGCGAAATATATATTTCTGTCGGCCTCACTACTTTCGTTTGGCTTAACGCACACACGATTACGGTGCTGCGTCAGACTGCATCATCCACTCTGATGGACGTGTCCACACCAGACGGTGTGGATATCTAGAGGCCCAAAAATACATACTTGGTCATCCGCGTGACAAACCTACGCGACGTTAAAACAGGGAGAGCACTTTCCTACTACATAACTAGACGTGCTATTCCTCTTCATCTTTAAAGACGGTCCTCGAGGCTTGACTACTGGAGCCGAAGTCAGAGTGTCGGCTGGTTCGTTGCCTTTTGACAAATTGTAGGGGTGGCTCCATGAAATATTCGGCTTTGCAACACACGGAGTGCGACAAACGAGATTTGGGAAGGGCGCGTTTTCGTCTGGGCTGATCTGGGACCATGGAGTTCAAGGTTACGGGAAGATCAAGGTCTTCGATTTTTGGTGGCAGTCACGGGAAAATTCAAAATTCTGGCTGCTCCTACGGCTAAGGCCGGGTGAAGATATGCTGGACGCATTGTCACTGTTCGGAGGCAAGGTGAGCTATTGGAAGATTTAGGACCAAACATTCGTAGGCTCACCATGACTGACTCTCCCAGTATTTCCTCTTCAGGGACTCGTACTTCTTTCTTAGGTAGACCGCTTCCCGTCGCGATTCTTCTCCTTCTTCTAGAATGGCGTCCTTTTGTGCCGCCATTTCTTCGAGGGCATAACGGTACTTGTCGCAGCGCTCGTGCAGATCCTCTCTATCGCGGGTGAGGCATTCGAGACGATGCGTCAATGTTGGCGATCTTGTCTGTCAAGGTGTTTACAGAAGGGACGTCCATGTACACCTTGCGCACGGAGGGCAGAATAAAATCATGATATTTTTGAGGAACAAACGCGAAGTCAGGCGTTGCTGGTGTGGGCTCAGACAGTATGCATGGCTGGCGAGACGAGGCCACAAACCTATATGAAATGGTTGGCGGCACGTGGGACATGTAGACCTGATTGCATCTGCTCCAGAGCTGATGTGTGCCCTGAGGCACTTTTCGCAATGTATGTGGCCTGGCAGGGATGAACACCAGGTGGCACGCTATAAAAGGACGCCCATACCACATGGAACTGATACCGGAGTCCTCAGAGTATCGAGACAGATGCCGCAGTCAGCCATAACGCGTGACGATCGATATGTAGTGATCAAGTACCAGTGGATCGTAATACAGGTTGAAGACTTGAAGTGTTGGAGTTGGCGCGTTTCCGCTAATATTGGATATCACGTGATCGCGTCGAACATAACAAACACAAATATGGACCTGCAGAAATGATGTTCCTAGCGCCCGTGATCGAGTTGGCTGTTCGGGAGACTTGAATAGTGGTGACTATCCACTGGTTATCACTACTAGTAGCTTTCCCACAAGCATCCTAGTGGTTGACCTATCTTGACACCGGGTCGATAGACTGACCATCACGATCGTTTCAAGTCGCTTGCCTTTGAATGTCTAGTCCAGTCAATTCGCCTCTTTCTTCTGCTCGTCCATTATCTAGGTCTTCGTCGCGCGGTTCTGTGCGTTCTGCACGCGCGTCAAGTCCCTCCATATCTCTGAAAGACCCAGGTATTTCTCCTCAACGTCGTTCATTGTGAGCCTTTGGTCATTCCAAATCTGCCTGGTTCGTTATTTTCTTTGCAGTGGCTGTTCGCAATCAGATGTCAACCTTGAAGCACTCTATTCGACAGCAACAGGCCCAACTTCATAATCTAGAAAACATCATCCAGCGAGCACCGCGCCCTTTTTCAACATCAGGCATATTGGCGATGGCATCCTCTAATCATGTATCCCACCCCTCCGACGAAGTTCTGGACATCAGCTATCCCCCCTCCGCTTATACCACCAACTTTTCCACCCCTAAAATGCGGCGTAGATCCAGCTTTGATGTGCTGCAAGGTCTGGCCGGCCGTGACTCCAATCTTCCCCTCCCCCGGCGCGAAAGTGCTACCCCAAATTTGAAAGCAGAAGGCATTCCCGAAGGCATACCAATGGAATTCGGTGGTCTCCCAACCAGAGACAGTGTCAAACGGATGTCCAGTCCTACTCGTACTCTTAGTCGTACGTCGTTACCGACCAAAGGCTAGAGGTCTTTCACTAACCGAAAATTCAATCGCGTTAATGAAATTTTTTTCACCAGGTATACCAGTCGCCTCAGTGGGTCAGTCCTCCTCTATGCTCCCTCGCTGGAATCGTAGCTCATTGTTTATAGGAAACGCTCGGGCGTTAGCTGATGACGGTCTAACTCCAAATCGCACTTCTCCTCATAACTCACCAGCTTTGGTCACTCCATAGACGCCGACATGGCTACCACCTCAGTCAATCCGAACGCCTCAACCTCTTCCCTCCAAGCACCCGCATCTCCGAGTCGTCGCATCTCCCTGACACCTGGAGGCACGTCCAAGGTTCTAGCAGACCTTCAAACAGGTGTCAGCAACGCAAGAAATGCTCTGGAGAACACCAAATCTCAACTTCGTCTTTCGCAACGTACAGTTGCACAGCTGACCCGCCTCTCAGAGGACCTGAAAGAAGGGTCGAGAACGGCTGAGGCTCGAAAACGAAGGCCTAAATAACGTCGTTGCTCGTAAAGAGCGGCTCCTTCAAGAGGTATGTGCCTGTACCTTCCCTGACTTTACATACTTATCCTTTTATAAGGTCCTCGAGAGAGCACGTAAGGCAGAAGCAGAAGCTGCCGCTCTGAAATTACAGCTCAAGACCGAAACTACTTCTTCTAAGCGATCTTTACGAGAAATGGAAGCAGCCCTCACCGAATCGACGGCCTTATCGCAGAAGTCTGAACGAGAATATATCACGTTACGCGATAGCATCAAGAGCATGACCGAGAGCTGGAAACACGACACTGAGAGGCTTCGAGATGAAATGCGGAAGCGGGAGGACAAACTAAAAAAGGAAGCAGAATCAGTTGGCAAGAAATATACGCAGCTGGCAGAGGAGATGAAGGCAGCTCAACAGGAACAGAAGAAGGTCAAAGAACTTCGGACCGAAGACTCCAAAATTCGGAAAGAAGTTGAAGATGAGTTTCGTGAGGAAATTAAACGACTCAAAGTCCATGTCGAGCAGCAATCCCACATTAGTGACGAAGCCATTGAGACTGCAAGGTAAGTTTCGTTGTGCGACGAGTACATACCATGTTACTTGACAGACAACGAACAGGACATTAGCAAGCGAACTCGCTCGGCTCCGTCGACTTATGCAAACAGGAGCTCGGTCTTCACCACCGTTATACACGGACTCTGAAGATTCCAGTTCCGTTTCATAACCTTGGCAGCTTCTGGAATACCTATTTCACTACGTCTCACTGATCGACATTCTTCCTACGTCATTATTTCGTGCACCACCGTCAATTCATGTAGCCGATACACTCATTCATCTATACATACCGCTCTTTCGTGTTCTATACCCGGATGTCTGCTGATAATTTATGAACCCATATGCTCATTATGATTACATCAGCCATGGTTGTCATTGAAAATCACCTGCAAATATGTACGTCTCAAGAGCTGAAACCTCACGGTTATTCCGGGCCCGTGTACCACCCGACGGGTTTACTATTTATACAGCATTACCTTCGAGCAAGTATCCCATCCTTTCCACCCTTTAGTGCTGTCACCACACTCAATTGTTAAATCATGGCCAGGATCTCCACCCCCATCACGGAGATGTTTGGGATTAAACATCCCATCTTGCTGGCTGGTGAGTTGCATGATACAGGAGCACTTTCGTGCACAATTAACCGCAGTCAACCTCAGGCATGAACGTAGCCGCCGGGCCAGAGCTTGCGGCGGCAGTCACAAATGCGGGTGGATTAGGTGTTATTGGTGGGCACGGGTACACACCAAAGATACTCAGGCAGCAGGTGTGTCGTATGTCTATGATGTTTTCCTCCAGACGTTGATACCCTTCTCTCCAGATCCGAGCAATTAAGCAAGACCTGAAGGACCCGAACGCCCCATTCGGTGTCGACCTCCTTATTCCCCAGGTCGGAGGAAACGCGCGGAAGACGAACGTAGGTTCGCCAATGCCCAATGACGGCTTCCATGACTTATGATATGTTGAATTTATCAGTACGATTATCAGAAGGGGCAGCTCCATGAGCTCCTCGACGTGATTATCGAGGAGAAAGCCTCTCTCTTTGTCTGTGCTGTCGGTGTGCCACCGTCACATGCTGTCGAAAAATTGCATAAGGCAGGGATCCCGATTATGAACGTAAGCAGCTTCTTTACGCAATTTCCAATGCCAGCGCAATGCTGAATCATCGTGACGTTAGATGGTTGGACATCCTAAACATGTTCCTAAGGCACTCGCTGCAGGAGTGGACCTCATCTGTGCTCAAGCAGGTGAAGGCGGAGGACACACTGGTGACACGCCCGCAACTATCCTCATACCTGCCTGTGTGAATGCAGTCAAGGGTCACAAGTCGCCACTCACCGGAAAGCCTGTCTACGTTATCGGCGCGGGAGCCGTGTTTGACGGTCGGAGTCTTGCTGCAAACTTGTCGTGGGGAGCGCAGGCTGTGTGGGTTGGAACGAGGTTCGTGGCTGCGACGGAGGCAGGTGCACCGAAGGCGCACAAAGAGGCTGTGTTGAGTGCCGGTTACGAGGATGCGATCACCACTCTGATTTATACCGGGCGTCCCTTGCGGGTGCGCAGAACTCCATATGTGGAGAATTGGTCGGTCATCATCATTGTATGGTCTTGCGCTTAACTCACGTGGTCGTTCGTGAAGGAACAATAACCGACAAGCAGAAATCAAGGAGCTTACATCCAAAGGCATACTACCCGCCATGCAAGAGATAGAACAACACCCAGAGAAGTCGATAGAGGCTCGGGCATGGCTTATTGGGCGGGTGGCTGCGCTCATTGACGAAGTACTTCCTGCTCAGCAAATCGTGGACGATATGGTATCGGGGGCTGTGAAGATTCTGCAACACAATGCTTCGCTCGTGACCGTAAAGTCGAAGCTGTAGGTATCGTGGACAATTGGACTTAACTGAGCGGGCTACTAGTAGTGTTTCGGTATTTATATAATCAGCGACTATCGCACCAAGAACCTTCTCGTGACCGAAATTGCCCCTCATTCACATGAAGATATCAGCTGCGAATGGATGAATTTACAAGCCCTACGTGTCAGACGAATATGTCAATGAGCAGTCGAGAAAGGAAATGTCTCCTATTTTTGTCCAACATAACGCGTCCTGGTCACGTGAGAGCGTGGCTACGCCCACTCAACAGGCAAAGACGACGGCCTCTGACCAGTAGAGGTACCGAAGCATCGCATCCATACACCCGGCCAACTTCATTGTATCTGATACCCCAATGCCCTTTCCTAACACCCGGGAACTCGAGGGTGCTATTGTTGATATCCTCAAGCGCGCAGAACAGGACGGTCAACTAAGGTAGGCAATCATTTGTGTCTTCTGGGAGTGGGAGCTGCACGACTGGAGTGTGGTCTATGATAGTGACCTCACCCCTCGCATTGTCCGTCAAGCGTTAGAGGAACGCTTCTCGCTGGAGGAAGGTGCTTTAGAACCCAAGAAACACAAGGCGTTCATCAGAGATACCATATGTGCAACCTTGGTGAGACCTCTATTCAGCGGGTTTGCGGTTATTGATCGGGCATGGACTAGGATGACTTAAAGGAGCAGTCAAAGGATGGGGAGGATGCCGAGGAGGCTCAACCCAAATCCTCTAGGAAGCGGAAGTCTGGTCACAAAGAGGTAGCTAACACGAAGCGTCCGCCGCCCGAGAATCCAGAGGGTACAGATAAGACTGATACCCGCAAACGTAAATCGGTATGTACCCTCGTGCCATCATACCCTGTTACCCGTGATGATAGTAATGCGTCTGCTCAGAAAGTCACGGTGGACTCTTCAGATGAGGAACCCGAGGCTGAAGAGGACGAGGCATCTCAGAGCGAAGCACCACCGCCAAAAAAAGCCTCGGCGCGCTCGCAGCCTCCCAAAACGAAACCTAAACAGGTGAGATTCAACTATCTCCGCAACCGCGCCTCAAAGATCACACTGTTTGACAAGGCAGCAAAGCCCGCAAGACTCCCAAGAAACCGGAAAGTAGTAAATCATATAAGTCTGTGGTATGTGATTGCCCTGGTTTTTATGCGTTATTCATCGTAACGATAACATCACGCCAGGCTATCATAGAGACCTCGGACGAAGATGCAGCAGAGGAAAAGCCCACGCATTCTCGCTCTCCAAAGAAGGAACAAAAGTCGTCGAAAGTATCATCCTCAAAGCGCAAGCAGGTACCTTCATCTAAGGTGAGCTCCCACCTTCCACCGCTACATCGACGACCATGTTCAATTTATCAGTTCGGGAGCTCGACCAAGGCAGAGGTTAACGAAGAATCGGACCTTGAAATGAGTGGACATTATGAACCTGGCCCGTCCAACTCCAATTCCTGTTCCAAGCCAGAGAGCCCGGCTAAATTACCAGAATCACCGTCCTCGAAGAAGAAAGCTGTCTCGGCCAGGGATCCTGTAGGTGGCTCTTAGTCCTTCACTCAGAGAGCTAGTTTTACATCGAATACAGATGGAGTCAGAGTTATCTTCGGTCATTGATGAGCCACCAAAGAAGCGGCAGAAGAGGAAGGAAAAAGTGCACTATTGGCCTTTATCTCTCTTCTCGACAGTGACAAACTAATCGTGATACAGAAAGGTCCGAAACCTGAGAAGGCGAAACAAGTCAAGAAGACAAAGGAAGCACTGTCCAAAGATGACGAAGCCGTGAACAGACTCAAGGTAGACTTGCGATGTACCGTGGTTTGCTATGGCTAACAAACTGGTTCCATAGAGTATAGTAGTTGCCTGTGGAGTGCGAAAAGTCTGGAAAAAGGAATTCGAGGGCTTAGATAAGTCCTCGCAGCAAATCAAACGACTCCACCAAATTCTTGGTGAGCTTGGTATGTCGCCGCGGTACAGTGTGGAGAAGGCGAAAGCCATCAAAGAACGGAGAGAACTTGCGCAGGAACTCAGTGTGTAACCTCTCCATGGATGGGTTCTTGGAAGTGACTGTCTTTTTTTTGGTTGTTTAGAGGATGTGCAGGAGTTTGAACAAGACGACTAGGAGACGAGACGAAAAAGGCACGAAAGGCTTGTCAGACACAGAAGGGTCTGGAGAGCAAAGTAGCAGTGAATCGGAAAGTGCCCGCACAGAAAAAGGTAAGCTAGGACTACATTGTTTGAACAGGTTCCTAATATATTCTTGTACGTTCTCAGAAATCCGCTCGGGCAAGCATCATGATGTTCTGCAGGACCAAAGCGACGAAGAATAGCGACCATTTAGTGTCTTATCTTGAAGCCATATGTGTTAAAATAAGTAAAAACTCATTTTTCCACACCATGAACCAAATGGAAGTCAGGTGCATGTTCATATAAACTCGCTCAAAGTCTTTGCGATCACCAAGTCCAGAATTTATGACACTCGATTTTCCTCTCAGAACTTCAGATGCAGCTGGACCTGTTGCTCAAACCTGCCCGCAGAACACGATGAACGCCTGCTTGCCTGGCAAACCTCTTTCTCGCGAATAGAGTGGTAAGTTCCTGCATGACCTTCCTCGCAGAGCCCTCGGGCTCTGCATCCAATGTTGGGCATCCACCACATCAAAACGACTTCCGAAATGAATGTGGGCCCACCTCCTCCCGTGAAGCTGACAAGGCGACTCCTCAGAACCTCGGGGCTAGCCAGGTGGACGGGACCGATGCTCAACACGCCAACTTGCAGTTGCGAGAGCAGATCGCGCAGTTGCAAGAACAGAACGAGCAGTTGCAAGAGCAAAACGAGCAGCTCCGCCGATGACAATTGGGCTGCTGTGGTGCGGAAGCTGGGGACGAAGCTCGACGAGTTGCAGTGCAGCGGCGACAGGTCTCATCAATTACCTGAACCTCAAACGCACACAGGTACGAACATCCTTCTGCCATCCACTGTACGCAAGCTGTTGTTAATGTCGTTGGCGTATTATCCCCACTCAATTAGGTTCACTCAACGCGGAGGCGGTTCCCCCTGCATCGCACACAAAACCATCAGGTTCTACATGCAGCGCTTCTTGCCGATCCACTTCCCAAAGGGGCCTCTCCACTTCCTCTAGCGGCGCTCGGGAAAGACGTCCATCCAGCTCCATATAACCCAACGCAGATTCTGACGGCACCCGGTACAATGCGGCAGGTGACCAGACTACTTCGTTGTTAGTGCAGTGGGAGTTGATGTAAAGGTGCCCGCACAGAAAAAGGTAAGCTAGGACTACCATGTTTGCCAGGTTCCTAATATTCTTGTTGCCTCCAGAAATCCGCCCGGACAAGCATCATCATGTCCTTGCGGGACCAAAGCGACGAAGAATGGCATCCACTTAGTGTTCTACCTTGAAGACGTATGTTTAAAGTAAATACACATTCCGGATTTGTTTTCTACGCCATGAACGAAATTGAAATCGAGTGTTCACACAAAATTCACCTTCAGCCGTGCTCACAACTAAGGTACACCAAGCCTAGAATTTGCGACAATTTTACACTCGGTTTTCCTCTCAGAACTTCAGATGCAGCTAGACCTATTGCTAAAAAAATCAGGTGCACGACATGGTTTATCACTTAAGAGGATGAAAGTATTGTCGCAAATGTCGGCCCATGCACCACTAAACTACAGTGTAATTTCGGAAAATATGCCAATTTATGGCTGATGCATCGATGAAGTGTGAAGACGCGGGCAAGGAGAGCACGTGAATGAAAACATTGAGACTGATTTGTAGTAAGACACCATGCAATACCGTGATCCGTGAATTCATTTGTACATATTTCATTCAAACCTCGAGGCCTCACGCACGACCATTCCGCATCCCGCGAGAATGACCCCATCTACACCACTGACCCATAACTCCTTACCGTTACAACGGTTCCTGCGTAAATCAGAACTGTAACTCCAATTCTACCTGTTAGTATGCAGAAGATTGTCAGAAAAAGTTCCGACTTAAGGGCCTCAAGGATGACTTACTTGGGAAACTGCCTCCTCCACTTTCCGCGCGAACAGAGCTGAGAAGTCGCGCATGCCCTCAACAATACGAGGAGAGCAGGCCGTACAATTCCGTGCTCTGACACTCTGCACCGTCTCCTCAGCGCAGGCCTGTATGGTTGCTTCACACGGTTTGTCCCGCAACGCCAGAAAAGTTTTCTCCATAAAGTCGTTCCACCACTGGAGTGTCTGGTTGAAAAACAGACTGTATGTGAGCACGGGTAACCTTGGACATCCACAGTCTCTACGATAGTGGTCGTCCATTCGGCCAGAGAGCCAAGAACAGGCCGCTTCACTCTCGTAGTGGGTTCTGATCCAGGACACATCCGTCTTCAACGCGTACGCAGCGTTTCCGCATTTATGATGATAAGTGAGTAACGCAAGCAAGTCAGCTGCGGAGAGCAGCTCGATCTCCTCGAACCACGGCGGAATCAGAGGTTGTCTCAGCGTGTATTTTGCCGCCAGCAGGGTCTCATCCCGTAGCTGTCCGTGGTGGGCGATGGCAAAACACCGCAGAGGGTCAACCTCGAGTATTTTAGGGTTCGAGACAGCCTGGCCAACTTTCCTCTCGATGGCGTCGATAGAGTACTTTTTGGCTGCCTCGAGGACGTCTGTGACATCTTTCAATTGTTCAAGGTTGGATCTTCTGCTAGAGTGCACGGATAGCAAAAGCGGAGGAGGGTGTCGAGGGTCTTGCTGTCCTCTGTTACAGGGATGACGGCGAGGCCATCCTTGATCTCTTGTTCGTCACTCGCTTCAATGGGTTGGGGGATGTCGAAAAGGGTTTCGAAGAAGGGAGACGCGAGGGAGAGGAAGAGCTTGAAGACGCGGAAATCAATGTTATCGGATGTGCGTAGAATGATGTCCGCTTTTGCATGGTCGAAAGGGGAAGCGGCATAGGCAGATTCGAACATCCTTTCTGATATCTGCAGAGCAGAGTCACCACCATGGCTAGTTAGCGAACTCAAAACTTACTGGAACGTATATCGCAAGAGGGAGTTTGAGACAGAAAGCCGTATCGTCTTGAGATCAGGAATTTATCTCTGTAGGGCTAAGGGGCCACAGACACGCGGCCAGTTCTTTTTAAGAAAATGCAGCCCAGGATCATGTCGCTCTAGGGTTTCTCTGCATGTAGATGCTTCTCATTCAGAAAGAGCACCCTTCGTCTGAACTGGCCGTCATCATCCAGATCAACATCACCCGTTCAAGTTGACACACGTACATTATCTTAATCAATGGCAACCTAAACCTGGTAGCTTACTGACGAGTGAGTAGGGACGGCAAGGGGAAGGTGTCGTACCTTGAATGACCGACAATGGCACTGGGCAGGCTGGCGGTCCCAGTTGCACAACCTGAATCACTACCGGGTCAACGCCACCATATCACTGTTGACACCCAGGAATCGATTTGAAGGGCAAGTCACTGTGCAACTTGAATGTGCGCTGGTACAATGATGGCATGTTCACATGTACCAAAAAGTGCTTCACAAGGATGGTGACAACATTAGGCTCGCGTCTGATTGCAATGGTCGATTGTTCGCCTTCACTGCAGGAATCACATGGATGGTCATGCGAGGCTTTCTCACAGTCACGTCACAGTCGATCTCATGCCTTACGACAAGTCGCGTGAGCTTGAACACGACTGTCACGTGTCGTCAGTGCTTCACTCCCTCAAGGCCTCATAGGCCTCACTATTGACGAGCACTGGAATGGATGACTTACTAGTCGAGTGTCCAATCCATCTTGACGCTGTTTCCATCAGCGATATCTTGGTACTCAAATGTGGTAACCCGAACGAGTCTCACAGCCCACCTTTCACGCACCCTGACAAAATGCTTTTTGCTTCCATTCGATGGGGTACGAATTTTGCGAACCATGCCTAGCTGCACATTTTGCCCACCACGCACGTATAAATGGTATTACATGCCTGACTTGTCGCAAAACCATCAAGCGCAGAGACGCATTTCCCCTCTTCCCCGCTCCCCTTGATTCAATCTTGTTTGTCCTCTCCGCCCCCTGGCGCATCTTCACGACCGAGCTCACCCAACGTCCATATAGATCTGGCCAAATCTGATGGAGGAGGGTCTATACCAGAACATTTGAAACTCAGGTAGAAACAGAGCGGCATAAAGAGGCGATGTCTCTCATTTAACCTGTCACGTCAACATTTGTCTCATAAGCCACAGAAACCTCAGATAAAAGCAGGTACGCACCATCATACGGACATTTGCTCCACCCAAGGCGTTACTGATACCTCTTCACACGATTAGACACGTCGTAGGGACGTTCCTCCCCGTCGTACGCAGTCTCGGATCCCTCAACGCTCTCCATCCTATCCACTTCCGGGGCCATCTTTTCTGGTTACTCTCACGCTTCTCCAGTAGGACGTCAGCCCAGCTTTCCGCAATCTCATTCAGCTTGTCTGGTAGTCGTTTGACATTCAAGTGGTCCATCAAAGGGTCGTGGTTGCAGGAGAGACTCGGGCGATAGCTGGGACAACATGGATCACTGTGGCCAATGCTTCCACTATTTCTATACTGGTACACCTTCCGACCGCGAGAGATTTCGTCCTTGGCGGAAAAAGTCTCCTGCGGTGATTCAAGCAGAGGAGCAGAGACTGTAGACATCGTACAGGGAAGTCAGCTCGCATGCAGAAAGGTGTGCATCCACAACCTGAGCGCGATTCTCAATCAGACCATACGAAAGTCGTCTCCACCTTGTCCGGTGGCGCTGAGGAGGCGACCCCTGGACATCTCGCCGCCGACCCTCGACGTCCTAACTTGCCGGTACAAGAGCAGAACTGGAAGCTCTTTGGACAGCTTAACGATGCGGTTGTTGCAAGATAGAAGGCAGAGATGCAAATGGAAATGGAGAGGGGAAGGGTGGCTCGGGAGATCAAGATTAATGAGTTGCCGTGCAATAGTGACGAGTCTCATCAACCACCGGAACCTCAAACGGACACTTACGGAATATCCTCCCTGCCATCCGCTGCACCCAGGGCCTCGCTCATGATCCTAAGGCTTTATTTCTCAATTCACCTGCTGCGGATGCAGCCCTCGGGCTCTACATCCAATGTCGGGCATCCACCACATCACAACGACTTCCAATTGAACGAGTGAGTGTGGGCCCCACCTCCTACCGTGACACTGACATGGCGACTCCTCAGAACTTCGGGGCTAGCCAGGTGGACGGGACCCAACTTGCAGTTGCGAGAGCAGATCACGCAGTTGCAAGAGCAGAACGAGCCGCTCCGCCGACAGCTTGACAATTCGGCTGCTGTGGTGCGGAAGCTGGAGACGAAGCTCGACGAGTTGCAGTGCAGCGGCGACAGGTCTCATCAACCACCTGAACCTCAACGCACACAGGTACGAACATCCTTCTGCCATCCACTGTACGCAAGCTAATGTCGTTGGCGTATTATCCCACTCGATTAGGTTCACCCAACACGAGGCGATTCCCCCTGCTTCACACATAAGACCATCATGTTTTACGTGCAACGCTTCTGGTCGATCCACTTCCTCTAGCGGCACTCGGGAAAGACATCCATCCAGCTCCACGTAACCCAACGCGGATTCTGACGGCACCAGGTACGATGCGGCAGGTGCCTAGACTACTTCGTTGTTGGTGTAACGGCAGTGATGTAAAGGTGCTCGCGCTGAAAAAGGTAAGCTAGGACTACCATGTTTGCCAGGTTCCTAATATTCTTGTTGCCTCCAGAAATCCGCTCGGGCAAGCATCATGATGTTCTTGCGGGACCAAAGCGATGAAGAATAGCATCCGTTTAGTGTCCTATCTTTTGAAAACGTATGTTTAAAGTAAATACTCGTTCTACGCCATGAACCAAATAGAAGTCGGATGCTCCCACAAAATTCACCCGCAGTCTGCTCTCCCACAACTAAGTTACACCAAGCCCAGAATTTGCATTAATTTTACACCCGATTTTCCTCGCAGTGCTTCAGATGCAGGCGGACTATTGCTAAAAAATCAGGTGCACGGCATGGTTTGTCACTCAAGAGAATGAAAGTATTGTCGCAAGAGTCGGACCTCCTTGCATTACAGGGTAATTTCCAGGCAAGGGAGAACCTGAATGGAAGCACTGAGGCTGAGCGCTGAGCCGTGGTGACAGAACCATGCAATACTGTGGTCCGTGACTTCATTTATACATATGTACTTCATTCAAACTTCAAAGCTTCACACACGACCTCCTCTTTCCGCATCCCCAAGGATGACTCCATCTACACCACTGACCATAACTCCTTCGGGTCATTGTAACTGCTTCTGCATAGTAAATCAGAACTTCAACTCCAATTCTACCTGTTAGTACGCAGAAGATATTAGTAAAAGTTCCTATTTACGGGCCTCAAGAATGACTTACTTGGGAAACTACCCCCTCCACCTTCTGGGCGAACAGAGCTGAGAACTGGCGCATGCCCTCCCCAACACGAGGAGAGCAGGCTGCACAATTCTTTGCTCTGACACTCTGCACCGTCTGCTCAGCACAAGCCTGTATGGTTGCTTCGCACGGTTTGTCCCGCAACACCCGGAAAGTTTCCTCCATAAAGTCGTCCCACCACTGGGGTCTCTGGTTCACTGGCGTGCCAAACATATTGTATGTGCACACGGGTGAATTTGGACATTCACAGGGGGTATTTTGACGATCAGTGAGCCATGACCAGACATCTTCACGTCCGGACATATCCGTCTTCAGCGCGTACACAGCAGTTCCGCATTTCTGATGATAAGTGAGTAACGCAAGCAAGTCAGTCGCGGAGAGCAGCTCGATCTCCTCGAACCACGAGGGAATCAAAGGTTGTCTCAGCGTATACTTTGCCGCCAGCAGGGTCTCATCCCGTAACTGTCCGTGATGTGCGATGGCAAAACACCGCAGAGGGTCAACCTCGAGTATTTTAGGGTTTGAGAGGGCTTGGGCAACTTTCCTCTCGATGGCGCCAATAGAGTACTTTTTGGCTGCCTCGAGGACGTCCGTGACATCTTTCAGTTGCTCAAGGTTGGGGTCTTCTGCTAGGGTGCACGGATAGCAGAAGCGGAGGAGGGTGTCGAGGGTCTTGCTGTCCTCTGATACAGGGATGACAGCGAGGCCATCCTTGATCTCTTGTTCGTC